>VXAL01005831.1:84652-97384 GCA_013399475.1 Chauna torquata
AAACACATTTTGCATGCATAATTCATAAGAGGTCTTAATTCTACAAATATGTATGCACGTAAGTCATGCACCATTGGACTGGGACTAGAGCTGGCTAAAATATTTGAATGTATTTTAAATACAATTTAGGATGAAGAGAGTACTGGGAAACAACTGTTGGAGAACTATTTCAAAGAGAAAAAGTGTCTTTTTCATAATATTTTAACCAAACTGTTATCAAGACATTTACCAAATGTAGCTAATGACTGTTTACCTTTCCTGATAATAATTGTGTGATTAGGCATAGTGAAATTACAGTTAATTTTGGATCTCACCATATTTTGAAGGGAATTCTGAACTATTGCTAAGTTTTTGTGCTTCAGAGTTTCTAAAAGGAGTAATTTCATGTAACCAAAATGATTACCATTTACAACTTTTGCAAGATAAGAATCAAAAATTGAAATCAGAAGGAAAAAAGGCCACTGTGATAAAATAGAAAGGTACGAAAATGAAATTCTGAATTTCTCTCATTTGTAAAGGACGCCCTTTTTATACCTCTCATCACTGATAACAACTTCATTCTTCATTCTGACATGATTATCTAGCCTGTTGCAAAAAAACTTGGTCAATATGGGTTGTGATCATACTGAATGTGCTGCAAAGTTAAAATATCAAAGTACTCCATCAAACTATCATTTCTGCTAGAACATTTGTGGGAAATAATAATATGTCAGGTAAAATTCACCTGAACATTTTGTGTTGTGAATGGCGTTAAAGAGCTCCAGTGTCTGAAGTTGTAAGAGTAAAGAGCTTGGTTTACTTTTTGAGAATGATGACATTTCAATGCTCAGATGAAATTCCCCTAATGAACAAAGGAGGAGGATGGTTTCACACCAAGTCTCTGGTGATAACTCAGCTGAAACTGCTGGTGCCGACTCTTCTGACTGGAGAAAATCAGGATCATTCCCAGAGGCCAAATCTGCCTAGAACTAGCACAGAGGGTTGGCACTTGGCACCTGCACTTATTGTGAAGTGTCAGAATCGTACAGCACATGCTGGTAGTGGCCATCTGTTATGTACACTGATATCCCAGTGAAGGTCGGTGTGGGGAACAGTCCTGGTTTTCAGCCCTGTGATTTGAGTGACAGAAAGAGACTCGTCTTCCATGGCTCTTCACAACATGAGTAGTTTTTACTCTGTGAAATTGGATGTAACTTCTGTTCTTCTCCTGTGTACATGGAGACATCTTGGTATGTGCTGGTCTGCCTGCATTAAACAAGAAAAACTCTATCTAAACCATGCATTGAGAATATAAATTGTCTATACTGTTAAATTTGTATTTAGTGCTTTACTTGCTATCTGTCACAACTCTGTATGGAATGAAATGTTCCTAATATATGCAACCTGTCTTTTCAATGTTTTTTTCAATAGTGCAGAGGTATTTTGAATCTTGTAATCATTAGCCTGTTTTCCCATTCAGGCCTCTCAAGAGCATTGAATGCTCTGATGAAGAGGAAACATTTTTAAATTTGATTTCTGCTTTACAATTTCTATCATTCTACTTTGCCAGTCAAAATACTGATGGCTTTAATCTTTTCCTTAAGAAAAAAAAAAAGATCAAGGATAATATGCTTTCTTTTATTATTTAAAAGTACTATTTTTACTTCATTCTATTTTTTCTTTTTATTTATATATAAAGAAATATACAGAAATGAGTTAGAGTGAAGCAACAAGTAGCAATCTCTAATCCTAGATTTAGTACAAACACTCTGTATGACACATTTTATTGTTTTCCCATCTGTGACAAAGGATCAATACTGGGTACTTAATGTTGGACTTTTTACATTCAATATTCTATAATGAACAAAAGGGAACACATCATATATATGGAACCAAGAATCCCAGTTTGTGTTTAAAGCCAAATGATGTGACTGGAAAGAAAAGTCTCATTAATAATAGAATTTAAATCATTATAAGAGAGAACCTACTAGTACCTACCACTGTTGCCTGGTGTCACGCTTACCCCCCAGGTGCCCTCCTGGCCCCAAAGTCAACAGCATCAGCCTTCCTCGAGGAGGATGTGGCTGGTGGGGTTGCAGCAAACTGCCACAGTCCCAAGGGCCTCTCTGGATGGGTGTGGTGTTGTGGCAGGTCCCTGCCTCCTCTTTTTCTTTTTCTCTTGGCCTTATTTATGTGTTTTCTCCTCCCTGGTGCCCATGTGAGGTCTGCAAGCTGCACTGGTGTCTTCCTGGCCCCCAGGCACCCACCAAGCTGCTGCTGGTTACACGTACATGTGACAAAAATCATGTTTACTCAATTAGAAGTTTAGTAAGCTGTCTACAGCCTAGTAAATATGTGGGTGGATTTGTTTTGTTTTGTTTTTTGTTTGTTTTCTGTTTTTTGTTTGTTTGTTTTCTGTTTTTTTTTCCTGCTTCTGCAGCACCTAAAGGGAGCACTGAGGGGATATTTTCAACCTTCACGCAAATCTGTGTTTGTATAAGAAGTCAGAAGTATTGCCAGGCATGTGTGGATTATGGTTACAAAAGAAAATTCCCATTGTATGAAGCAGAATACATGTTGAGCACTGGAGCAGAGAAAATTAAAGATATTTCTACCAAATGAAATAAAAAAACCATACATCTCCACGGAACCTGGAGTTCTTTAAGACCTTGTGATAGAGCTACCCCAACAAGACATAGGTTTGTTCTCATATGTATATTTAATGTTAAAAGTAAGTTTTCAGTCTTTGACTTTATATTTACTCCTCTGGCTAGGTTTCCTTCTCCTCATTCTCCTAATAATGATGAACAGCTGTGGCTAGATTCAAATTTAGGTATAACCATCTATATACTTTTTATTCATAGCAGCAGAAACAGGAAAAAAATTCAGTATTTTTGGGGGGACTTACATGTCATGTCCTCCAGAACATAGGACCAAAATGTGTCTTTACTTTGAATAACAAAAATCATGTCTTCTTTCATTGAGGACTTTTCCTTTGAGTCTTCTACTAAGAAAAAGAAAGAAAATATATCTTCCACTTTCCAAGACTTAGAAACTGATGATAACCCTCTGGCATGTTACCAAATAGTCATAGAAGTGTTCCTACAATATTAGCACTGGATTAAAATGGATTTCTAATAGATTCTTCAATTTAACAGGTCAGATTAATTCAGTAGAATGTTTCATGTCTTCCAATACCCTTGTAGGAACTTTCTACTTTCATTAACTGCTGCAAAGATTTGTTCTTAAATAGGCTTTTTGCATTAGCAAAAATATTCATTAATTTTCATAGCAAGTGTATTTCATAAGTTACATTTTTGAGAAATGAAATTTTAAATTCCCAAGACGATTTGCTACTGATGTATTTGCTACTGGGCATTGATCCAGGAGGGAAATCAGAAAAAAACATGCCATTGACTTACATTATCAATCTAACTGAGCAACATAAAACACATAATGAACTTTAAGCACTATGTACTCCTTAATCTAGAAAATAAAATTACCTAGTAAACTGAAGTTATTCTAGAAGTGATTCTACAAAGTACCATTGAACTTTTCAGTGTTTATTTATTCATCATTAAAACACTGCTTTCCCCTATAGCACAAATGTAACTTTTGGCTTATTTATGACCACTTTTCTTTAACTACAGAAATTTTTTTTCTTTTTTTTTTTTTAATTTTACCAGTAATACTATTTTAATTTTATTAGGAACTAAGAATTTACTATTCCCAAAAATTAAGAGCAAAAGCTCTTGGTCTGATCAAAAGTTAATCTGATTCGTGTCTTGTCTTTGCCAGTTGTTATTCATGGCTACCTAGGTAAGAACATGAGTACAGAACAAGAGCAATACAGCCACTAAATATTCTTCTAGCCCCTAAAATGCTACAGTCCAGGGGACTTCCCTCAAACACTCAAAAGTATTTCTCTAGTGTTTAATGGCCCTTAGCTGGGTTTCTCCTTTAAAGAAATTGTCTGGTTGATTTCAAACCTATGTTGGCTTTTGACGCTCACAGCATTTTGAGCAAAAAGTTCTACAGCTTAATTGCTCATTACATGAAGAATTAGATCCTTGTATTGAACATGTTCTCTGCTAGTTTCTTTTGATGAATCCTAGTCGTATCTCCTAAAGCTATGCAAAATGTTCACATAAATTAAGACTTAACAAGCCATATTTCCATCTAATATTTTAGTGAAGGTGGGTTACTGCTGCTTTCTCAACTAGGAAGAATTAGAAAGTGTCTGACTTCATAGAGGAACTACTTCTAAATATTAAATGAGAGGAAGAATGACATCTCTAGGTTTTCAAGTTCTCAAACACTTTTACCAGAAATGCTAAATATTATGTGTATACATAGAGAATATAAACAAAAGTCATCGGCATTAGTTTATAACTATGACAATGTCTTTATACAAATTCCCATTTCATAACATTACACAGGGCCACAACAGTCTGTCCTATGTGCCATTTAGTCCACAGGAAGATTCACAAACTTTCAGTTTCATAAAAACTATAAGCTAAATCACACCTTTAAAAATAATGCTATACTTGGAAAGATGACATCACAAAAATTAGTAGGAAAATGGTGACCAAGTCCCCACAGAAACTTGTGATGCATTTGTATTTTGCTATAAAGCAGATAAACTCTTTTTTTTTTTAATGAAATATTGAGGATGAAATGTCAAAATAGATGCCAGTGAAAAGCAGACTACTATGGGTAGTTACAGAAAGGCACACTCAACTTGTCCTAATGTTTTATTATCCAAATATGATCATGACTTTCATAGCAATCACTAGTTGTGTAGTGATTTTGATATTCATTGGCTAAGCATAAGTAATTTCCGTCTTGTTTTGAACATATTCCTCACCCACCCCATCATATAAATTTGCACAGGGCTTCTCTTGGAAGTGGTCTCTATTCACCAATCCATTCAGAACAATCAGACATGTTTTCTGATCTCAAGATTTCTCCCATACATTGACTCTAACCACTTTTTTTTTTTTTTTTCCCCAGCAGCTCTTTGGCCTAAATATCAGCTGCATCTGTCTAACTCAATTCCTTCTGTAAAAGGCAGCAATCAAAATCAGACACATCACAAAGGTGATTGCAGGAGTTTGACCAAAATTTTGTCTGGTGAGTAAGAGACTTTAATTTCTTTTACCTTCCTTCCCCGAAAAGTATCCAATCATGTATGTTCTCTCTTTTTTTTTCTTCTTTTCCTTTACTAATTCTAGTGCAACTATTTAAAAGAACATTCAGTGAAATTTCGACCATTTCCAATTTGTGAGAAAAAGTTCAAATTTGCCCTTCTTAATTTTCCTTCTGTTTGTCAAAATAAGGTGCAGTCTAATCTGCATGGTCTCCTGTTAAACAATACCTGCCCGAATTGATTTCCCTTCCTTTAATCCTTCTCAAAATAATTTCCTTTTCTCCTAAGCAAAAGTTTAGTTTCTGATTTCTATGTTGAAAACATATTTTGCAAAATCTCTGTAAGGACTCTAAAGGACTGTAAAGAAATGCTAAGTAAGAAAGCTGAAAGCACTAATCAAATTGAAAATAGGAATCCTGATGTTAGAAAAAGGGACATTAGACCAGATAGAGAAGAGCTCAGAAAGACAATTCTTGGTAAGACATCCTTGTTGAGCTCGAAGAAGCTTTGCCTAAAAATGATTTTGATAGCAAATACATCTCTGAGTCACTATGAAAATTAAGAAAGGAACATGAAATACTTTGCTTCTTCATTAAGCAAAACTAAACCCCCTCCCTCACCCAAATCCTCATGTAAATTATAAGCCTCCCCAAATTCTGTTTGTTTCAAAAAAGAAAGAAAGGAGAAGGGAAAGAGGAAAGAGGAAAGGAAACTTACAGATGCAGTTTGGCGTATTCAGACACAGAATCATAGAATAATAGAATCACAGAATGGTTTGTTTTGGAAGGGACTTTAACAATGAACATCTTTGTCTCAGAAAAACCACTGACCAGTTTCTCATTCCAGATCCTGTGTTCACAGAGGTGATTCTCCACCACGTCTTCACAACGCAGCACTCACCATCACCTTATAGCAATGGATGCAAGTAACCTGACAACTTCAGTCAGATTCACAACAAAATCAGACATAAATTACCACAGATAGATTCACTACTTCTAGCTCCATCAGCTTGACTGTTTTTCAGTTTTGTCCATATAGATTCTATTAGACATCAGTGTTCCAGAAAAAAAGCTTGAAATCTTTCACATAATATTTTAAAATAGAATTTTTGAAAGCAAAGGTTACCTATAAAAGAGTATATAGATGGAAATATATGTAGGTGAATATACAGATAGAAATTTGTTTTCTCTCGCTCTTTTTTCTTCTCTCTACACTTGCCAATCTATTTCAACTACCACTTTAACAAAATTCCTCATTTTTCCCTCCTTCTTTTACTTTCACTTTCATATACATAGAAGTGTTAACACTGACAAACAATCAACTTTCACTTTTTTTTTCAATCTACTCAGACACGATGCTTTCAAACAAAGATATAAATTGTGTTGGCCCTTTACTTCAGAAAGAAAGAAAGGGGAAAAAGAAAGAAAGAGGAAAAAAGGAAAGGAAGAGAAAGAAAGGGAAAGGGAAAAAAAGAAAGAAAAAAGAAAAAAGAGAAGGAGAGGAAGGGAGAAAGAAATAGAAAGAGAGAAAAAGAGAGAAAGAAAGAAAAAAACAGAGAAAAAGAAAGGAAGAGAAAGAAAGAGAAAAATAAAGACGAAGAAGAAAAAGAAAGGGAAAGAGAATAAAGAAAAGAGGAAGAGAGCAAAAAAAGAGAGAGAGAGAGGAAGAGAGAAAGAGAAAGAGAGAAAGGGAGAAAGAGAGAACTACAATTTCAAATTTTGGTGAAACAGATTGCAAGTAATTGGGCTGAGCTAAACAGATGTTTAAATTGGACACATATGCCTAAAGGGTTTAAGGTATCTCTCTTTAAAGTTACATATATGTCTAAGAGATTTCATGGATCATGGTTTAATGATAGTTTCCCTCACTTTCAATGAAGTCAGTAAGAACATAATAACAAGGTCAACAGGCACTGCTAATATCCACTGCCCCACTTTCTTTTTCAATTTTTTTCTTTTTCAGAATGACCTGCCATACAATGCATCCCTCTTATTCTGTCCAAGAGTGCAGATATAATTGTATATGCATACAAATAATTACAAATTCATGCTACCATTCTGCCTAGTTAGTCAGAAATCTGAGAAGGAAATGTTACCACTAACATGGCTTAACACTCAGTCTGATTTTTGTCAAGTTTTAATCCTTTTACTTCAATTGACTACTAATTAGCATTGTAAGTAGCAATAATCCTTGCATAAATAAATAAAATGGAGCTGTGTGTGACCCTCTGAAACACATCAGCTCCCCTAAATTATATCCTCTGGTATTTTGTATGTTATTAACTTTGATTTTTTATTGTTAAACCATTCATCATAATTTATTTTATACTACCACTATGTTGCCGATCATCATGAACCAAGTCCTTTCCACATAAAAGTTATGGCAATGTTTTCTTCAAGTATTGTTTATTATTTACACAATAATTGTCCCTCCAGTCTGTCTCTAATCAAATATCCTAGGCTGTTCATGAATATATGAAGAAAACTTTTTTCCCAAAAAGCTTACATTTTGAACAGACAAACAGTTAAATGTAGGGAAAAGTTATCATCAATAACTTCCTTTAACAGATCAGGCTGCAGTTGCAAGAGCATAAACCAGATCAACCAAGGACTGAGATTTGAGTCTTGTTCAAGACTTCAGCATCATCCAAATCTTTAACCACAAACCTTTTCTTCAGTGTCATTCTAAGAATCTTTTCACCCACTTCAGACTCAGCATCCTCTCAAACCAGTGTTGGTTTCC
Organism: Chauna torquata; assembly: GCA_013399475.1. NCBI lineage: Eukaryota > Metazoa > Chordata > Aves > Anseriformes > Anhimidae > Chauna > Chauna torquata. The sequence goes on from VXAL01005831.1 coordinate 92,523, forward strand.
AGGGCCCAGGTGGAGCAGCTAACCAAAGAGCAGTATCTCCTTGGGAAATGGAAGGAAAGAGGTGCACAGTACTGATCACGTCCTTTGTACGCTTTCTTTTTGTGCAAATTCAACACGTTTTTACAAACGCTAACATCTTAAGACAGCTGCTCTCAACTTTGCAAGCATTACATTCACCTTCCTTTTTACCCTGCCACCATCTAAATTGCTGCACACGCTTCCTGTTTGCAAAGTCAGAGGCAAGTGCCGTCAAGTTCCTTTATGAATTCATTTTGGTATCCTTTTTAAGGCTGATAATGAAGACCTATGTTTTGGGTCACCAGATTACAGAGCAAATAATGGTAAAAATGCTGAAGAAATGATAGGAAAAAAACACTTTCTCATATGCATAGACACTCACATATATGAACATGCATACGTGCTATTATATCATTTTTCTTACTGCATTTTTATAATACTGATTCTGTGCTAGAAACAAGAAAATATAATCGCAAGACTGTGATGCAAAACCCTCATATTTTGATTAGAGACTATGATTAATACTTTCAGGTTCAGCCTTCCTGAGGCCTAATATGCTTTAACCACATTTTTCCCTGCGTTTTGTTGTTCTGTCTGTGACTTAAATATAGAGGGTGACTAACAAATAGTTCTGGGTGTGCATATGTGAATCAGAGGGAAATCCGTATGCTTTAGTGATCGTAAAATGTATTTGTATGAAAATTACTATATTAACTATCAGCATTGAGAGTGATACATATTTAGAGCTAAACAATTAGTAGAAGATTCTTTTAAAATATTACGTAAATGACTATGCAAAATAACTGGATTTTTCCTTTGTAAATCATTTGAAATTTACATTTCATTCACCAGATCTGGTGAATAATACCTGAAAGACAGTTCAGATTTGTAGTGTAAATGTAGTATGTTCTTTGTTTAAATTTTAACTACATTTTTAACACTCATATCACATAGTGATACATATCACAGAGTGAGGAAAGACAGGCTCATGAGCAGACTGAGAAAGGCAGATCTTTTACCGTATAACACTGCATGAAGATGCCACCAATTTTTTGTTTGCTAAGTGGAAAACGACTATTTCTTTTCAAATCCAAATGAGAGAAATATGTTTTTGTTTCCTTGGTGGCACAAGAGAAACAAATAAATAGCAAAAATCCTGTGCTTCCTATGAATGGCCCCATGTTTTTTCTTTTGCATGTGTTGCTGCTGCGCAGTTCCCAGCCATGTGAAAAGCTTGTGGCCATGCTGTAGAAGTGCATGGCCAGAATGCACACCTGCAGTGCCCGTGCTTCTTCCTGCAGCTTACACCTCATGAGCAAATTCTCTGTGTATATTGTCGGCTCTGCCTGCTAGTAGAAGACAAAACTGCTCATAAAGCATTCACAGAGAAGATGTAAAGATTCCTAAAATTGATGATCTTCTAAACTTTCTTCATAAGTTAATTTATTTCAGTAAAACAAGGATATCATGGGGAAATGACTACTTATTATTTGTTCTTGTTCTGTTTAAATAATGGCTTCAAAGTTAAAGCACTACCAAGCTGTCTTATTACTATGGATTTTTAATGTGACTTGGATAATAGTATAAATCTAAAATTATATAAGCAGCCACTTTCACATGCAAGTTATTAAAAGGGACTTTAAGTGTATCACTTTTTCGATTAGGGCTGAAATTTTCTATGCTTATGTGATCAGTTCCACAAATGCCTCTGTGGATTTAAGCTGGAAAAAGGAGTAATTAGACACTTAAACTCACAATGTGACTTGCAGCATTCATACAGGACAGCTATCACTGACTGTTATTAATTAAGAACCCTGACTTTTTGGAGTGGTTCCAGTTTGGAAGTCATTCTCCTAAGGAGCACTAATGAGGTCCCAATTATCCTGCTGTGGGGCAAGTGTGAGTAATGGAGTCACACAGTCTCTAGCTTCATGTAGTCTGCTGGGTGTGGGCTCTTCCCTGTGAATTGCTTAATGAACTGTTTGACCTTGACTAAATCTTCTTTTTTACTGTGAGGGGCAGACAGGAAGGTTCAGGTAAAAGTTTCCATCCTGTCAGCAGTACACACAATTTAAAGGAAAACAAAAACTAAAAAGAAAAGCAAAACAAACAAACAAAAAAGCAGAATAAAAGATAAAGATGAACACCTATTTAAATGAGTAGGTAACGTATATGTATTGACATTTGTTTACACATAGATAATCCTCCAAATTTACCTAAATCATAGTCAGAGTTGTGATGTAGTGTTAGTGAGTCCTGTTTCTTTAAAGGCCAGTCATTTCTTCATTTTTGTCTTTAAATGGATACAAAAAAAATTAACTTCCCCAAATCTGTTATTTAATGCACTTAGCTGCGAAACAAGTGATTTTTAGTAATGATACACAGGGCCTGTTCATTATCCTGAATCTGTATCTAAAGTTTTGCAGTTATTCATGTTTTGAACTTTCTCACATGTACACAATATCCCTTTCTAGCTCACCCTGCAATGTTACGTTTGGTTAGAGAAGATTGTTATGAGTAAAAGATCACATTTTCAGGGACTTCAAGATGGAAGTCTGAAAAGACAGTAGGCCAAACAGAAACTGTATTATATTATCTGCTTCACTATAAAATCAGATGTATTTCACTATAAAATATTTGTACTAAGAATTTTTCTCACTTTTCCCCAAATTAAGATGCTCAGAACTTAAATAGTTCATTCTGTGTGCATGTGCACATATATGCACAACAACTGTCTTACTTTACTCCTGTAAATTTAAGCAACTGTCAAGCTGGGATATCATTTGAACTTTGAATAAGACTGAGAAATGAAAATTACCTATTGAAAATTACTTTGGTATAAACACAGTAGGGACTATTACAACAGAATTAAAAAGACACTAATCAATCTTGTGGATTTTGTTCTGAACTCATACTTCCGTAACTTCAAAATATGGTCATTTAAATGTTTTCTCTTGCATATTTCACACTATTATTCCAATGCTAGTAGTGAATGCCTTCTTGCAAGGCATTCTTCTCCAAAAGCATCTCATGTGACATAGGAATGCTCAAAATAGAAATTTTTTAGCAAAGTCTTATGAAACACCTATCTTCACATTTTAAGTAGCCTGGTACAAAAGTCAATATTCACAATAATACTTTTGGTTCTCTTTGTTCTTTTATGAGTAAAAATAAAGCCACTGTAAAAGTGATAAATTTAATATATTAGGCAAAAGTTATTAAAGGCAAAATAACATTACAATGTACGATAACAATCTATTTTATTAATCTTATGCACCAGGTGTGTAATGGCGCTGGGGACAATGGAGATCTCAAAATCCCAGGGCCAATTTATCTGAGCTCCTCATTTTTCCTAATCTGCTGCACAGCCTTACATTGCTGTCTCTCTTGCTGCCATAACCAATGTTTTGAAAGGCTTCAGAGGGAATTTTTGGCAAACTGTCCTGGGACGATAATCTGTTTGTACAGATTTGTTTTGTTTTGTTTTGTTTGTTTTGTTGTTGTTTTTGTATCATTGGCAAGTCGAGAGAGAAACCACCCCTTAGTGGTGTACAGTAGTACATGTAGTACTTGGAGCTTGGAAAAGACCATTCCAAAGCTGCAGTGAGTTTCATATAGTAGCTTTTAATTTTGCCCACTACTTTTCTGAAATATATGCGAGTCTGATTCATTAAAAAAAATAAATTTGTCTGATATCAAAGTCATATGCCATTATTAGGAAAAAATGTCTAACGAGCCAAGAAATCATTTGGACTGCATTTAAACGTGGCATGCAAATATCTAAATACCAGTGAAGTAATAAAAAGCTGAGGGTTGAAGGAACAAACCTTGGCTTGTCCAGCAGCTTTGACGTGTGCTGGAGAATTTGGAGGAAATACTGACAGTACTGATCCCAAAGTACTGGTATTTTGTACTAGTATATTGTGTTATGTCTAGAGCATAGCAACAGGTTTCATAACCCAGAGAGAAAGTAGGCATATCTGCAGAGTGGTCAATCTTAGCTAATGCTTCAATTATCATCATTTTGATAGAAAACCATAGAGATGATGCCTTTCTTAAAAGCATCCAATACTCAAAGCACTTTTATGCCTCTTAAAATCCATGGCTGGGTGTACTCTGATGGTGAGGATAATGAATAGTCTCAAACCATGTCAAAACAACTGCACTTTTAGTCTTTACATGGAAAAAGCAGGAAAAAAAATCAATTTTAATTTTCTAAATGATGGAATCAAACCAGTAAAAGAATGTTAAGCAAGAGTAATTTCTTTATATCTGTACAGCCTTCAGGAGTGTGCTTTTATTCAAGGTAAGAAGTTAAGGAAGTTTTCCCTATGTATTCATTGTAAGCCCCAAAACTTGAGTCAGAATCATGGGCAATTCCACCACTCATGGCTTCCTTTCACTTTTCCTGCCCTGATGTATGTAAAGAGAGAGCAGCAGGAGGAGATGGATGTAGATGTCTGTAATGCTTTTAAAGCCCTATATTATTAAATACAGTCATCTTAGTCATTGGATAGTTACATTGTTTTCCCCAAATACAACAGAAATATGTTTTCTAAACACAGTTTTTACTATCTAATCAATTGATTTTTTTCTTTACTACCAAGACTTACAATATTTTATTGTACTTCTTTAGACTTAGACTGCATGCTAACACTTCAGATCCACATGTAGATACCTTCTACGTCACTCATGCAAGAACTTCGAAACCAGTTTAGCAGAGTGATTTTTTTCCTGTGAACTAAAGGAAAGATTATCTAATTTCTTGAACATTAGTGTCCAGCATGAGAAGGAATATATCCCTGGAGTCCTAACACATAGAAAGTTGACCTAGAAGGAGAGAA
>VXAL01005831.1:97413-110271 GCA_013399475.1 Chauna torquata
AGAAAAAAAAAAAAAAAAAAGATTATGTAATTTAAAATAAGGAAAAAAAAACCATATTCTGCAATATGGATGTCATTCTTTTAAGCTGATCTGTATGTGCAGAAGGGAACTCTACAGTCTGAGCAGGAGATGCCTATCTGCAGCCTTGGTTCACAACCCGTTCATCTCCTGAGGGGCAAAATTTCTCGCTTCCCTCCTATCTGTTTAGGCATCAGTATTTTGTTGTTCAGCATACTGGATTTTGGGGCTGTGCTTCTAAGAAAGCTAACATCCAATATAAGGCGAATGAGACCGTAACTCTGGATTTGGGACTGCTGTAACAGCTCTCTTATGGGCACTTGGGTCCTGACCAGTTGGATAACATAGTGTAAAGCGGACTGTATCCAGAGAGTGAAGATTAAACTGATTACATAGGTTGAGTCATAAGAGAAAAGTCACTCGTTTTCAGGGTCAAAACAAAATGGTAGGTCAGGTATTTGCTTTTAAACTCCAAAATACTGACAAGAAAGTGCCTCTATAGCTGGCTTGGCTGGTCAGGCAAGATTCATTAAGCATTTCAGTCTAACTAGTATTTCAGTGTTCAAAGGATACGACTGTCAATGAACATCAACAGCCATTACATCAGCCAGACCCAGTTCTGTGAAATCAGACTATGGAAGCAGAAGGAGGTCAATCTCTTTATCCTCAGTGTTTTACCAGCATTTTTCCTAGCTACCCACCTTCCATTTGTCTACAAGGACTGTCCCTGCTACGTGGTTTTACAGTGATGATGTACATGCCTACACCTGTGCACTGCACTCAGCAGGGACACTAGTGGATGCTTTCCAGGCTGGGCTTGGCTTAGCATTTCCTTCAGTATGCTGGAGAAAAGCAGTGTTTTTTTGTGGGAAAGCCGCTGAAGCATCCTCTCAAAGAAGCATGGTTGTAAACTCCACATCTTGACTATTGGGTGGCAGTTAGAAGGACAAAAAGACCATATCAGTAAAAGAGTGAAATTTAAGGAAAATACTCATGCTTAAACATTTTACTCGCTACTTTTACTCAGCTAAATACCACTTTACTTAAGGTGTTGAAGCTGTCTAAACTGGACTTCATATGTTAAGCAAAGTTGAAGCTGCTGCCTGATTTGATTACTAGGTATATTTGCTTAGTGGTTTGACCAGTTGACATAGTTCAATAGTCATTCATTCATTAAAATATTGACTGAATTTAGATTGTAAATTTGATTTGACAAGTGCATTGTTTTTTTCTTAGTACATTAGTATAATTTCTGGCCATTCAACCTTACCAATACTGTTGTCGTATTTTTTTATTTTTTTTTACTAACAGTAATAAAACTCATACAAGTAATAGAGCTCCACTGTATTTTTAAGTAAACAATATAATCAGAAAGGACTTGAAAAGGTAGATAAGTGAGATGATTTACTTGAGATCTTACACAGCTCCTCTAAAATTTGGTCCTTGTTGATCAACCAAGAAGCTTTCTGGCCTGAAGACAGGACCTCACAGAGGTATAGGACAGAAACCTTAACCTCTTTCCCATTCCCTAGCCAAGGATGCTAATTATCTAGCAATCTGCAACACTCAGAGAACGAAAATGTCTCGGTGTCCTGAATTTAGTTTTTACATTAGAAAATAGCAGTCTGTCTTTTGTGTTAAGCAACAATACAGAAGCCTACGGATAGTTCAGTGTTCATGCAATGTATATGCATTATTTAAAACAAAATGCAAAGGCAATGACTACTTAGATATTGACATCTGTTTAGAAAAAAAATTTACAATATACATGTGCATTACTAAAAATTTAATAACCATTTTGTGCATTTTCACTCACTTGACAACAAAACCAATTCTCTTTTCTCCTGAATATTTGCAGGACATATCTACCAAAAATGTGAACCGTTAAACCAGAATTTATTTAGGTTTTGATTGAACACAGCATTTGCTTATGCATCTGTATGCATCTTGCTCTGTTTGTACTACTTTACTTTAAAGGTCTAATACGCTGTAGATTCATCCCTTGGTATTCACATGGCAAAGTGCAGCTTCTATTTGCACCTGAATAAATGTGAGACAGTGAGCTGATTATTTCTGACAGTCAGTAAAGTGAGAAGCAAACATACTGACAGAAATCCACGTGCAGCACTAAGAAATGAAGAGGAACAAAAGGTAACCTGCCTGACTCCATTATAAAAAGATAGCCAGCCAAGGCACTTTTACCAAATAGCAAAGGGTCCTAAATTAAAATGTTACTATCAAATAGCCACATGAGCAAATATGTCAAATAAATCAAATGCTCATAGCAAATAAAAATTATCTTGGGAACAGGTACTTTTAAAGTATACATGCAACTGCTTCATGAAGTGACAGTGAAAGATAACACTTAGTACAGGATATCTGTTAGTAAAAGAGTGGAATTTTATTCTAATGACAGTTTTTTTAAGTGATAAAAATAAAAGTATCTTTCTGCTTCTGCACACATATTCCTCTGTTTACAGTACCTTGTTTAAAAGGACTCTTACTCCGTAAATGCGAAGCTTGCTCTCTCATCAAATTCGCGTGTTTTGCGTTTATGAAAAATGCTTCTTCTCACTGCAGTATTACCAGCTATGGCAATTTTGAAACACTGAGAAAATGTAGCTAAAAAGCAGAATCTTTGCTTCGACTTAGAAAAAACAACCAAAAAAAGATGCACACACACTGAAAAAAGTAAAATCCTTGCTGTGTTTGTTTCCATCTCTGATAGCTTATAATGTATTTTAACCACAGGAATCTTCCCATCGTGTATTAATTATGGTCTACAGATAAAATCATTATCATTATGTAATGAAAAATGTGAGTAAATTACTTTTAATATCATGTGCAGCAGAAGTTCAGCAAAAGCCATACAATTTTTATATCAGCATTTCTCGTTACCAGATTTGCTCCTACCTGCTGTGGACATTATTTGGCATTTCTTTTTCCTTCATGACAAATAGAGATTTACAGAAAGGTCTCTCAAAATAGTCATGAATCGCTCTTGTGTATATTAGTGAATGCCATGCCAGCTCTCCACAGACGATCTCTTGCTGCCTCTGCTGTCCTTTCTTGTGTAAGAGCCCTGGAATTTCTATTTGTGCTCAATTGCTCTACTTGAGTGGATAAAACCGCTTGGCAAGCAGGGCTCAGTTAAGCATTTCTAGAGGTTTTCCTAAATAAAACTCCCTTTCTTAAGAAAGTCTGCAAAAACATTGAGTGCAATTCTTCCAGTGAATGTATTCTAAATGGATACAGATACATCTGTGTACAATTTTTGAAAACCCCATACCCAGAAATTTGCCTTGATTTTCCAGCTTTAAGAATCTCTGAAGATTCCCTGATTGGAAAAGGCTCAATGCATTTACTGAGAGACTGAAAACTTAACTTTGATGCTGGTGAACGTCTTCTAGCCAATGCAGGACAAATATTGATCAAATATCACCATTAAGTGACATCTTCTGTGAAATGTACTTCAACTTATTATCACCAGAAAACACACTACATGGAGATGGCAGCACAAAAGAGATTATGTAGGAAGGCTATCTCTAGTAGGCAGGACACATTCAGAAGTGAGGCAAGGAGGCTCGTCTGTTGGTCTGTATGCTCTTGGAATAGCCGTACAATACTACAAACTTGCCAGGAGTCTAGGTTAGTCCATAAGCATATACCCTCTTCTACAAAAGATGGTGGTGGACAAGATAAAAAGAAAAGAATAGGGGAAGGACTTACCGGGGGATAGGACTAGATGATTCATGGCATCCTGCATTCCTGTCCTCCTCTAAAGTAGAAAAAATGAAGTATTTGCAAGCCATCAGTGTTGCCAGGTCTCAAATGATTGCAGGTGTACTACCTTACTTATTACCTGAGGATGTAAGCTGATCATGAAACATTAGCTTAGATTATATGCTTCTGTAAGGAGACGACCTCCTGAATTACATCCTTTGCCTCCTTTAAGTTAGCTAGATGATGATCTTTTTGTTCCATATCTTGATATATTCACATATACATGTGCATGGGTACACCATACAACATAAATAGGCATGTATTCATATGAGAAACAGACTTTCTTCAACAAGAATGAGAGCAAAATCAAGGCTTGATCTATCAAGTAAAATTTAGAACAAATCAACAAATCCTGGACAACAAATATTTACCAATATTATACTTCTAAAGAATTCCTTACCTGGAATATACCTATCTAGTTACCTGACCTATAATTACTTCACTGCAAAAGGTTAAAAAATATATTAATAAAACAGTTCATTTTCTAAAAATAGATTAAAGTGATACTGCATTAGACAAATGTGGGGCCAGACTCTCAGCCAAAACTGAGTTCTTCTGCCATCAGTCATGGATTATGTGAAAGATTCCTACCTGGCAGAAAAATTGCTAAAGTTGTTTTTTGGCTCTGTTGGAATCCAGAGGGGGATTTGCCATTAACTTCTTTTGGGCTAGCATGCCCTTTAAATGATTTTAAAGATCTCCTGTCATGCAGAAAGCCCACAGTGACATGACACAGCATTATCCAGTATATCTCACATCTTCACTGCCTCCATGTTCAGGCACTCCAGGACAGAATGCACTTGGGAAAGTGTGGCAGTGAAAAATGTACAGAAGAAGATGACTCAAAGCATGGAAAACAAACCAGCCATCTGAATAATTCCTTTTTCTCATAAATTTTCAGAATAAAATTAAAGATGAAACACTCGCCTTGCTATACTGCAGATAGTTTGATAAAATATTGTTTTAAGAGATCCTAACCACATGACTACAGTCATTATAACCTAAATTGATTCAAAAGAAATTTAATTAATTTAATGCATCTGGCAGTAATTATTATTCTGCGTTTATTATGTAGGGTTTTTATTAGCTTAATGGTTTTCTACATTTATTAGATAGCTACTGATGAAAATTTCAGTTACTCAAAAAATCTGAATAAATCAGCAATGACTTTTTTTTTTTTTTNTTAAAATGATTTTCCATTTTGGCTCCTACCAGTCACGACAAATTTCTCCTGCTTCATTGAGAAAAAGCTCTATCCAATATCCACTAAAGTTAATAAGCAGATTCTATCCATTGTGTTGCACTGTAAATTGTGTTTACAATATCTTCATAATGTAGCAATTCCTTCATCATTCAGATGTAATTCTCAAGGAACACCATCTTCCATTTTATTTAATTTTTAAATAAACCAGTCATTTTAATACTTAGATTTACAGTTACCACTCATGCCTTTGACAAATCTTTTCATCTCAGTGTCCTAAAGCACACCTGCATCTCTTCCCTAGTCCTATATACTCGATGTGAAGACTTGTAAATTCCGTCATTGATAGACCCTGACATTCCTAAATTTGTTTTGATTTCCAATACAAATTAAAACATAAATTTTCTCTGTAAAGGGAAAGTATGCATTAGAAAGTTTTGCATTTGAAAAAAAAATCCAAATGAAATTTAAAGCAAAATGTTAATTTACAATTGATTTCATTTTAATAGTAATATCCATAATATAAAAAGTTGAAACATATTTTGATCCGTCCCATTGAAAAGGAAATATTATGAAAGCTGTCACTTAACCCTGATAGAAACATCTCATCTTATTGTCTAAGTAAAAAAAAATAAAATTCTCTTTTATACTGAACTTAAACAGTTTATGATTCAGCTGTTTGACAATACATCAGTTGCAGACTATTTAATCTTATTTTAAAATCCAGCATACTCTGTTTTGAGATAACGTGTTATGGCATTAGTCTGTGTATCATCTGACTTAATTTAGAATCAAACCTAATATAAAATGAAACTAAATTTTTTGAAGAAATTTTTTTTAAGTGAAACATGATGAAATGCAATAATGCAGTGTGGCGAGATAATTGGTTTTCATGGGTAGCTTCTGTTACTAAGGAGAAAAATCTGTAGATTAGTCAAAACAACATTTTAAGCTGAATAGTAGACAATGCCAGTTAGGTATTCATATCTGAAGTTAGATGTTGTATAAAAGAAAAGTCATATTCGCAAAGTAAGAGGCAAACCTGTTTGATATCCTCAATTTAGACTTTGTTTTTGGACCCTATTGCATGCATTTTTTTAGTTTACAAGATCTATCTGACAGCAGCAGCTGGGAGGCAATAAAGAGTATCAGCACACCATGATCACTGCACTGGGTGGTAGGTGAGTTTAGTCAAATTCGCAAGGAGTGAGTCAGTCAAAATATGGCCCTGTATCCATCAAACTTACTGCTGTGCCCTAGTCAACATGTCTAAGGCTTCAATGAGTTTGGTAGAAAGTCTTTTCCACTATGTACAGAATCATCTGACATTCTCCAAGTAGCCTTGTAACATGCTGATGTTGAAACCAAATAAGAGCTAGGGAGTATGCCTGCTTTTGAAGCTATGAGAGGAGGCACTGACAATTGCTCCCTCTCTGCTTAGTTGTTTTGCATTGGCTGCCTACAGAAAAGCAACATGCCTCTCTGCAGATTAACCTTGCCAGGTTATCAGCAGCCTAGCTCTACTGCTGTAGCACAAAAAGGTAAAGAGCTGTTTTCAGAGCTAATATAGCTCCACTGCATTTTACATCCAGTGCAACACACTCTGTTTTGAATAAAAGTTCTGGACTTACTGTCCAAAAATGGCTTAAAATGGGCTTTTATAAAATGGTGTTTTGAAGTATTTCTTTCTCTTATGCGTGGTTTGGCATTTAAAAGTTTGTTTACAGTATTAAATTATTCTTTCAGAGTGATTTCTATTTAGACACAATTTAAAGCACTAGTAACTTCTAGATACCAGTTTTAAAGATACTTCTAATGCAAAAAATGGATTTACTTTACATGCAGATGAACTCTGCACCATTCTCATCCTTTGCAGTTTACAATTGTTAAAAGCCAAGATTAATTAATTAGAAATATTAAAGTTAGAGTTAACTCTTGGACTTGATTCACAAATCATTGGCAAGCTGGTGGTTCTGGCACCCTAATGATTTTGATTTTTAAAAGTTAGCATTACACCAACAACTACTTTCAAAAATTCAAATGGCTTGGAAGGTGAAAGGAATAATATTACAAAACTTTTAATAAAGCAAGTTCTTCTAGATTGTTCCAGTTTGAAGTTTAGGTTTTGTTCATATATTTATATTATATTTATTGCAATAGTAAATTTTGTGTGTGTGTGTGTGTGTGGAGCCATTGTTTTCATTGCATAGCCTTCCATTCTACTAACAAGAGTCTTTTTAAACTTAACTTCATGGTTAAATGTTGAAGGGAAAAAAAATAACTCTGCAGTAATGTAAATATGGGATAGAACTACTGGAGATTGTTTCTAAAATGCTGTAATGCAGGAAGTCAGATAGAAAAGGTTAAATCTGGACCAAGATCTTACTAAGACAGGTTTTCCCAAAACAATGTTTCAGGGAGTTCCTCCATAAAAAACAGAACAGTCACTGGGCATGTTCTCTTATCCCTAGCATTAACTTTGAGGAGTTAGCAGACCCTTTTTCCAGAGGAATGCAAATACTTATGGGATCAAGTCCCATGTTGGAATGAAACTGCTGATAAAATCATGGCATCATATTTATGGCCAAGTAAGAGAAAGAAAACAAGAATTTTCAGAAAGAAGCAAGGGAAGAGGGGAAATACGTGGGTTTTTTTTAGAGGTGAACTAGTTGGATGGCTAGCTTACTAAGATAAATAAATATAAGAACCAGTAAAACAATATATCCAAATTTTTAATTAAACCTGTATGTTTATTCTGAACACAGTGGATAATATGGGAAATACAAATGGATGAAAGCTGGCAAGCAACAGAAATAACAAAGTGTCATTAAAAGCAAAAGGGGAAAATCACAGAAAAAGATGAGGAAATTTTAGGATACCTTATGGGCAAAAAGAAAATTCTGAATTCTAGAGACTTGTGATAGACAGTTATTTTTGGAAGGTTAGTAGTGTTACTTTAAACCCTTGCTGTCATGGTTTTGGCTGGGATAGAGTTAATTTTCTTCGTAGAGGCTCACACAATGCTGTGTTTTGGATTTTTGATGAAAATAGTGGCAATGTTTTTGGTTGTTGCAGAGCAGTATTTACATAGAGCCAAGGACTTTTTTGCTTCTTGTGCTGCCCTGCCAGCAAGAAGGCTGGGGGTGCACAGGGAGCTGGGAGGGGACACAGCCAGGGCAGGTGACCCAGACTGACCAAAGAGATATTCCACACCATATGACGTCATGCTCAGCCATAAAAGCTGGGGTAAAGAAGGAGGAAGGGGGGGGCGTGGAGAGTGATGGCGTTTGTCTTCCCAAGAAACCATTACACGTGATGAGCCCTGCTTCCTGGAAGTGGCTGAACACCTGCCTGCCCATGGGAAGTAGCGAAAGAATTCCTTGTTTTGCTTTGCGCGCACGCGCGCTGCTTTTGCTTTCCCTAGTAAACTGTCTTTATCTCAACCCATGAGTTCTGGCACTTTTACCTTTCTGATTCTCTCCCCATCCCACCTGGGGAGGGTGAGCAAGCGGCTGTGTGGCACTTAGCTGCCTACCGGGGCTAAACCACAACACTTGCCTTTTGTATTAGATTAATATTAGATAAGGCTTAATTAAGACTTCTCACTTTCACCCTGACCAATCACATTGCAGTCGTGAGGGAAAATCAAAGCTTGCACTCAGAAGGAAAGTTTACATCTTTGTCATTCAAATCAAATTTTAGAAAATTGAAACTCATAAAGCATTTGCTATCTCTTCCAGTCTTAGTTTCTTCAGACAATAAGAAGATAGCCAACAGATGGAGAGCACCAAAGGATAAGTCATCAGACATGTAATTCATAAATGAAATTATCTAATTTACTTTTTCACAGACATATACATGGTGAAATTTAAGAAGCATTATTATATTTATTGAATACCAATTATTTTGTGTTTATTTCCTCATTTCCAAAATGAGGATGCCTGACAAAAATGTTATCAAGTCTTTTAGGGTCATGATGACTATACTAATACACTACTAAATCTCTTCTGTTAAAAATATATATATATATAAAGAAAATGATTCATACTTTTGATATGCTGCTCAATTAACATTTGGAATGACATACCTTGCTACATAGAATATGACAGGTCTTTAAAACGTCATGATGTCAACAAAATGAAAGACTATAAACTAGGACCAAAACTTGACCAAACCTGATATTTTATAACCTAAAATGCCAGCAATACTGCAGAACTGCTTGGGTGGTATCAGGAGTCGAAGGAGCCAGATTCTGCCCCTATATCCTCCCTAGTTCTGTTAACCTGAGTTGGGCTGTGTTTTCAAGTAGGCTGATAAAATGAAATCAGAATCTGAGCTTGGTAGTTACTCCAAAATGAATCTTCAGTACACACTTCAGCTGAATTATACATTTCAGCTGTGACCTAGGGTTAAAATTGCATGAAATTAGAATATATATATATATTAAGACTTCTAAAAGTCTGATTTTCTGGAATAGCAAACAAATGTTAATTATTCTACAAGCCTACCTAAAAATTGCAACCTCATTTAAGCTGAAAAACACTCACCTCCTGGCTAATAATAACTAAGCAGTTATACTTCCCTTGACCAAACATCAATGGACTAGATTGCTAATGCTATTTTTAAACTTATTCCATTGTCCTCCTCAGGTTTGTTTGTTTTTTGGTTTTTGGTTTTTTGTTTGTGTTGTTGCTGTTGTTGTTGTTGTTGTTGTTGTTGTTGAGATTTTGGCTCCCACTGCTTTAGGAACAATGTGGAGATGAAGGGACAGGGACCTCATTATTCATTTTTCACAACAGTGCAATGCTTTCTGGAGTAAGAGGGGTTAGTGGAGTGACACACACATAACAGAAAGCAGAATGTGCTCCTCCGTAGGCAAGTCTTGGAAAAAAGGGACCTGTGACTCAAAGACACAAGCCTGATTCATATGATAGTTTGCTATATTTCCAGCAAGGGTCTTGCATCTCCTAGTAGCAGCAAATTCAAGAGCTGTGGTTATTGCTCCCCTTGCACACTGCCCTGCCCACAAGCCTTCTCTCCTTTCCTTCACTGGTGCACCCAGGTAGGGGCAAATATAGCCTGGCATAAACAGAGTTTCCTTACTTGGAATCAAGGAGTGTTTTTATTGACTTCAAAAGGATTAGGACTTCAAAAGGATATTGGGATTTCAGTTTCACTGGTTTACTCTAGCTACATTATGCAAAAGGTCTCTGGCTGCTGCTTCATTCTGGATTTTTATTCCTAGCATGCTCCTAAACATTTCCTCTGTTTTGACTTTGGCCCACATACATTAACATAGCACTAATTTCTTTCTACAGTTTTATTACTGCATGATATTTCAATTAAAAAGATTTGGCTTGTATCCTCTGGCAAGGAGAATTGCTGATTTTATGAAATATTATCCATCACCTTAGATAAATTTGTTCATTTTGCAAAGTTCTTTTTGAAAAAGACTTAAAATAGAGGCATTTGTGGTCTGTCCTAAATCATTTTTCAGCATCTTAATATATGGCTTACTATTCTGGAGCAGTCTTAAGGAACTTGTTATTAACTGTGTTTTTGTTTGCTTTTTATATTCATTGATGCTCAGATACCAAAGTTGGTAAAAATCACAGGAAACCAGTCCCTCATTCATTTTCGTAAATACGTATGCATGAATTATAATTATACACAAACTCATAAAGCTAGGAACTGCTAACAATAAAAATTGTGTTTACTATCAAAAGAAAAGGAGTAATTCAATTGTGCCAGAGAAAAAGAGGCCTTGTTTATGCAGTCCTTTCACACCGGGGATTTTTGGGCATGGCATCTGAACATAACTGAATCTATCAGCATTTATTTCTCAATACAGAGACTTTTTTTAAGATGCTAGGCTTGAAAGGTACTTAAAATTGCCTGAACTATTTAGTTATGGCATTTCCTAGTGGGGAAAAGGAAAAAGAAAAAGGCTCTGCTGGTTATCCCTCAATACTTTTTCCCTAAGGGGCAGGGAAAGGAAATTGAGATGACAGCAAGGAGGAGTGCTCCAGCCCCTTTGCCAGTGCCCATGAGAGGACAAAGAGCAGTTTTGAGTTCTCTTTGGTTTGGCCTGCTCTTGCAAATGTGAAATATATTTCACAGGCAACTTAAGCAAAAACACTAGTAAACCTTGTATTTCTACATGTAATAAAACATGACTAGACCTCATATTTCTGCACACAGTGAACACCCCTTATTTTTAAATGTAATCAATTAACAGTCAATGATACCAGAAATATTTGGATTTTTTTTAAACACCTGGAAATATTACTGGAGCAGCATCTCAAGTAAAATGAGCACAAGCTCTCCATCCTCCAGAGGAATCTCAGAGTGCAGAACGTTACATTTTGAATACATCCACAATTTGGATTAAGCATTCAAATGAATATAATGGAGTGAAAATACGGGTGTAATGTCTTCACACAAATACAATATGAGCTTTCATGCGTAATAATGACCAAAGACTGCTTTTTCACGTGCAGCTCACATTATATCTATACTGGTTAGTGACTAATTAATTTTGGTCTGATAGGCACTTACTGTTATCCTTCAAACTCAACAATAAGGTTAAGATGGCTACCAGGATTGAGAAATGACTGCTGTCATCTAGCTTGGGTGCAGAATCAATATTTAAATGAAAAAGAATTACTATACGAATTAGCTCTTTCAAGGAACCACTTAACTTTCAGGTTGTCTTACGCTAATCATCTAGTCATCAACCATCCTACAAACAGTATCTTTTGCACTCACAAATGTAACACTTAACAGATCTCAACATATCTTGCAAGACAGATCCCTAGGAAAGTTTTAAATTTTGAATAAATCATCACGTATCAATTATCTCCAGAGAGGTAACAGGAAAAAAGACAAACAGAATTTTGTCTGGTTGTTTTGTTTTGTTTTTGTTTTGTTTGTTTCTGCCAACATTTCCAAACTCCCGATGGTTTCTGGGTAACTACTGAAGGCACTCTTAATAAGATTAGCTTTTGAGTTGATCCAAAGTGTTCCTTTATAATGATATTCTGAAACTACAACAGATTATTTCTCTGTAAGCTGAATGACAAAACCTATCTACTTGGATTTTTTTTCTTTTTCTTTTTTTTTTTTGTGCATTCTTAAGAAAATCTGAAGTGCTACATGTAATGAAGAAAAAATGTTTTTGTGATACAGATTTGAAAACAGTATAAAAGACAAGTACATTTGAAACATCATTAATATATCTACTATGAGGCCACAAAAACACAGTACAAACAACTGGATAGCATATAACTACTAAACACTACATCTTAAGGAACTCATCTCCTGGTTGTCAAAAACCCTCTTAAAACTCATGGATATTAGACTCTCAGTGTCCTTTTCACCAATCTATCTTCCCTTAGTGTTTCATGGTGTCCTACAACCTTCATTAAACTACTAGGTCTCCACATTACTTATTGTGGATATTTGGTCCACAAGTATAAATAAATTGTTAACAGATACGTGGGCAGAACTGTTCTGTGCTGCCCAGACAAGAGGCTATAGATAAAATTCCCCATCCTTATATTTCATAGCTTACAGATAAATAAGACAAGCACGTAATACAGCTATTTTCAGTCTCATGTGGCTTAATGTGGCATAAAAATGAAATGAAGAGCAAAAGTATTTACTTTTTCTGGCGTCTTGCTACATAATTTATTAGGCTGATGCTGATCATTACTCCATCATTTTTCTCTGTGAAGTCTCTTACAATACCAAATGAAGAAAATTTATATTTAAATTAATAATTTTAGACTGAAACATTAATATTCAAATCAAATATGGTGCTATTGTGATAGGCATTTCTGTTATCCTATTCATTA
>VXAL01005831.1:122867-152208 GCA_013399475.1 Chauna torquata
CTCACTACTTCAAACAACAATAAATATTCCCACACAAGAACCCTACGGGAAAAAAAAGGCACATACACATGAGAGCATCTGAAATACCATTGTGCTGCACATTATAGAACTTTCTGGAAAAAAAAAAAACAATGTCCTTCAGGGATTTTCCTCTTACTGTGCAGATTAACGTGATATGGATATTCAAAAATAAAACCACCTCCTAATCTGCAGTATATTATGTGTAGGGGAATATAATGCTTTACTTTTTCTCTTGAAAATGTCCGGATGAATGGTAACAAAGATGCATTGCTATGCATCTGCTGTGACTGCAAAACCATCGCTTTGGGGTGTCATTTATGGAGGTCATTAAATAATCACAACAGTAATTAAAAATGTGCTGGGATAGAAAGCAAAGACTATTCCTTATAAAAATTTCTAATGCTGTTTCTTCTGAGAATTTTTGGTACCGATGCCATCACCCAAATCAGCCATTTCCATACTCAGGACTGAGAAAAAATCCATTCTATTTCCAGGTCCTTTTATTCAACCTCCATTTTGCTTGGGTGAAACAAGCAGGTCCTCACTGCCCAGCATACCCAGCTTTCCCATCCCAGATGCCCTCTTCTTGCCCGCAGCAGGGGCAGGGGTGCCTGGCTGCTGCCCCTGGGATGCGCTGCCCCAGGCTACAACACCCACAGCATCTGCTGCCACAGGGCTCCGCAGGTAGAGGCAACAGCCACTAAATGCAACACAGAAACCACACACAAAGCTAATCTCTGTCCAGACTGAAGATCAGGATTTCAAAGCCAGTCAAGAAAGGCAGCCGGTAAATAGCTCAGACGTTTCTCAAGCTCAAAAACACTCACCAGGGATTGCAGTTATTTATTTTTAAGTGTGTTAAATACTAGAGAGAGAAGCCGGAGAAATCAGTGTTTCTGTGACAGGATTTGGCTAATCTCACTTTGAGATCAGCAGTTTGGGTCTGATCAGGGTCAATCCGATCACAAGTTATCGGTCTCTGCTGGCTGACCAGAAATCCATGCAGGATTTTGTGGTCTCTGTGCAGTAATTTGACACTGGAACAATTTGGCAATATCATCAAAGACAGCAAGAATTAATTGGTAGGAACCAGGAAATAAAACACTGTCAGCCAGGCCTCAAAAATTCCCTCACGTGTTGCCAAAACCTTCCCACAGTACCCAGAGAAGAGAGTTGTTATTTTATCACGCTTCCAGTCCCTGTCCTCAGCTTCTTGCATGACAACACCCATCAACCATTCCTGTTTTAGCACCTCCTATAGACATGAAATTCAGTCAAAACACCTGAACTCTCAGCGCACCAGGGATCAAAACAATCATAGAATCATAGAATGGTTTGGGTTGGATGGGACCTTAAAGATCATCTAGTTACAACCCCCCTGCCATGGGCAGGGACAATGTATCAAATAATTAAAATATCAGACTTTTCTTCTGTAATGAGTGCCCTCGGGAAACTCCAACGTTCAGCAGTAGTAAGACCAAGCATATCTGCTCTGAGCTTTCTTACATCCTATTAATAATTTTATTTTTAAATTATATGGACATAGTGTGTGTATATATACATGTCGGTGTGGTTGTGCTTAGCAGAAAAAAAAAAAAAAACTATTCTTCATTTTACAAGAAGTTCAATGGCCAGCCACCACTGATAGTAATTCTGCATTCCATATCCTGTACACTGGTTACAACTGGGTCCCATGAAAAGCTGATATGTTGATAGACAATTAGCATCTCTGATTTTCCATATGTTTCCAAGAGGAGTCAAAAGCAGTGCATTAATATGACAGCAATAATATTGTATGTGCTTTCCTGCAGTCCTGTATTTTTCCTCTAACTCCCATTTTCTAATAGCAAAGCTGTCGATCCTGAATGGAGCCCTGCGAAGGCAAATCACCCAAGCGGAACCATGCTGAAATTACAGAAACCACCTTTTGGAAATGTGTGTGACTGGGTCTCCACTCAGCTGAGGCCATAGGGAGACAGAGATTAGATCCATTATAGAATCATGAATTAATTGAGTTTAAAGTTAGTTAAATTGTCATATTTTCCCTGGTATGGCAGTTTGTTGATGATATCTGTACATCTAAGAATAAGGGTGCTTGTATGAGTACTTTCAGTGATACAGTGAAAGCTATTAGATAAATATGTCTATCTATTTCTAGCATTACAAAGGAAAGTAAGGAAATAAATGGTGTGATGCTCTATTCATTTTTTCTTATGGTTACGTTTTTAAACTAAACAGATAAAAACAGGTGGAAATGAGCTAGTTAACTAGTTAATTGATATTCATGTTTGCTTACAGAGTTTCCTCTCCAGAAGTATTTTGCTTATGATTAGTTTGTAAAAGACTATCCCTCTCAAAAGGACAAGTGTTACACTGCTAGAAGAAATAAAATGACATTTTGGAGCCTCTTTTGTAAAGGGAAAAAAAAAAAAAAAAAGTTTTTTGCCAAGCACCTGATGCCAAGTATAAAGGATATCCAAACCTTGAGCCTGTAGTGAGGTGTATCACCCAAGGCAGGTGAGAAAAAATGAAGACTTGCAGAGAACAGAAAGGTCTGTAGAAGGGAGGAACCATGGAGAAAACTGAATGCTGTAGAATCTTTGGAAACTGCTTATGCATAGCTCTACATACACATATGTTTTACCTTCCTTAATAACTATTTCTCTGAGTCACTAAGCATGTGACCTACAAATATGTCAGAAGAAACTATTAGAATTATACATACTTTTTCTTCAGTTTAAGAAGTTTCATTATGGTCACGGAGATTTTTATAAAAATCCAACCTATCTCTATGACATACTGATTATTCCTCATGAATAAAATAATGATTCTGACTCTCCAGCTTTGTCAGAACAGTAGTCTTTAGAGGAACTAAGAAGTTCATATAGTTGATGTCTTTTGTGTTGTCTCAAAAAATTCAGAAAAAAATCAAACCAAAAGACCAACTTATCTATCAGATATTTCTAAGGAATCTCCCCCAGTGTTATCCTTGCATGCTCAGAAGTCAACTTCACATAATGAACAAAACAATAAAAACATAAAATAAAACAAATAAATAAAAACCAAAATAAAATATTAATTTCATCTGGTTTATATTTTACCACATATTTCCTCAGTTTTTAATTCACCAGCCAAAGCTAAGTATCTCTAGGTAAAGCAAGGTTTTATCTTCTGTTTTAAGAGACAATAATCTTTCTGTAAACTGAAATCCCAACTCCCCCTCAGAACTATGGAAGACAACTAAAGTTAAGATTGAAAAGGTTCTAAGATATTAAGAAGGAATTTTACTTTATATTGTCAGCCTAGTAAAATGCAAAGTAAAAAAATAAAGAAATCTTCAGACATTAAGGCAGCGTTACATTATTTCAATTACAATCATGACAAAATTACAAGATCAATCTCATTCTGTAGTTATGGAAACTCTCTGAGATAAAAGGTATGTTTATCTAGCATAGAAACATGTATAAATAATATATATATTCTTTATATTCAAATACATTTCATAATTGAAGTGTGGAACTACAGTGCTTCCCAGTGATCACCAAGAGAAAGAGGAGTGATCTTTTTTTTCTTTCAAGTGGGCAGGTGACTTAGAAGATGTAAAGAGTCACCACACAGCTGGAAAACTGCAAGTTTTGTATGATTGTGGAAAATGGTAAATCTTCCTCATAAGAGCAAGCTATCTGTCTGTGTCATTGAGCATTATAGATTATTGTCCAGTACATTGCAAGACAAAACACTTGGTAATAACTCACCAGGGCCATCGCCCAATATAGTTAATGGAAAGAGCTGTGCTGATTTCTGATAGTGCTGGGTTGAGTCCACCAAGCATTAGATTTCACAATTCCTGCTTTTAAGAAACAGCCAGATTATAAGCCAGTGTAAATCAACTTGACTTCAGTGAAGTCAAGAAGCTTTGTTGATTTAAAAGGAGTCAGTGACATTTACATTATGTCCTTCAAGGGGTTCTGTGGGGAATGAAATTCAATAATAACTTTCAGCCTTTTGTTCAGCACGCCAGATGACAGGAGAAACACCACAAATCCTTTTCATCCAGCCATTTATAATAGGCATAAGCAAAATTACATCAGACCAGCTCTCTGAACGTCTACCTCTTCGGCACAGTTATATTTCCTGCATTTCATTATGTCAAATTTCGGAGCTGCATTACTATGGGAGGTCAAGAAGAGCAAGTAGGAACCTCTCCTCCCATCTGGACTGGTGGACAAAGTCTGTTGGAGAACACTCCAGCTAGCACACCACTCTGGACTCACCCCCTACCAGTGTGTCAGATGGAAAATGCTTTTCTAGTGGAAAAGTTTATTTACTAGCTCTGTGCACTTAGGCATTTGGGAATTGACTGGATTCCAAGGTTTGTGAGCTGATGTCTGATCCAAATGTTTATTCAAGGCAAAAAATATATTAAAAATATACTTTTGGATATTCAAGCCAGCTTAGATGAAATGGATTAACAAAGCATTATCTCCAAACTGCTGCAATATTTTTCATACTAGTTTCACCTGTAACTAACAGTAAATTACCATTTATCCAGTTAAAAAAAAATCATTTTTGCACTCAGCTTCTTCCACCATGAGAAAGTTGCAAACTGTACAAAGCAGCAAGTCTTACCATTCTGTAATAATAATAATAATAATAATAATAATAGTTTAATTTTAGCTGGCAATTCTGACCTCTGGTTTTCATGTAAAATTTTACCAGCCTTTGTATCCAGCCCCTCTTTATTGATGCATTTACGTGAACTTTATTTGATCAGCTATAGACGCAAGGGGTTTATAAGACTTTCTGCTTTGTCTTTCCTGAAGTAATATTTACAAACTGACACTGTTGAAAACCTATATTCCCTGCATTCCTTAATTAGTCAGTTGGGTGATGTTCATGCTTCATGCTTAGAACATCTGAAATCAGCCCAGTACATGACACTTAGTCTTCAGGAAATATCATTTGGACTGAGAGAAATATTTTCTCATTGATCCACTTTTCACCCAAGAGTGATAATGATACAGACATAAAATTTCAAATTAATTTGTTTAATAATGCTTATATCATGAGTATCAGTGTGTAGTACAAGGCTTTTGCAATTCTGCGTGGAGCTATTATTTAGAGATAAAAGCCATTTAAAATAATTTAAGTGTAGGGCCAGAGAGAAAAAATAGGCTAAGACTGAATATTAATTTTACATTCCTGGCTTCCCATTGTCAGATGGACACACATTGCTATCACTTCTTTACCAAACCAAATACCTGCCTTTATTAAATCTCATTCATATCCTGTTCTAAGAAAAAGGGAACGGAAACAGTCCTCCTTTCTCTTTTTGCCTCTCCTCCTCAGCTGCTGGATACAATCATTGTCCTAAATTCAGATGAGCACAGGAAGTCTCTTTACTAGTTGCACGACTTGATCCACTGCATATTTTTCTTTTAAACTAATATAATAATCAAACAAATATAAGAGATTATTTATTAAAAAATAACAATTTGTGGAGAGATTCACTGTTACTGTTTGCTAAAACTATTTGGCATATTTTATTTTTACCATGTGTATTCACACGCATACTTATGTATGCATGTACACATACAGTGTGAGAGAAAGCAAGCAAGCATGTGCCCACTGGCACTACCTTTACCCTCTATTTTCTTTCTTTTTGGTGTTTCTGCATTCTTCCTTAATCTATTTCATCTGGTATCTCTGCCATGTTAGATGCAAAACAGGTAAGCTAATGATTTAAAGGCTTTCCCATCATGAACAGAACACGCAAAAGAAAGAATATGCTAAAAAATGAGCAACTTATGTATATATACATATATATATTTAAATCTCAGATTTAACATAATACGGCACCCTTCACTGGCTTGTGATTGTTTAAGCTGTTGTCCAGGTAAACAACTTATCACTTGAGAGCTGTTTGATTCCCCTCACAGTCACAGTAAATGAGTTTGAGATCTCCATCCAAAAAGCAGAGTTCAGACAGAGAGGTGTCTGCACCACAGCTACAGTATTCCTGATGGCTTCATTGTATGGTCAAAATAAATTCCCTGCTTACCCTAGAAGCAGTTCGCTAGATGACTGTTGAAGTATGGTGTGTGAATGAGTAGTAAATAAATACATAATCGGTTTCTGAATAGTGATAACAAATAATTATGTCCGTTTCTTGCACTGTACCTATTCTGAAGATACATAAAGGTCTTTGGTGTCAAAAGTTGTCTATTCATCTCCTGTAGCACTAAGACTGTAAATTCTGAGCCACACTACACTGAGCCAAATGCTTGAAAAGGAGACTTCACAGAATATACATGTATGTCTAAGATACATCTGTTTTTACCAAACTTCATTAGAAAACTTCATTAGAGGACATGTTTTGCCAGACATGACTCGTACATGCACTGTCTACTTAATGCTATATATTTGCTGCGCCTACCTGCACAGAACACAACTAGGTTTGCTGGAGACAGTCAACACACGATTACAGAACCCAGCCTGAACGGGCAGCCCTCGCTAGGAAGGTCGCTCTGTACCCTGTGTTGTCCTCAACTCTCACAAAGGCTCTCCAAAACTGAGTGTAATGAGACACCACACAGAGCAGCAACTGGTTTGAGTATAAATGTTTCGTCTGAAACCTCATTTTGACCTTAAGGGTCCTTCCAATCTGGTAGGTACCTGGTAATAAAGCCTCCAAATGGCATGTGCCACCTCTGATACATGATACATTTTGCATATTATAGACACAGCCTATGAATCCACTGAGTAATAGAAGGCTCAGTAGGAAAACTGTGTTTAAGAAACCCCTGAAATGAACGTCTGTTCTTGTGTTACAGAGTACTCAGCCATCCATCTCCTTTTCAAATCTCACAGGGGAAAATGATAAATTCCATAATATAACATTAGCAGTTTTGTATTTTCTACTGCTGGATAAAAATAAAATAAAATAAAATAAAATAAAATAAAATAAAATAAAACCAACGAACTTTGGATACATAGTAATTTTACTCTTTTCCCTCATTGTCTTTTGACTGTGTTGTATCAGATTTTCCCTGATACGAAGATCTCTTTCATGTGACTCTGAAAAATCATCAGCAAAAGCACAGCTGGTATGCATACAAACAAAATCATGCACAGGTGCATTTTTCTTTTTCTTTATTTTTCTACATACCTACTTCTTCAAGCTTTATATCTAACTATGAAAAAGATCATGTTTTCCAAATCTGTTACATCTTCTTTTATTTGTCACCATTAAAGTTATAACATACTCATGTGTCATTTTACTCTGAGAAACACTATTTAAAAAAGCAAACTATTCCATGTTCATGAATATCTGAGCAGATGGTATGTGTTACGGTAGATTAGAATTGAATGTAAAAATAGCAGCACCACCTATTGGCAAAATGCATAAACTGATCCATCAAATTTCATACTAGTATTCATGTTACTGGATGTTAAGGTCATAACCTTTTTTTTTTATTTTATTTTATCCAAACCGCACCTATTTTTTAATATGGCCTTTTGATTTCTCTTACAGTATATCTAAAATTGACTGGAAAATAACCCAGGCAATAAATTAGAAAAGTAACCCAAACGTAACCCAGAAATTCTGAATGCTAGGTTCAAATTTGGTTTGCATATATTTAAAAGATCTGAAATCTTTCTAAGCTGTGGATTATGCATATTGACTAAAGCCCTGATCCAGAAATATTAGCCTCAAATTCCCCTGAGAATCTTGAAAAGTCCCTTTTATTTAATTGAACTATATAAATGGGGGCCAAAAAATTATGTGGAGGTGAAGTATTCTCGCATTGGAGTGAGAAGACAGGACTTTCAACTACTTGTGCATGTCAACATATATATATACACATATGATTTATGAACTGTCCCTGGCACATAGTTTCCATGATTCTGCTTAATACTAAGAAAGAAAAATTGCTGCAGGAAATAGATGGAATGGGAAAGAAGAAAGCTTAAGTTTAGCTGAATATGAGAGGCCAGAAGATGGGTGTGCAGTGTCAATTTTTACCCAGATTGCATTTAAACAAACTGTAAAAGTTAGTCTGTAATTTCTTTCACCATGCCTCTATTTTGTTTTGGTTACTTGAGTTTGGCTGCTCAGAACAATCCTAACTTAAATTTAACTTTATAGGACAACTTTCTAAATACATTTTTTTTATTTTATTTTCTGTAGTATTGATTCTTAGGGATTCTTTATTATATTTCTTTTTGCAAAATGATGTTATTTTACTCTTTAAACATCAATAATATTTATCAGGAAAATTGATTTCATCTATGTATTACCATTGATACTGCTAATTTCTTAAGTCTTCTCTTTCTCTGCTGCTCCTGTGCATTTCTCCATCACTTTCTCAGCAAAAGAAAATGATGTTAATCATGGTGGGTCAGATTCCAGTAATAAAAACTCTCTCTGTATGCTGAGTTTGAATATTGACCTTCAGTTAGGCGCTCCTAGTTGTTTCACTGTTTTCTTCTTCAGTGCTCAAAATATTTGGGGAAAAAAAAAAAAACTGCTGTTTTTTCCTATGAGCAAAGCTTCCCCGTGCTCAAGAGCATATACATTTTCATTTTGTTTCAAAGGAATACAGTGCTTTTGAAGTGTGCTAACAGCCTTTGTATCTGCAACCCATTACGAAACGGGAAGTGTTTGGAACATAAAACCATGATAAACTCTATACTGCCCTCAGTGTTCTGGGGTGAAGATCATCAACTGGAAAAGGGACACTTATTCTCAATGTTTGCAGTCCCCTGCATCTCAGAATTCATGCTTTAAGGGCCTCATTTTGATGCAAAGTGTCTGTGTCTCCCGTCAACGCATATATTTCTTGTCGTTGCCTGTGATGATTTTACTAGAAACAATGCCAGCAAGAGCAATATCTTGATGATCTCCTTTGTGATGCCTCTTGTGTAATCTGAACTGGACTAAGCACAGTGACTAAGGATGCATTTACCACCTTCTTATGTTTAAGGTTTAAGTTTTTAAGCAGAACACATTTCTTCATAGTATTTTGTATATGAAAGACTTTTTTTTATTATTCAGCAGGAGCAACAATTCAATTTATTTTTTAATCTACAAGGATGTGTTGGCCAAAGTAATTTATGCAGACTTCCTTGGCTTCATTACACTGTTTCAGCAATGCAAGCAGAGCCAGCCACAACTGCAGCTGCAGGCTTGTAAATACTTGCCTAGCAAAACAGTCCTACTACGGCTAATGAATCTTGGTGAAGTTGACACCTCTTTCCTAGTTGGAGCTACAAATGTGCTACTTTTGTTAGATAAAGTGAAAAGCAGCCAAACAGACTGACAACATTGCATCATTTTCTAGGGGCCCCTGAAGACGTGTCACATGCGATATATCATCTTGGACTGAGTCAGAGTATTGTGTTGTTCTGTTATCTTATATCTGTGTTTGATGGTATTTCACCATAGCTATCTCTATGCAACATGAATACAGTACGTTGGAAATCTGTTAAGGATGTAGAGCTTTCTGAGCAGCGGGCGATGCCCCGATGTCCTGTGTCAGAGGGCTGCAGTTATGTGGCTGCCACCACTTCATGAGACAAAGGAAGGTGGCCTCAGGTGGGTGCTAACTGTGGGGGAATGGTGAGAAAAGAGGCAAGGTGAAGCCCTGCTGAACCCCTCTCACCAGCACATCCAGACCTCCTAGTAGCTACCCTGCAGTGAGTGAAAGGTATGATGGCTGGGTAAGCACAACAGAAAAAGATAAAGTTCACACAAGTGACTTGCTGTAAGAGCCAAGAACAGAGACAAGCAGTCTTGACTCTAATCATTTGTCTTAATCACTAACCACAATATTTCATGTACATGCGATTATTATGCCTACCTCCATAGCTCCTGAGCGCTTGGTGTCTCTGAAATATATTACAGGCTTAATTCCTCTAGCAATTACGTCAGCTTTAAGTGTGTCACAACCGTCGTCATTGGAATTAGTCTTAACTTGCCCCTTTGTAACTAGGGAGGAAAACTAAGATTTATATCACTTATAGGGAGCTATATATTTTTGGTACTACGAGTTTATTCACTTTCTGACTAATAAACAAAAGCAGATTGTGGATCCAAAAGAATTATAGCTGGGGAGAAATGATTTGTCAGAAGACAGAAAATTTATCAGGACATGATGTCTCATAGATTATTCTTGTATTAGTTTCAGGTAACCATACATTTTTTAAATCATTACTAAGTCATTCAAAATAAGAAAACCTAACATAGAAAGTCATCACATTGCATTGTTAGGGAAAAAAGGGAAGCTATTTCTAAGTTATACCCTTGGTATGCACTTCTAACCATGCACTGATACAGCGGATTATGTTTATTTCTCGAACTCAAACATTGTGTGACTATTAGAGTCCGTATAGTAGTGGAAGAAATACTCCAAAACGTGAAAGCATCTAGGTACCAATAGATTACACCCCCTATACTCATATTTGATTACAGAAAGCATTGGAAATCTTTCTTTTGCCAAAAAATTGGGGTGAGACAGTTTCTGAAATATAGAGGAAGAAGCCCTTAACCTGTGAGTCTTAGGAACTATTGCATTTAAATGATGGCTAGAGAGAGAAATTACCATAATCACCTTACTTTCATCATTTCATTGTTTCATTTGGCACCTAAAAGAACCGGCTGGATAATTCTTTTCCAATAACTGTTGCATTGACTTTTACTCACATATTTTCCACTATTTTATCATATTCAAGACTATGTAATTCTCTTCTTTCTGCATGGTATTATTCACATTCCTGTTTTCCCATTAAATAGTAGTAACTACTTCCAAAACTGCTTCCAAATAAACGGAAACTACCCTCAGAAAAGCATTTACTGCACACACAAAGAACAAAAGCTTGACTAAAATAATATGTCCATGTGAAAACCATCACTGTGACTGAGAGAGAAAGAAAACAGAAGATAAGATGTAAAAGAGAAATCTAACACATTTCTCCTTAGGACAAATAACATTTTTAAGAAAGACAGCATTTCAAACACTAGGAAGCCTGCTCTGTCTGAGGAAGACACTGATAACCTTGATAGGCAGGGGAGCCGCTTTTTGCTCATTTGTGTTGTTCAAGCCAGGCAAGAAATGGAACCAAAGCACAGAAAAGGGCAAAAACCATAATTTAAGCAAATAAGTAACATGAATTTTTGAACTGCATTAGACTAAAGAACTTTCTACCCTCGACACAGCAAGCAGAGGATTCATACGGAAAGAGAACAAGATAGAGATCAAATCCAGCACAATACAAGTTGCTCCCATTTCCTGTACAAACCCACACTGCTGAAGGCCTCCATGCAGGGAAGGACACCCTCCCCACATGCTCTGACACACTCACTGTGGGCTGTACCCTGGACGGTGGATGGGCAGAGCACTGTGCCCTGGTCCTGCCTCTGCTGCTACCTTGATGCACAGTTAGCTTGCGTGACTGTTCCACATCCAGATCCCTCTCTAGGACTTCCTGAGATGATGATTTTGTCCATGCTACTGTTTAAATGTGGGCTTCTCCTCTGTAAACCTATTTCAAGGAGACCATTCTGGCCTCCACAGCACCCAGCAGCAAGGGATCCCACAATTTAAGCCATGTGTTCTCGAAAGATCTCTAATTCCCCAGACAACATCAATAGCTGAACGTCTGGGAGAGACAGGCCATCAGCTTTTTTCCACCACCAAGAAAGCTGTCAGCTCACCCCTGATGGTGACACCAGCCTTTTCCACAAACAAGCAATCTTCGCAGAATTGCAGGGAACCAAGTTAGATCTAAAACGAGACAGCCTGAGATCCAGACCTCCTACAGAGATGAATCTGCTGCCCAATGTGCCAGGGATGCTTTGGAAAATGCTTATGAATTGCAAACACTTACTTACTATAAATGTTGTGCCACTTCTCTCTGCATCATATTGATGTGCATGATAAAGAAAATGAATATCATCCAAACATTTTAACAGAAGACTGCTAAATTCTTTCCAATCGGCAATAATGATTCTGCTCACTAGGCCATAGAGTATCAAGTTATATTTTTCTTCGTTTTGGATTATTTAACATGAAAAATAAAGATTTAAAAACTAAATTCCTAAAACAAAATAGATAGTATGTCTGAGAGACAAGGATGCAGAAGTGAGAGATAATGTAAAACACAGGTTAGGAAGGGTTCTTTTTCTTCCTTGGAGCAAATTGTATTCAATTAAAATCTAAACAATCAAAGCCCTGTATCAAAATAACTTGATTTTCAGTCAAAGGAATAAGATTTTAGGAATGCCATTGTTTCTAATACAATTCTGTCCCAGTGCCTGTGCTCTCTGCTGAAAGCAGTCTGGATTTTTGTGCTCTATTCCTTTGTGGTCAGAGTGATGCTTTAGGTCTTTTCCGGACTTTCTCTCTTCCTTCATTTTCATCTCCCTCATTCTGTCTCTTACATTTCATTTTAGGGGACGCCCGGTGCTCTACTCTCATTTTTTCAGGAATTCTGTACAAATTGGTACAACTGGAAGACATTACACATATATTCCCCTTAATTGACAATCATACAGAGCTCACAGGAAAGTAATAATATCCAGTTTTCCCTTGTCTAGTTAAGGCCTTTGCTTCTGAACTTGAAAAGCAGCTCTACGAGGCAGGTAAGGTCAAGAAGGAAACGGATATAATTATCCCATAATTCTTCAATACCAAGTACTATTAGATGCAGTATATATGATGTAGAATTGACCAAAAGACTTTAACAGTATGGGATCTTATATGGTATGTGACTATGGTTAGCATTAATTTATTTAGGACAAGGGAAAGAATCATAATATATATCCAAAGCTTTCTTACATAAGCTTCCATACTGTGAACATCTAGCACATAGGCACTACTTCTCTTGGCTAGGTATGTAATATTACCAGTCTTTTAGATCCCATTGCATTTATTTCAACTAGCCAGAAAAACTTTTCAGGCTGAAACTTTCTAGTAATTGAGGGTTTTTCGAGGTAGGGGGTGGGAAGAAACAAGTTAAGTGAAAGCAACGAAAATATCTCATTCTGAAAATGAGATTAGGGTCATACTGAAATCTGTATAGTACAGATAGTACTAAACAGATTGATTTAGTTTAGATAAGTCACAAATCTGGAGTTTTAAAGAAAATTTAGACAATACATTCAGAGTGAAAGGATTTCTCTGATACCCGGAATGCCTTCTGCTGTTTCAAATATTGGCAACTTAAAAACCTTTTTAAAATCTCTGTTCACTGTTCTACAGTGAGTTGAAATATGACAGCTAACTTCTCTGAAGTACCTATCTACGCATCTACTCATACACAGACCCTGAATGCAAACAGCAATGGGCTTTTGCCGTTACCAAGAGCACTTCTGTCTGGATTTACAGGGAGTAAGTTCTCCCCTGAAGGATGCTACACACCATCCTCTGTTGGCAAAGAGACTTCCAGATCTTTGAGTTCTTCCCAAGAAATGCAGGATGGCAGTGTGGAAAGGAAATACATTCAAATGGCAGAAACAGAGTTGGTAGAGGAGGGCAGGAGGTGCGTGCTCTCTCACAGGGCTCAAGCACCCATGCAGGGCTCATGGATAAAAGCATTATTCATTACAGCCCTAAAATTAATGACCCAAACCATCTAAGAATGCAGTTGCTTACCCAAGAAAACTTCTGAGACAAAATGCAGTAAAGGCTACAGATATTCAGGAGAAAAGTCAGGGAAGGTTTGGAATAGCACAATCTTTTTCTTGACAGGCTGTTCTTGACCCAGCTCTAAGGCTTACAGTCATAGAATCATAGAACATCCCAAGCTGGTATCAGAGTCCAGAGGCACTGTCTTAAAAAAATAAAAAAATAAAGTAGCAAACATTGCCTTCCTTAAAATTAGGTTACATTTAAGATAGCTAGTTTCTCTCCTGTTTTAGCTGTGTACATTTAGGGAATTTTTTTTTTTTAGCTGTGTTCCTTCAGCACCAGCCCAAGAAACCATTCACATCAATGAACCAGCTAATAGAAAAGAACAGCCCCCATGGGGGAGAGTGCCTTTACATTTATTACTCTTCGGTACTTTATCTTCCATCCTCATATTTTCCACTAAGCATCACATCCCTGCTACTTAATGGAATACAATTTAATCTACAAAAGAAATTATAACACGATAACAAGGCAGCAGTTAAAGTCAAGATGAGGATACAAAATAGACAACCCTAAACAAAACAGGATTCACCAAGCACCATGGAGTTCACAATTTGTTCACAGCCATATCTTCAATCTGCCACTTCATGTATCACAACTCCCACCATGCTCTATTTCGAGAACCGAGGTGGGATTAAATGAACACAGATCATGAATCAGTTTTTTGCATATGGATACATTTCACCTGCAGTGCCTATATTTTGTTGTATATTTTTACATCAGTAAACAGTGACCATGCTTCTTTATTATTCTGCCTCCTTTACAATCTCTTTACATTAAAATTTTAACATAAATCTTAACATAGAAGAAATAAAAATAATACAGCTACTTCCTTTAGTGAAAATGAAGATCAATCAGAAATAAAATATGCTGTCTGTATTGGCAGTTAGCAAGAATGTGTCAAAACTAAGTTTGACTGCAAAGAGCTTGCGTATTTTAAAAGATAATTTCTCTTTCCTATGGCTTAAATAATAGTAATGATAACAATTTGTGAGAACTGTATTTGTTTAGCTATGTAAAATGAAACTGCACTAATTAGATATATTTGAAATCAGTAGGACTGCACTACAAGAGAAATACCCATTGCTCTATATTGCTTCAGCTGCACATGAAACCAGTTCAGAGACTTTAAATGTATGAGAATAAAAAAAAAATTACAAACACTTGCAGTGTGCTACTTATCACACACTGTGACAGTGATAAATTCCCTCAGTGATTCTCAGGTGCCCTGTTGTTATCTTTAACTGCCTTCTAGCTTGTCAATCTTCTGCTTCCAGATGGTATCGGTCATTCACACAGGCAAAACCTTGCTTAGAGGGACTTACACTTTGTGCTGGTAATAGGTGTTTTATCTTCTAGTGGATTATTTGCCCACTGTTCTTGTGGAATTTCACAAAAGAAGCATCTCTGATTATCTGACAATTTATCTTTTGTACGAATCTCGTTGGAGATTGAGTTACTAGAAGAAGGTGGTTCTTTCAAAAAGGAATCTCTCCCTTAGGCTTTTAGTGCAGGATAATAAGACTTCAGCTTCTGCATCACAGAAAGTAAGGGACAGAAAAGTACCTACACCGCCAAAGCATTTGATGAGGAACACCAATAATTTTGTAAAATGCACATCCATTTAAGGTATCTAATACTACAGGTGGCCCATACAAAAAGAAAAGTATATACACAAAAATCTGTGCCGAATCTCAGTTATATTGTCTGTTTGTCTACAGTTATCACATATTGTGTAGAACATTTGGGGCAGGATTTTTTCTTTTTACTGAAAACTAAAACTACAGTAATTTGTCCTTGACTTGCTGCATGGTGCGTCTGTTACAAAGAATACATTACCATGTTTAGAGGCCCCACTAATTCCTCTCTTTGTTGCCGGCATGTGATTATCTGTCTTGAAGAGATATCAGAGCTATGTATAGGTAAAAGCACATTAACATATCAAAAAGTGCAAGCATTCTATCAACTTCATTTTATTTGATGGATTTCACAATGTCCTGACATTTTATCTGCAAATACTTTTGAAAGCAATATAGTAGAAAGGAAAGCGTCTTTTTTTTTACCTGGAACATCAGATGTCAGATAAATTTTGCATGAATACTGTGCTGCATCATAACGTAAAGTACATTCTTCCTTTAAAAAGTTCAGTTTTGTGTAGAGAGGTTGAAACCTTTAATCAGTAGGAGACCTAATAGCTGACTCACCGAAAAGAAAATTATACTTGCTTCACAGACTATCGTGAGCCCTGGAGAAGAACTATCCACAGTCACTCTGTACTGAATGGAGAGAGTTTTCTGGCTTTAGCTGTAGCGAAATAAAACATTTGCCAGAATTCCTAGACAAAAGTAGGAAAGAAAAAAGAGAGAAAAAAAAATTTCCATTAGAAGGTTAAAATTTTGTTATTCCTTAATTCCTGCGATGCATGTTATGACCTCTGGTCTCTTTGGATTGATTTATTAATTTTTTTTAATTTCTTAAAGCATCTAAAGCAGGGACAAATAGATCAATGGCAGAAAAATGGTACAAGTTTGCAGCTGTTCATATGAAGCCAGAGGGAGAAAAGGAGAAAGTTCAATTTTAAGAATAAAGAGCAAAGGACAAGAGCATTGCTGCTGCTGAAGGGGCAGTGCCAAAGAACACTGAAATCCAGATTATATTTTTAAACTCAACCCATTTAAAAGTCCTCTTCGTATAAGTGATGGTTTGTGTTTTTTTTTTCTTCTCTGTGTTGCATAAGAGCTGTATCTTGAGGTCATAATAAGTCACTTTGCAGTAAAGGTAGCAGTCAGCAACTGCACAACTCTTCCAAGATATTATGTAGGATTTCAGAGCTTTGTAGAGTGAGAAAACAAACATTTCCAGAAAAGACATTTCTTGTTTCTGCTGGCCAGAATCAGTTTTACTAGAACAAAACGAATTGCAGGAACGAATGCAAGAGCTCTCACTAAACCAAGTATAATTCATGTCTCTTCTACTCAGCACTTTTCAGCATAGAATAAAAAATAGAATAAAAATAGGGATACATTAAAGTCTGCTAACTGCAATATCTTCTACAGGTCAAAATTAAGTCGTCTAACATACTTCAGACAATTTGAGGCAGTCTTTTCAGGTCAAATCAGTAAAAAAAAAAAAAGCCACAATTGTTCTTGATCTCTGTGAGACCAAGACTGATTAGAGATGCTGGCTGAGAGAAAAGGGATAGCAGTCTTGTCACAATGCCTTTGAGACATTTGAATTTTTCAGTCTTATACTTAACAAGAAGATCTGTTACCACATTTCTTCCTTTATCTGCAGAAGTACACCTATCCCTCCAAACAGATCGGTTTAAGGTCCTCAAGAATAAGGTCCTGGTATCTGAATGCCTGTTTTTCACTTTCTGCAAGAGGAAAACACTTCTATACTATTTTCTTAAGAAGAAATATACATAAGAGCAGAAAATAACAAAGAAGATAGCGATAAAAGTAATCTGTAACACTGGTAGCAATATTGGGAATTAGCAATAGAAGGTTGATTTCAACTCCCATCCTTTTGTTTTATACTAATAGAAAGTATTTTAAAAATTGGTTTCAAAGGTAAGATTGTACCCTTCCAACAGGAGAAATATGTTATAGTCACAACAAGTAATGAGATTACTTATAAGCACTTAATATGAAGATGTCAAAATATTTTACAAATATTAATGAGTTTGTTAATTAAAGACACAGCTTCCTATGAGGTACACTAATATGTTTGTCCAGAAAAAGAGACACCTTGGTATCTCAGTGCCACTGTTGCAAAAGAAAAAAAAAAAAAAAAAAGGGAATTCAAAGTAATTCTTTACATGCATTTAAAGCCAATTTTCAACTAGCCAAAGCCCAATAAAGAGAAAAAAAAATGCTTACAATCTGTCGTGTGACTGCGAGGATTTCATTCAAAGAAAACAAACAAAATTGTTAGGTTTTTTTTTCTCATCTTTCATTGTTTGTTTGTTTGTTAGCAGAAATGTGTCTGGGTTTTCTTTTCATTGTGTTTTTGTTTACTTTGTGTTGTTTAATTTTGAATTTTTCACATTTTAAACCTGACATCTTACAAAGGCTGAGAAATGCTGACTCCAGTTTTTCAGTCTCTTCATTGATAATGATTTCATTACGCATATGGATTCTAATAACCTGACCTTTGAAAGTGTAAACTTTTTCACCTAGACAGAGTTATTACTAAGTTTATTAAAACACTACCAAGTATAGAACACAGTCTTTCCTATCCCTACTCTTCTTGACTCAGGAACTGGTCACTGAAAATACAGATGTTTTACTGAATACCCCTCCCACAGATCATCACTTAGAGATTTTTTTTTTTTTTGACAATTGATACCATCATATATGTGGCAGAGCCAAGAAGAAAGGGAAAAAGAAAGGAAAAAAAAGCAAAAAAATGCAAAAATAGTACAAAAAAGTTACAGGAAAACCTGAATATTTTTCAGACTATGAATAAAACCCAAGTGGAGAAATGCTATAATCATGCCAGGTTTCTGGGATCTTAAAATTGCTTTACCTGGCAGTCTTAAATTTTGATAGCTATTGGTGTCGTTTTCTTACAACCAACAGAAGAAATGGAAAACCAGAATGAGTATGAGTGATTAAATGGATGATGATCACGGTTCCAAAGGCAACAGAGAAAACGAAAACAAGACTTTCTCTGTGAATGTCAGCATTTGCACCCCGTATATGTATTTACATGACTTGGCTTCATCAAAGAGACTTTCAGAGCCAAGCAAACAAAACTCTTCAGGTGTGGGGTTACAGCAAACTTTGTATGCATTTACACTTATATTAAGCTTTTAAAAACTTTTTTTTAACAAGAAATACTCATACAGAAATATCTCTCTGCCATAACTTCAAATACATTAATTTGTCACACTCTACTGTTATTGTGAAGTTTTGTGGTTTTTTGTTTTTTTTCCCCCTTGCCTCATTATTTATCTCTGTATTTCACTGAAACTCTTAGGAGAGGCTGTGGAAGTAATTTGTAGCCATGTAACAGCTGGTTTAGATTTTGTCAGGCTTTCTGTTACATTTTAGTGTGCTTTTGGATTATGTTGTCTTGTGCTTAATACGTGTAATCCATGTCTGTATTAAAAGGATGCTTGACCACATTTGGTGTAAATAGCAGTGCCATCTAGTTGCATGAAGACAACCAGTAAATCAGCTTACAATTAGTGTGCTTCATTTTATCTGAGAGACTAACACTAATCCATAGTGCTAAGGATCACGATAGCAATGCCTTTAATTAAATATAACATCATGGTTATACCAAATGTAGTCCTTGAATTCTGACACAGTTAGTTAAATTATAAGATGCATAATCCCACCAGTCTTGGAATTAATATTGTTGCAACCAATAATAGAGTGGAAAAGCATTTAAAAAAAAATCTAAACTGGTCCACTTTAGGGGTTGACACCTACAATTCAGCTTCCTTAATCCTCTCCAGATGGTTACCAATACGTTAGCAGCTACTATCAGAAAAAATATAAAAATAGAAAGTCTTATGATTTTTGTCACTAGCAGTGTTTTCGTCAGAAAAGCAGTTACGAAACCAGCCGTACTCCGCAGCCCTATGCCAAAGTGTCTCCTGCCTCTTCCCAGCACAAAGAACAGGAACAAGGGGGCGGACAAAGGTGACGTTAGTTACCTTGGTGTTTCCAGTACTCCCCAGAAGTTTAGTCATGCACAGATTCGCCCTGGTGCTATTCTGAGCGCTGCAGCAGAGACAAAGCGCACTCGGCCAAGCCACCTCCCCTCCCCTCCTGCGCTACGTATGACACGCTCTCCCCCAGCTATGATACGACCGCATACCAGCAGATGCAAAAAGACCAATGTACTACAGTCCTTCACCTCTTACAGGTATATATCTGGAATTTAAGATCAGTGCCATGTATGAATACTCTTACGTGCTATTCCTTGCTGCAGTCTTATGAACAGTTGTTTATTGACTATTACCATTTAAAAGCAATGTTTATCGAGGTGATCTGAACGAAATACTCCAAGCTCAGTGAAGTAGCATTTTCTCACTAAACACTTTTTAGATATTTTCTGACCCTTTCTGCTCTGGTATGCTGCCTTGTACTGTCATGTACAGTTATTTTGACTATTATTTCAAATTATTATTAAGAGAAGGATTGCAAAGGAACTGCAAAGATACTGATGTAACCAGCACTACACAGAAGGCACAAGTCACCTCTACAGAGAAATCAGAGTTTTGCAAATGCAGTCACTTTCTGATTTTTGATTTATATTCTCCACAACACAGGAAAGAGTGATCTATTTTCTTGAGTTCTTTTGTGAAAGCACCAGCCGGAGACACAGGAGGACACCCACCGCCTGGTCCTGGTAGGCTCAGAGGAGTGCTCAGGCACAGTTACACATGGCTGTTCATGGCTCCCCCAACTCCCACCACAGCTATACCTGACCCAAAGACTCACTAACGACAGCATCACGGCTGAATATTCCAGAATCTCTGAAGTAAGCAGATATAGAGTAACCTGGGACAAAGAAAGGTCAGCAGTCATGCTTGTGCTTGACATGAAAGCCTACTCCCAGGTTATATTTTCAAGATGAAAGTCCTGCACAGTCATATTAAGATCTGGAAACCTTGTTTATCAAAAAAAGGGTGATTATTACTGCTTTTATTATACTCTTCCAGTCCATAATACCAAATAATTTTCTTCTCGGCATCTTTCCTAGATAGGACTCATTATATTTAAATGACTGCCTTGCGACTTGCCAAACTTTAACGATTGTAAAGATGAAAACTATATTTTAGCTCATGGTGAATGAGCTCATTCTATCATTTTAAACCAGTTATTTAAAAGTTTAGCTTCCTTCAAAAAGTTTATTGTGATGATTTCAAAATTGTTTTTTTCACCTAATGGTAAAATCACTGAGCAGTAAAAAGCACTTGGCTGTTACTTTATATAGTGTCAAAAAAGCTACCATTAGGGGTCATTTATG
Source organism: Chauna torquata (assembly GCA_013399475.1). Taxonomy (NCBI): domain Eukaryota; kingdom Metazoa; phylum Chordata; class Aves; order Anseriformes; family Anhimidae; genus Chauna; species Chauna torquata. The sequence goes on from VXAL01005831.1 coordinate 143,567, forward strand.
ATTATATTATTAGTGTTTTGTTTCAGATGCTTATGTTTGTAAATATGTTATTTACTATTTTTAATATGAATCTCTGACATTTCAGTGGAATATGCTGACAGAATACTCATGTCTCTGGAAAAGTAAACACTATACAAATCAAGTAAGTTTAGCAGTAGTATCTTTTTATAAGTGTAAGCAATTTCTATAAATGTCAAAATATCTCATCATACTAGCAGTATGTTCTCCAGTAAAAGATGTGAACTTTAAGAATTTAAGTATTTCAGTCAAAACTAACTTACTATTTTGCCTTGCACAGGATATATGTTTTTTGGATTTGCTTCTTTTCAAAACAAAACCAAATTCCAAGTGTCTTTCATGCCTTTGTAATCATGATCATTGTATTTGTTTTAAAATTAGCTAGCATTACATGGGAGATATCTAATGGGAAATAGGCTGGGAAGGAGTGCTTGAGTGTTACTAACAGTAGGATAATCTTTAACACATGGCAGATTCCCATGCTGGCTTTACAGCTAATACTCCTGAGCATCTTACAGCTAAAATACAAAGCAGCCTGTGGTGGTGTTAGGCTTTAATACTTTTAAAGACACATTGAGCATTAATGGGGTCCTCTGGATTCAAAGCTTTGTTGTTTATTACACCCAGACTGCCAGAGTTTTCTCTAATGACCTTCTCCAGCAAGTCACCTAATTCCTGACCCGCTGCTAAAGTCGGACAGCCCCGGATTATCCCAATCCCCACCTGCAGCAGGCTCAGTTCAGTGGCATAGCCTTGTTCACTTCACCCCCAAAACTATGCTCTGGGCTCTCAAAACATTTACACATGCATCTTATCTATCCTGATCCTTACAAAAGGCCACATTAGGAAAAACCTGTCTGTTGTCATGCCTCTGTAGATGCCTATGAGGAGCTGTCATACTCAGCTACATCTGTTTGATGGCTGCTCTCTCCCGACCGTTTGCACCACTCAACAACCAAGCCCAGAAACAGAACATGACATATAACTATACAGTATAATGTATGAACTAATTACTGCACCGAAGACCAAGGCGAGATCAGAAGGGCTACATGCAAGCACAAAACCAAACAGTTCATCCAAGTTTTCCAAATGCAGTTGCATGCCCCATTTCTGTACCGGCGCAAGACGCAGGTGCAGCTCAGCAATGCTAGATGCTAGAAAACACCTTCACTTCCACCTTGCCCAGTCCCACCTCCCACACCTCTGTCAGGTTTTAACTCCCAGCTGCTGCACTTTATTTTTAAGATATTGTGATGAGGATTTCAAAGAAACTTAAGGGTTTCTGCTGGCTGTTCAAATCTCATTGAAATTCAAAGATAAGTGCCTAACTCCTTTAGAGCACTTGAAAATCATGAATTAAGCTCTCACAGGCGTTGACTAACTTTACCACATGCATTCTTGATTTGAGGAACAACATTTGGTATCCAATGGTGCTATGTATTTTTTTGTAATACAAATAGTATTACCTTCTAGTATTACATATCTAGAGCTGGCTAGTCTCACAGGTATCAGAGTTCATCTCAGAGCTGCACAGGGACGAGGAGAGGAAAGATCCTGGGCTTACAGCAGGAGCCTCCGTCAAACTTGGTTTAATTTCCTGCTGTACAGACAGCTCTGTATCTTGTCTATATGAGTCAGTTAGGCTCAGATCTTTAAAGGTACTTCAGTACCTAACTATCACTGAAAAAGTGGGGTTCGGATGCCTAAATGCCTTGGAAGATGTGGGCCATATTAGCTCAGATTTCCAAATGAATTAAGGTCCCTAACAAGCAGCTTAGATAGACTGGGGGAACTAACTTAAGGAGTCCAATTTTCAAAACCTGGAGAAAAAAAAAAATTAAGTTGGTTTCTGTGGATACCTATATGCTTTCACTTAAAATCTTTTCTTGAGCAGTAAATGTTTGCCTCTGTCTGTGTTAGAAGTGCCTCTGTGTTGTAAATGAATGAAAACATTTGTGATTATTTTCTAAAATGAGGAATATTCCTGCCATCTCTATGAAGTTGCTTAATAGGCAGGAGTGAATTACATCCGAAACAGTAGTCATGGGCTACTTACATTTGAAACTATATCCAAAGGAGGAAGCTGTAGAAATGCCCTACTTTTTCAATGGCAGCTCAGGTGCTGAATCACTAAGCCAGCATGCCAAAGATGCTTTCAATGGCTCCTTCAGCCTGAAATAGTTCTAATCGACGTCCCAGGAGAATGCTACAGCTCCTCTGCCGCAAATGAAAGACAGGGTGCAGGGCATTTTTCTAAATCCCTATATTTTATATATATATATATATTGCCACAAAGAGCAAGAATCTATATTGCATTGATTTAAGCATGTGGCACAAAAGACACAATACTGCTTCTAATATTGGCTCCAAAAACTACTTATGTATTTTACATCCAATATTTATTTAATAAAATGTTTTAGTAGTCCTTTAAGTTTTTGTTTCTTGCAAAGGAGCAACTACTCCTAACTTTATTTTCTGACAAAATAATTTGCAAACTAACCACAGATGCTGATTAATGGATCTTCCTTTCCCAGATATCTCCCATTCTTCTACCTGCCAGGACTATGACTTCTAATGAGTCAGATTTGCTTGTCCAGAAGACTAATATGCAGTTCTTCATGAATAACACTCTTACAAAATTATCCAGATTTTTTTTCTGGAACCTTACTTTTGATACACTAACAATACATGACATATGCCAATGTTACATATGACAAGTGTATAGTGATATGTTTCCATGAGGTTCTTACAGTGCTGTTACTCCTAAAGTCCTTCCCAGGTTAAAAATGACTAGCATGTGTTAAACAAACCCATAGAACTTTTTGTTTAATTGATTTGAATGGCTGATGCTTTTAACCTATACCAAACATCTGTGGTGCCAAAAGTTATTCTGAGTTGAAACATTTCTGATAGTAGAGAAAACGAGTATCTGAATTGCTTAAATTCCTCAGCCAACTAGCAATTTCTCTCAAGAATTAATTACAACAAATAAAGACAGAAGATGTTCGTTACTCATTACTTATTTAATTCATTCAGGACCTTATATTGCAGTAGTTCCCAGTTCTCTCTTTACCCTGAATCATTTAATATTTTTCCTTAGTATTTCTATTTTAAGTACAGAAACCTCCCATTTCAAGTGAATAAACCTCTTTGTTCTGTAAGCTTTGATAAATGAGAACATTAGATACACCCAACAGCCTAATGAAATTCCACACCTTAGTTTGGACGCTATCAAATGTGCTGCAGATTGTTTATTTCCCAGAGTGTGATTACTTGGAGAAAAATCTAATCTTTGATAATGGTGCTAAACAATGCATAGCTTCATTGATATTTAATAGATAACATACTTAAAACAACACTGTTGGAGTATATCTTTTGTACCCAACAGCTGTTCAGTTTAAAAAGACAGAAGTACAATACTGTATTGTATACTTGAATTACACATTTAGTTTAAGGGATAAGAATCCCAGTAGCAGATGGCATTCCAGGCTGTCTAACATAGCAGGGGAAAGAAAAAAAATATAAAGCAGGCCAATAGTCTGCCTTGATATTATAAATCAACAGACTGGTTACTGCTGAACACATGAAGATTAATACATCAAAATCTGTGGGTTATTTCTGACAAATGAAAGTAGAAAACATTTCATTGCCTGGACCATGTCATGACAAAACTGTGCCTGAGACTCTGAAATAAGGAAACAAAGAAGACCTTGCTAACTGTAGTTTCTCTGCTGTTTCTCATTAAGTGCAATTAGTGATCTTGCACTGAATTTTGGGGAAAGAAACCTCAGGACAGATTCTCTATTCCCAGGAAAGTCCAGGTGTTGCAGTGTGACATGGTAGGGGAATCATGATTCCCAGGCACATCATCCCGTAGCCAAACTGAACTACACAGCTAGAAATGATGCAGCTACAAAGTGGATCAGGGAACCGTGAATGTTGAAATATCTGGTGTAATCACATTTTATTCCAGGACAGTGCCCCTCCCAGCCTGATTTCAACTATATGACAACCTTGGACTAGCTGACAGATTTAAATTCCTAGTGGACAAATAGAGGCATATGGTATGAGAAACCTTCCTTAGAGCTGGAGGAATTAAATAAGCTTCCTCAACTGAAACAAGTATCCTCAAGAATTCAGGACCAGTTATGGATTTGTTTACTTTGAAAATGTTACTGTACAGTAAATTAGGACAGTGACTTCTAAATTGCTGTACGTAAGCCTCTTCAAAAGCAGAGTACCTCTAGCATACATCCATCAATGCGACTGATAGTTCACACACAGAAAATGAGAATTCGTGCAGAAGGACACAAATGCACAACACACAAGTTACTCTAAAGAAGCTACTTGGTGGACACAGTGCAAAAGCCAAGCAAGTTACTTCATCCACAGCACTCTCTCAGGTCTAATTAGAAAGTTCATGCTTAAGTTTTGCATTTCGCTGTACATTAACATTTCCCTGTGCAGGACCCTGAAGCCTTCATGTGTGGGGTGCTGATGAATAAGCCAGTGATAAGCCATTCTTGGCAACCAAGACATAGCTTTCAAGAATACAGCCCTCCAAGATTAAGAATTAGGTTTTAGTCATCAATTGCATAATACGACCAAAGAGTTCATAATCAAATTGGACACCACAATGGAAAATAACATTAACAACACATCAGATCGTGTAATAAACCCTTAGAGAGAATAGATGACTTACAAAAAAATCAAAACCAAAAATAGAAACCCAGACAAGAATTCATGGAAGAAACAAACATTCACTGATCACCTGAATTCCAGTATCGTACCTTACCCAGCCCTCTACTAGTATTTCAAAGAGCATTTGTTTAAATATCTATTAGCTTTCAGGATCATCTCCAGTCACTTTTGGAGAATTTGTTTGTTATTATAGGCTGCTCAATGCTGAAAGATTCCTTTGTTAGCTTGGGGAGGAGCAGGGGGGAGACAGTATTGCTAGTTTCTTTGGTGTCATATAACAGTCCTCTTCTCCTGTTTTTTGTTTTCACTTGCATTCACTGAGTTGTCCCAAACTGGTTCTACACTGCCATTGCTGTCTTCATTACAGTAACTGCAACATAATTACATCTATAATTCACAATTTGTAATTATAATATCATTATAAAAATATTATAAAATATCAAGTAGCATTTATAAATATCATTTATTTCAAATAAACCATGAAAGAAAAATTAAAGTATATGTACATGTATGTAGGAGACTAGTTTTTGTTATGGAAAGTCAACATGATCAGAGGATGTTTTTTAAGTACTCAATATTTAGAGGTCGTGCCATTTTTACCTCTGCTACAATATATTTATTGCAATGAGTTTCCTTACAACTTTAAATAACGTTCTTTAAGGAAAAAGAATAAGTAAAATGAAACAAAGGTTTTGTTTGATTTAACCTGTAGGTTAGGTCTTTTTCTTGGCTAAAGAGAAAAAAAAACTGGAGGAATAGGGAACAGAAGGTAGGGTGCACCTGAGATACAACACACCTGTATCTCCTGGGCTGCCCTCTGGAAAACAGCTGCTTTGAATACATTTGTCAGGGGAACAATGATCCAATGAGGATTTATTTTTGGATTCTGAACTGCAGAGCACCATCAAATCTTAAATGATATTTTAACATTTTCAAGTGTTTCATCATTGTATTTTTGTTTAGGAAAAGTAAATTTATCCAATTTAATCTTTTCTAGAATTTGGGGTCTGTGACTAAAAAATATGGAACTAGTAAGATAATTTTTATCCTGAAGAGTAGTAAATTCTGACAGATTATGAAAGTTATGAGTTCATACAGCTATTAAGAAGTCTCATCCAGCAAAACGCTGCTGTGTGATTTTTGAGTGTGTGATCAAGCTCCCCCACCTCAGCAACGGGACAAGTTATATAGTGTTATGTTGTTATTTCAGGAGGCTATTTTAGCTAATTCCCAACTTGAAGTCAAAGCTTTGTTATTTAAAAAAAAAAAACACCTCAATTTACAATGTATAGTTGGTGATGGTAGGTATGCATTACATGTTAGAGAGACAGCAGAGAGCTGGGTGCCATGTGCGAACCATATCATCACACCATGTAGGAAACGGCAGTACAGAGGGGTCCAGGAGAGAGACCTGGAACCACTTTCACTTAGACAACAACTGTGATCTGCTGCATGCTGCAGGTGGGCTGAGAGCTCAACAGCTCCCTGCACAGCAATGCATTTCACAGCATAGGACATCCTATGTCCATGTTGCCAGAGGTGGTGGAACTCATACTACCAGCAGTGGTCCACACCATCCATCATAGCTATAAGTTATAAAGCAATATTTCTTCATAGATTTTTTTCAGGCAAATAAAGAAATAATATACAGAAATAGCCTGACAGAATAGAATAGAATTCTCCTTTTGATAGAAAGTGTATGTATATTTGTTCACTTGATTGAACTTTAAGCTTACTTGCTTTTTGTAATTTGATTTATAAACATTCCGTACTGCTAAAGGCTCAAATATTTTAAAGAATTGAAAATATATTTTCACAAGAACCTGTACTGTATTTGCTGCCTAGGGGAAAAAAGTTATCGTCATTTGGAGGAAAGCAGTTCTGATCAAGCAAATCATAGATAAATAACCTTCACGAATGTAGTAGAAGGGTGTATTTTAAAAACAGTAATTAATTTACTTAGAATCATACCTAGGTCTTCCTACACATTTCTGAAATAATTTTAGTTAATTTGCTGTTTAAGGTTAAGCTGTGCAGTGCTCACTGACAAAATTATTTACACCTTAGACTGTGGCACTGACAGCATCTGTGATATCTCAGTGACATATAAAAAACTATTTCCCAGGGGAGACTTATACATACATTTATCCTTGCTGTTAATAACGTATATTATTTGTATCATACACAGATATTCAGTAGAGATCTATTAGCTGCCTATATTAATTTTCAATATTCTTTAACTGTAGTGTTGAGCCCAATATTATTGATGTCAGTATAACTTCTCATAATTTCTCAAGAGGATATTTCCTGTGAAATGTAGACTTGATCCTTTTTTGTTATCTCTATCATGATCTCTCTAACTGAATGACTATCATTCAGAAAAGAAGAAATCCAGAATCAAAATGGGCAAATACGATAGCTTTTTAATTGGGAGGAAAAATGTGTATGCTGTTCTTCAGTTTGTCATTTTTAAAAGCCAGATAAGCACTGGTCTGCTGCAGCTTTGGAACCTGATACTTTTCTAACATTTTTTAATACCCTTTTCAGGTATTATCACTGAAAGGTAAAAGAAAAGGCTATATTTATATTTACTGCTATAGTACTTATATGCTATTTGTACCAAAAAAAATGTTCAGAGCATCTAATATTTGTGCTTCTCTATTTCCTAAGCACAAGCCATATGCAGAACATGTAAAAATTCCTTGTGACTATTGAACTCTTATGAACTTTATTACAATACATGTGCAGTGCACAGATGTGGCAGGTCCACTGGGGAGATCACCTCCCACTCCATGGGTAAAAAAATGTGATGCAGTTAAAGGAGTTGTTCAAATGAGGACTCCTCTGTTTTAGAAGAGAAATAACTGCTGGCCAAATAGGTAAGACAGTCCTTCACAAATATACAGAAGTCACTGTGTAACCAGACATGAGCACACAATGAAGCTATTTTAGGAGGAATCAAGGTTGAAAGCATCTGTCTGGAGCTAACAGTAATAAGCGTACAGGAATCTTGTGAATATCCCCAAATCAATTGTCCCCAAGCCTACAAAGTTCAGTGATAGTGTTACATTAAAAATTACAGTAAAAAATACACAACTAATCCTTCTGAGCTTCAATTTTGATCCAAATAATATTAAAAAAATCAGGGTAAATAAATTAATTTTACTGTGCTGTACAAATTTCCTTCTCTTTTTCTATATTATTTCACATATGTCATACTAAAGATCAGTCAGGTGAAGCAATGTAATCTTAAACAACCGCTCCAGAGTATCAAAATGTATTAACTATACACCTTAAAAATGATGCTTTCATTAAAAATTGAAGAGTATTGGATAAGAATATACACTGACAAAGCTCTTTTATATATTAATGATGTCATTATAATACCCAGCATTCACATTTCAAAGTAAGGTATAAATTTTAAAGGACTGAAAAATTAAATCATGGTTTGCCTAGGCAAATTTTTATTACAATGAGAAACTTAAGAAAAACTAATCCATTTCATTTATTTAAAAAAGTGATTCTAAATACATACAAAAAATAGATTTTCAATAAAGGAACTTTGATGCAGACACTAGTGTAACATGACACTGCAGTGTCTACCTACTGACAGTAGATACATTCAGACAAAAAATTAAGTGCAAAAATTTAATAATAATATTGGAACAACTTATCTATTGAGGCAGTCAATTCTCTGCTACACAAAGTCTTTAAAAAAATACTAAATATTAAACGATATTCTCTAGCTGAGCCAGAAGTTGCAGACTTGATTTGAAATCAGCTAATAAAATTATATGTTATCAGTTATGCTGCGAGCCATGAAAATTGTCATATTGGTTCCTTTTGGTCTTAAAAGTTTAAGAAAAACAAAAACAAAAAAAACACTCATAGAATACCACTGTAACTTTTTCAAAAATAAGAAC
>VXAL01005831.1:155171-213278 GCA_013399475.1 Chauna torquata
TATCTCCTGAAGTTTGAGAGGCAGACTGAAGTTTATATTTGCAATGTTGTTTACAACCTCTTTGTTACTAAAAAAACAATTTATTTGTATAAATAATTAGTTAAATTATCCCCAAGGATTTTTTTTTTTTCCCCAGAAAGATACCTTTTGTTGTTCAGAAGTAATGAAAACATTTCACCAAGGTTTTCTGGTGTGATTGATAGTCTTTGATGAATTTTGTTGAAGGCTTTTTGTGTGAGTGGTACCTTGAGCTCTTTATTCACTTTCATGGGATCTGTAACATCACTTTAATTCTCCGCTAGTAGCAGATGTTTCCTCTACAGGAAACCATTAGCTCCACATTTTTAAACAATGCAAATCTGATTTTGATTTCAGGCTTGATTTTTTTTTGTGTATATAAATAAAACCTTTAATAATTGAAAAACAATCTTTAGATCCTGAAATAACCAGTGAAACACTAAAGGCTTCATTCATTAAACATGCTTCTAAGGATATTCCTAAACCAATGAGCTTTCTCAAAGTAATTTACATATTCTTGATGTTATAAATGCAGATAGAAAGAGGGTTGGGTTTTTTTGGTTGGTTGGTTGATTGTTAGTTTTTTTGTTTTGATTTTGTTTTTTTTCTTGCACTTTCATTGTGCTCAAACTGACGGGGAACACAGCAAAAGACAGCTATTCTGGTTTCAGTGATCAGTCTGAAAACAGGAAGGGACTGGATGAAACAAGATGTTCCTTTTCTACATGGCTGCTCTTTGGAGCTCCTCACTTACGGGCTAATCCTTACCAAAGGGAAGGGAACGGAACTGCTATGACTATGTGATGTTAAATCCCGCACAGACTAGCTAGCAGGGATTCTAATACTGCTCTGAAGGGGTAGCTTTACCCTACTTTGATAACTCGAAGAACATGGGGCTAGCAATCAAATCTGTGGAGAGGAGGATTTAGCAAAGCCACCACTTTTTGAAGCCCAAAAGACATCAAATAGTCATTAGCAAAGCTCAGCCAGGAAAGAATAACCAAAATTTGCATGGGAGGATGAAATTTGTAATATACATATGTATATTATAGATATATATACAAATACATATGTGTATGACTGTGTATAGAGAGATACATACACACGTATATGTATAGGCTACCGAAGACTAACAGAAAGACGAAAAGATAGGGAAACATCACCTTCATAAAAAATAATAGCATTAGTCATATGAAAGTGATTATTGTCACAGCTATTGCATATATTACTATTGATTGGATTACGTACAGCACAACTAATAAATAAATTTCATTTAACTGGTGATATTCCTTAGCGTTCTGGATCAGTTTTTATTTTCTGCAGGTTGCCAACACATCCAAGAATGATTCGGCCACTGTAGCTTCCTCACTGATGGTGATGAGTATGCACAACCCAAATGTAACTATTTAACTAAGAGTGGAACAGAAATACCCCATGGTAGTCATGGGGTCATGTGCAGATACTGTCATCAATGAGTACTGAAGGCAGTTTAAAGGGACAAATACCATTTTAGAGTGAAAAAAGCTTGCTGGATGAAGAGCAAATAGCCATTTGAACTGTAAGTATGAAGTTCAGGAATGTACAAATATGTTTATTGTAGCACTGACTAACTTGACTCCTTAAGATTTCCTTACTACATGACAAGAAAATTTAAAAGAAATAAAAAATAAAGGAACATGCCTTTAATCAATCCTTAACATCTACTGCTTTGTAAACCAATGAAAAGAAGGGCTGAGAAGGTAAGAACAGAATTCTAAACACTCAGTTAATACAAATGACACTTTTAAATCTAAACAGGTTTAAACAAACTAATTATTCCCAGAAGAGTGGATACCCTCTCATGCAATATTGACATTAGATAAAAGCCTAATACCATTCCTTCTACCTGTTAATCTGCCCATTTAAGACTGCTTGTTATAAACATGTACCACTTTCTGTATAATATATGAACTGAATTACCAAGTGCAGTAGTAAGAATAGCCGCCTATATGAAACGGGATAGTTCTTACAGACAAAGCTTCAGCGCATTGAAGTTTTGGTTTGCAGAGTGATAATTGATCATGGCAACAGTGGCACCATTAGCTGAGTTTTTCTTCATGTTTCATCAAAAATGCAAAATATGGTAAAATAATTATTAAGTTGCTTTATAAGTGATGTTTATTTGAGTTCTCATACAATTAGGAAGAATGTAAATAGGTTGACACTAAAACTGCTCTAGCAGGCAGCTGTGGGGAAAATAAATTATACACATCCAATTTATCAAGGCTCTGTATGGAAACAAATGTTATCTGAGCTCTTTATTGATTACATTCTTTAAATAATTTTATTTAGCTTTATACAAACTATTAATCTACTTTTTTGGTTGAAAAAATCAGTAAAAGTGTGAGTCATCCTGAAAATTCCATTTGACTTTGTTCCAGCTATTTTCGCAAATTTGGCAAAGAAATTATATTTCGTGTATTCTCTACTTAAGTAAATGCTTATCAAAATTTTTGCTCTGAAAGTTCTTTTCATTTTCTCCTCTTTGCAAAAGAATCCTTTCTCCTTCCTTGTTGTTACAAGGAGCATTATAATGAGACAGGGAGAAGAGAGTTGGATAAAGTAGGGATAATTAAAATTGTATTAAAGCAGTCATTTAAATCTACTTTTCCATATTTTGTTTTTACAGACTCATTCTTATCACTTCCAGTAATGCATTTTCTGTCAGCTCTAAGAGTGACACTTGGACCAGAAACAGAACGTGGTATTTCGCTAAACTTCTCCCCCAAACTAGGTGTACTGAAAAAAGAACCAAGACTAGCTCCAGGGACGTGGGTGTTGAAGTTTTCCAAGTTGCAGGCAGAAACCCTCTGCTGATACCTGCTTCACTCCGTAGTCATGGCTGGGGTCTCCTGGACCCCTGACTCCTGCTGCTGGACATAGGGAGAGGCATACGAGCCTTAGCAGGTTTAAGCCAGCAGCTCAGTGCTTATTGTACAGTGGCTGCAACATGTTTCCCATCCTTCCCAAAAAAACGTGTCACCCCACAGGCTACCCTAGGACACACCTGGGCAGAGATGGATGGCTTCTGCTACCTTCTAAAATAGAAGGTAGCTCTCACATCAGAATGGGGCCCACCCCCCTGCCTGGCCCAAGGGCTCCTCCTGCTGTGTCCCATTTGCCAGAACGGTATGTTCTGTACCACTGTGGATGCTGGGCACGTGTCCACATGACAGTGTATGACAGGAAGTCATGCACTTCCTGCCTATGCTCAGTTGTGAATTTTTTTACTTGAGAAGGGCCCCCACATTTCCAAAGTGTTTCCTTTGTCATTCTTCACTGAAAACAGCCTAGAGTCTAGGTGGTCCTTTTGTATTGTGTATCATAATCATATAATAGCCAGGTAATCCTAAGGTTATATTTTAACCACTGAACAGGCATAGAAAAGGGGATCTTCTCCTCCTCCTCCTCCTGAAAACAGAAGCTGCATTTAGTTTCTTTTCAAATTTTGTGTGATAACCAACTCTGGAAATAATTAATGACTGTATAAAGCCTTTTGGTCAGGCAGGACTGTGTTAACTAATCTTATCAGGCTTAACCATAAGCTGTGTGGCAAGATACTCATCTGTGTTAAGAAGGCACTTTGTCATGTACATAAACAGAAGCTAAAAAAACAAGGTGGGGGGGGGGGGGAATCCCACATAATTTCTGCAAATTTCTGAGACCTACAAAGTCTAAAGGGCTAAATGAAGACTTTGATGGTCACAGTTTTGAATACAAGCATTTGCATTCTGACCTTTGCTTTGCATCAAGTCTCATCATTGCTGTAAATGAGGCTATTAAGCTCCTGGATCACTTGGCATGGATGTGGACTTTCAGCACCTGAAGAGCAACTATATCCAACCAACCCAACATCAGCTTCTATTAATCTTTCTGTTTGCAGGGGATTTTTTTAGTTTATTTTTTCTAAGGAACAAACGCAGAAGTATTTCATTGATGGAAAGGGAGCTTAAGGATTATTAGGTAAAAGTACTCTTTTCACCAACAAGATCATTTGATACTATTACTGGAACTATTCCAAGATTCATGAGATTTTCACATTGATTTTAGTTGGTCAAAACCAAGATTACAGAGACTTCCAGGCCAGCCAAAGGAAAGATCAAGTTCAGTCAAACAAACAAAACTTCATATAGAGTATATAACTAAAGAACTTTGTGGAAAAACATTGTTAAACACACTTTGACCTTTTAATATATTTTTTTCATTACTTGGATTTTTTTTTTTCCATTTTCCCCTGTAATAGAAGATGCAAACAAAAAACTCTTACTTAAATTACTCTTGATGTCAAGGAATAAAATTAATTGAGTAGCTTAAGAACGATCAGCCTACATGCCGATCAAGCTATTCAGAAACTATTAATGTCTCTGTTGCAAAGTAACGTAATTACCTCCTTTTTCCTTGTTCTGCAACTCCTTATTTCAGTCAAGTCTATTTGACTGGTTCTTGTTTCTGTTTAGATGGATAGCTTCAAGGCAGACAATATTTAAATACTACGAGACAAGACAGGTTTTTTCGTGATGCATGACAAAGTTAACCTTCTAAGTTCAGCACCTTAACCAGCTGGTTTAAAAGTCAGGTAGTGGATAGACAGTGCTGTGTCTGTATGAAGCCCACATGAAAATCCTCTAGCTTGCATATCATAAAATGATTTTCATTAACTGTTTAAACTGTTTACACTATCAGTGATTTTTACTTGATTAGATTAAAGAGTACTCTTCCATTGGCAGGGCTGTTGACAGAGTCTGTTCAGCCTAACTAGTTCTGTTTGCAGAACAAACCCACCCCACTAAAAAGGGCTTCTGATCTTAACAAAACTTGAACCTTGAATAAAAATAGTTTCACTCCCATAGGGAAATAATTGCAAAATACATCCTCATTTTCTATATATAAAACTGATCTTTTTAAACTTTAATGCTATGTCAACACATATATCCCTTAGTATGCAGAACTAATATCATTTTAATAAAAGTAATTGATCCCTGGTGCAATCTTATGGAAGTCAATGGAGCTACATAAGGGACAGATTTGGCCTCTTATGTCTTATCAAGCCAATGAGCTAGGCAAATTCTGATACGGCTAAAAGAACTTCATATCCAATTAAGAGCTCAGTAAGAATTAGAAGAGTGATTCATAATTTATCAGGTCTTTTATGGCTGGGAACACCATCAGGCCTTTCACCTCAGAGCTACCTGTGGGCAAATCTCATAAAAACATACGTTTGCATTATACTCTCATTTTTCCATTCATATTATAGCCACTGTGAAACATGACCTTTGGATGATAGTTAAATGGAGAATCCTTGCATTTCTCTTTCACATCTTTCCTTTTCCTTCTGAAACTAAAGCATTTGCAGGTAGTTACACATGCAAACAGGAAAGTTAAATCATATTACTTTTTTTGGATTTTATATCTTTATAATACTGGAAAGGTGACAACAGCCTAAAATGTTTCTCACACTACTTTAAAGAGAGTGAACACTTCCTGAATAACATCTAGCAGCATTATGCAAATGTGCACATATTTTATATACTATTCATTCAGCTCATAGTCACAGGATACTATTTAAAAAGAGAAAACATAACAAGCAAAAGAGGGAAAAAAGTTCTGAAGATACTAATCATGAAAGTGAGAGAATGATTAATGTGAAAGCTTTCAGAGACGTATAAAAACTCCAGTGGGAAAGGATTCATAAAAATCTAGGAAAAAGAAGCCCAAGATTAAACCAGCATCATAAACATAGTTATGAAGTAATGCCACAGAGATTTTTGAAAACAAGGAGGGCAGCTTTAAATAGGATTAAAAAAATGAGTAACAAGTTTTAGATTATTAAAGTGACCAGACATGAGGTAGGCTGGCTACCTGATATGTCTGGATGAAGTATTATAAGCCACTAAAGCTCAGAGAAAAAAAGATTTGGATAGATCATAAAAATAGGAATTTCATTAATCAAGATGAAAAATGACTAATTCTTTAATATATATTTTTTGAAAAATCAGACCGGCAATCATAAGTGGCTGACACATGTGAGGAGCATACCATTATTCATACTCCAAAATCTTAGTGAACTATTAGACAGATGTTAAGCTTTTATAGTTTCAGCACATTTAGCAAAATCCTATTCTATTAGCACAGTGTCTAGAACATTGTCCATCATCAGAAGACCTTTTGTTTTATTTTTAAAAGGAACTAAGCCTAATAATCATAATTCTGCTATAACGTACTCCTCCTGTGATTTCTAACACATATTTTATAAAACTAAGACTGTTAGATTTCATAAGAATGTTATAGTTCAGATATTTTATCTGAGAATGTTATGCAATATGAAATATACATGATTTTAATACGTCCTTTAAGACCTCATAACTTTACTTCACTACTTCTACATTTCAAAAAGATTAAGTTCTATTGCATTGCAAATTGTTCAAATTAACCTGACAGTTACCTACTACCAAGCTGAATAATGTGAACAGGTGCTATTTCACCTTTGTTTCTATTTGCACTCTAAACAAAACTTTCATCTTCTAACTGATATTAAAAATGATGACCAGCACTTATATGGAAACAGGATTTCTTCCAGGTTCCAGTGTTGCTGAACATTCCCTCTTGGTTCGATATGCTGCACTCCAAAAGATGTTCAATACAAAGTTCTGAATTATTCTTTGATAAATCATACAAATATGAAAGCAAAACAAGCCATCCTAGGAAAACAATGCCCTAGAATGTACATTTGGAAATCAAACAAGCCAAAATCACTTTTGTCCAATCTAGCAAAACAACCATGAACTGGAATCCACCACTTTGTTTTAAGTCATCTGAGTTAGTACTGCTAGTCATCTTCTAACTGCCCCATCACAGGACAATTCATCTCATCAAAGATAGTTTCATAGCTTTTAAGATATGTGAAGCAAAACACTCTCAAAGTATCAAAGAAATATTTTACATAGAGTGATAGGGTTCCTATGAAAAAAAAAAAAGATGAATAAAACAAAGAACAGATAATAATCACCAAGCAATGCTAAAGCTCAAATTTTGAAAACTGGAGATGCCTGTGATCTTTGTGAAANTTAACTTTCTTAAAGAAAGCAAGGAGCAATGTAACAGATGTTATTACCATGTAAGCTGTTCTCCTGAATCTGTTATAGTTTTCCCATGCAACACTTTTAGTCCATCTGCTCACTTAAATACCATGGGCCACATTTTTAGAAAGTACCAAAAAAAGGCTGTTTCAGAAAAGAAAATGTCTGCTTTTGTAATCCAGTCCTATCAGCACATTACGAGCTTTACTCTGCTGTTTTTAGAAGGAGAGAGGAGGCAATCTACTGTAAAGTGTTTAAAAACAGTAGCTTCAAGAATTTAAGTGGTCTAAAGATACCTATTTTGAGGGTACAGGGAGCTAAATTAAGACAGTATTGCAAATATTTGTCAGGTTGTTTAGTGAGGAAAGAAATTGAGAAGTAATATTCAGGGTTAGAGCATGAAACAGCTACTCAAGTCTGCTGCAGGTGAAAACAGATTTGAAAGGGCTGTCTCATTCCACTCTCACTTTTCTCTTACTATCTTTTTGTGATGGCGTTTTTAAATTGTTGTATGTCTAATTTTGACAGACTTAGAAAGGATTGCTAAAGCAGAGACAACATGAAGAAATTTAAAAAACAGAACAAAGTGAACTACTGTCTGATATGAAACTATTACTATGACATCAAAAACGTATCATAGTATCAGTTTCAAGAATATCATATCTTTACAATTGTTCACATATATGAACTCTCAAATGAAGGTGAAAACGTATCCTCACAAAAACTTATGCATGCGCGTTTTTTAGTAATAAAATATTTTTAAAATCCATTGAAAATTATTAGAATTAGTTCAAATTGGAAAAAATACAAATAAAGATATTTTACACAAGTCTGCATAATTCTGTCTGTCAAACAATTTTATTAGAATACAAGTACTTCCTTTATTTTGCACATGTGCAAACTATAGCACAAGGTGACAGGCTGCATCAGGCAGAATGTACAGACCACATGTAACACAAGATCTCTGGTCACAATATGTGGAAGATTTCTATTACATCTGTCTCACTACAATACCGAAAGACATATGTCTATGAACAAATATGTTTACAAACAAACATATCCACCCACAAAACTAAGCATCAGGGGGACATTGACTTAACTGTAAACAAAAGTACTGAACACTGGTTTTGGACCTAGTTTATCTGTAGGTCTGTCTTTGCTAGCTGTTTGAAACTGTTTTCCTCATGTTTGTTTTGCTTTTATAAGTACATCGCTAGGAACAGCTTTAAAAAGTGCTTTTAAAGTATCAGAAAGAAAAATGGCTCTCTTGACAGAATTGCGTCCCAGAACTGTATGATTTGTTGTTATATTTCACCATCAGTTTGGTAAGAAATAAGATTACTGTCTCTCTTCCTTTCAGAAATACATTTCATATGAATGAGGGGACTCTGTCACTTTTTAAAAGGCATAACAATAATAATAATAATAATAAAGTAACAAAAATACAGGTGAAAATTTAGCTGTAGGTACTCTTAACCAAAAGGGAAAAAAAAATCAGTATTTCGTGACTTTATATATTACAAGAACCCACTGGGATAGAGGAAAGGCATAATTCTGTATCCACTGAGCACAGCTCCACTCCTTACCACTTTTGTCAAATAACTTCTCTGACCATAGTGGAAACTCCAGGGCAGCACTTCTTGAACCTGGATGAATCAGTATTAATTAGGTTGATTGCAAATTTTCACATGAGCTCAGGTTTTTCCCTGTTTAATGCGCTGGTCTTCAGAAGTATTCATTTTTAAGTATGGAGGCATGGTGGACTTCAACTCAAGACAAATTCGAACTTGAGCCTGGGATGCCAGTCAAAGAGAACAGAGGTATTTGGCTTATACCTTTTGCACTGAGCAAGTAACTCAAACAATACTCCAATGTTACTTGCCATTGAACATTACTTGAAATATTATTTCCTCAGAAGTACTGAGGTCCTCTACTGCACAGAAAATACACTTTTTTATAACTCCAAGTTGCTAAATACTGGAAATGCCATNNNTTGCTAAATACTGGAAATGCCATGAAAACTGATTGTTAGTTTCTTACTGGAAAGACAGGAAAACAGCAAGTGTTTCCCAAAAAAAAAAGTAGATTCTGATACATGAGAAACATAATACAAACCTTACTGACAAGTAAAATCAAGGAAAGTAGGATTTCTTAGTCTCAGAATCTCTCCCTTTCTCACACACACATTTTATTTTGTTATCAGGTAAGTCTTAGGAGAATTTTAGTGATATTACAAAAAACATCAACCACCCAGACCAACACAAACATTTTTTNTTTTTGCAAGAAAGATACTTTGAGCATTTACTAAATTGTCACACTAAATTCACTATAAACTTACTCCTTATTTTGTGAGCTCACAAGATATATGTATCTCTAGACGCAACCAAAGATTTACTGGAACTGTCTCAGTATATGTTTTCACTTCAGGGCTGTGTACTTGAAAAGAAAAACAAAACAAAACACTATTTCATATTAAAACAACAACAACAAATAAACACATACTGTGCGTCTTATGGTATGCTTGACAACCAAACTAATCTATTCAAATTCCATGTTAGAGAGGAGAGGAGCTTTTTGTTTTTTTGTTTTTTTCTTGTTTTCCATAAGCCATACAAGCAGCATTTCCAGAGTATTATTTTATACTGCACTGTAGTACTTCCTGTACTATAATTCATAAAACAAAAGATGAAGGCTTTGAAATACACAGAATATTAATGGCTTTTTTTGCTTTACATTATTGCTGACATCAACCGTATTAACAAAAAGCAAATTACAAAGAAACAAATATTATTTCTGAAGCAGAAACGATGAGAAGTACAGCTTTTTTCCTGGTTGGAGCTCTAAAAATAGCTTTCTGTGGAGCAAAAAGTCTTTTCATGTAGACAGTTCAGTTGACTGATAAACAATTTTGGGCAAAGCCTATTTTTCAAAGCAGATTACAAATATAGGGAATAACTAGCCAGTACGTATCCTATGGCTGAGGGAGGAAATCATAAGTCTAGAAAGCCACAAATAACACTATTTCATTTTTTCTTGCAATCGGACTATATGATTTATAAGTTTTCAGAAGTAAGATTTATAATCTCTTGGAAGTCAGCCTATAAATAACGAGAACAAATGGAGCCCAGGAAGGAGTAGCAGGTGTGAAGGAGAGCACAGAGGTGGGTCTAGACACAGGCACTCTGGATGGATGGCTAACTTGTGCTTTATTGAAAGAGTTCAAGGGAATTTGAAGACTAGAAAAGAAAGGCAAGGCGGATTGAAGTTGTGAAGAGTCTGGCAAACGAATTGAATGAAAAGGCTCAGATCAGACAGGGGACACTCACAACAATGTAACCAAGCATTTCAGCAGCATTGTACAGCTCCATGCAGATGGACTTCCGTGGGGAACATCCCATCCTGTCTCCCTTCTCCTTGGAGGGCAAGGTTCTCAAGATGAATAGAGAGCCTTCTCCAAGGGGAGAAGGCACACCAGATTTGGCTCTCCTCAACAGAAATTAAAGAGTGGTGGGAGACAGCAACGCATGGTGCGAGTGACTGCTCTCATGCAAGACAGACTTCCCCTATGAAAACAGCAGTCCTGGCACCTATAGTGCTCAAGCACTCTCCCTTGGTCAATAGAAGACTCCCTTGTAGTACCGTCTCCTCAGACCCACCCCACCCCCCAACACACACTCTTCTGAGGAAATCACCTAGTGGTTGTCTACCTCACCATGAGGAAGATCTTCCACCTAGGCAAACTTAGCTCTTTCCATAGAAAACAAATAAAAAACTCAATCTCACTCCCCTTACCCTCCCTCCCCCAACATCTGTTTCTTACACAGGACACCTAACCAGAGAACAGATCAATGCTCAGGGATGGGCACTCTCCCATGCCTGAACAGAAGAATCATGCCCTTGCTGTTTTAGAATTATTTTGATGGGAAGACTCAGTGCAACTTCATTCTAAATTGCAAGCTCTTGTTCCAGAGTGTTGGAAAATAGAGCTTGCAGCACAAATAGTTTATGTTTTAAATACAAGGTCTCAGAACAAATTGTATAACCTGAAATTTACAGCTAATTAAAAGAACTGGTATCTACTGTAATTGCTGTAACTATTTTTTGTCATAACAAATGGATTGTTATGTAGTTCCCAATACCTACCTATTTACTGAGTTACCAGCTCAATATAGTTTTATAATAGGCTTTATTTTCCACTGATTCAGTGCAAAAGCCTTGCTATACTGAAATACAGACATGAAGTAAGAGTTATAATCTTCTCTACAATATGGAGACTTACACAGGCAGAAGATCTTAAGCTGCTTACATGATACCAGTTATAAAGAACACAACAAATGATTTCATCTGTAAGACTACCTGTGTCATTCAAATAAATGAGCCAGCTGTGTATTTTGCACACTAGCTTGCCTTAAGGGCCGAGTATAAGGGCAAGGGGATCTTTAGATAGGATTGCCATCTTTAAGTGTCAGTGCTCATTGGTTCCCTCAAAGTGTCAACTAGTCATGTCTGCCAAACTCTACCTGTCCTCCTCAGCAAACAGTCTGCTCGCTCAAAAATGTGATTCCAATATTCAGCAAAGGGAACATTAACTGATTGCATTGTTTGTCAAGCTAAGAAGCATGGTTTTTGTTTACTTACTGAATTCACCCAATTCAGTTCCATATAATACTTCAGGGAATTAAAAGATCCACTAACACCTGTCTCTGAACCTAGTCTTTCTTAACGGTCAGTAATCTGAATGCCTAAAGTCAGTAAGAAATACTTCGAAGGATTTACCTGCAATTAGGTTAATTCAACTAAAGTTTGATTCATTTCTTTTAAATATCTTAAAACCATCCCAAATATAAAGCATCATTGCAGATTGAAATGACATTATTTATTATATAAATGTATAGCTTCAAGCAGGAATGAAAAGGGTCATTAATTGAAACTGTAGTGGTCAACTTTTAGTTCCTGATAGATAGTAAACATTACAGTGTTTTCCTCTGTCCTTAATGGATACTTCTTTCTATGTGGCTATTAAACTTGTCATTTTAGGGGTTTATACCCACAAGATGATTTGTAGGGCTTAAAGTATCTTTCTTCAAGGGGCAGGTCACATCACTGTGTCACAGCATAGAGAAGTGCTTCTCTTTAATGATTTTTGCCATGGAAACTCCCCCTACAACTACCTGTCCTTCCTCCATACCTACATCTGAATATTAATATTACAGATTTCTTCACAATTTTCAGAATTTTGTGCTTCATTTTCAAGGCTCAGATATTTTCAATTACTAACACATCATATCACTAAGTACAATAGTGTTTTGAGAAGTGATGTTCACAAGACACTGCTGGTCTGACTTGTAATGCGTGCTTTGTTGCCTATTCAGTCTTGCCATCAAATGTCTGTTTTCCAGCTACAGCAGCAAACAATATTTGTGAATGAAGCTCCTTTCCATATGCTGCATCCGCCATGCTTCTTACCACTGGGCATTTCACAACAAAATCATAGATGAGATTATTCGGCTTCCTATGCTCTTCAGATCTGCATAGCTGGTGTGTCACGTTAAGCTGGTTCTGATATTTACAGCACTGCTTGACCTCAGTTTTCAGTTTTGCATGGCAGAGGAGTGCTAAGAGAAGTATGAGAAACTAGGAAATTACTCTAAAAAAACACAAGTTCTTAAATAAGTAATTTTTAGGTTTCTGCTGCAGCAATAGAAAATAGCATTGCAGAGGAGAAAGCAAATCTCTCTTTTCTTCTACTTCAACAACTTGCAACAGACACATAGGATTTCATTTTCTGCTTTGTTTACCTAAAACATTTAGTCCTTTTGGAAGTTATATATAAATTAAATGTATTCCACTGTTACGCCAAAAGAGAGAAACGTAATATCATATGCAAATAAGAAACTGGACTCGCATCTGAAGCCTCAGTCCTCAACAGACAAGAAAATGAGAAGCCCCTTAGCTATTGCAACAAAAGCTTATCTCAACTTGTAATTATTCTTGATCCGGAATTATTTCTAGCATGCCTATTCACACAAGGCCTATTCACACACACGTTGCAGAAACACTGACATTTTTCCTGCACTGTTTTCTCCTCCTATGGCAACTGACAAACTCCAAGGGTTTTGGCTTCCCATGATTCAGACCAGTCACACTATGAAAAATTAATTTCAAGCCTGGATTTTCATGAAAGATACTTAAATAATAAACTGAACTTAAACAGTCATCTGAACTTTAATATACAAGATGTATCTACCTCCTGTAGGAACCATGAGGCTTAAACTACATGTTATGTTTGTATTAAGGAAGATCATTGTCAGATATAATAAAAATAAGCTGGACTACCAAGTCCCTTACAAATGTATAATAAACTGCAGTCTTAAAAGGGAAGAGGAGGCCTATTTATTGAAATGAAGAGGTTTTAAATTATTTGAAAGTTGGAAGGCAAAAGTGAGATGAGCCAACAGAGATTTGTGAAGAACAAATCATGTTAAAATTGGCTCGTTTCCTTCAGCAACAGGATAACCAGCTATGTGGTTAGGGAGAAGCAATAGGCATCATGTATCTTGTCTTTAAAACATGACATTATTTCACATTACAATCTTTTAAGATAGGGAAACACAGCCTAGATTAAATTGCTATAAACTGGGTGCAACAGTGGTTGGATAGCACCTCCCAAAAGACTTGTCAACTGTTCTCTGTCAAAATGGAAGCAAATATCAAATGGCTCCCCACAGGGCTTTGTCTTTCATATAGCTCCATTCAATCTTTAATTAATTAAAGAAGAAACAGTAGGCTTCTGTGTAAAATTAGAGAAAACATGAAGACCAGAAGGACTATTGAAAGTTGGAACTAACAATCTAAGAGAGCTCAACAAAGTAAAGAAATGGTCTGGGAAAAATTCAGAAGGAACAGGTATGTGTTTCTATACTTAGAAACAATCAACCACAGATGTACTGAGCAGGGAACAGCCAAGTAGACAGCATTTCTTCAGGAAAAGATCTTGAGGTTAGCGGATATTACGTGCTCAAGAGGAATCGGCAATGTCATGCATTCATGAGACCGGCAGGCATCACAGCGGGATTTATAAATAGAAGTCCATCCTGAAGAATACGTGAAGCAATCCTCCTGTTCCACTAAGCACTGGCAAGGCCTCAGCAGGATGCTGTGCCTGGCTTCTAGCATGTTGCTTCAGTAATAGAAGAGACCACCAGGGCAAATGCCGGGAGAGAACACAAAGGAGCATCAGAGGTGTCAAGAGGGTGACCTGCAAGGCAGCTCTGAAACAATCAAGGTTTCTTCCTCTAGAGGAAGGTGGAAAGAAAGGAGTACCAGGGGAAATTATGCAACATTACTTATCAGGTGTGTGAGGTGCTTTAATAAAATGAAAGAAATGATCATTTCTCCATGTCTGTGCCAGATATAGAAAAAGCTAATGTGTCACTGCTGCAGAAATTAGGTTTAGATGACTGAAATAAAAAAGCTTTTTAAATGGTTAGAATAGTGAGAGATAAGTCTACTAAACTTTTTAGAAAGTTGTTCAAACCTCTGTAAAAAAAAAAAAAAGACACTAATATGCCACTTTGAGAAAGAAATGAAGGTTGACTTCTGGAGGTCCCTCCCAATGAGATGTTTCTCGACTAGTATGACAGTACATAGGCACATACTAACTAAGCTTTGTCCATATCAACATCTACACTTCATTATTAAAAAAAAAAATCCTTTTCAAATGATTGGATGAGCACCTGAAATAACAGCAAGAAACAGTGCACTAAACATGTAAAAACTTTCCCATTGCCAATTAATATGACACCAGCCAATACTTTGCAGCCAAACAGGAATGATTCTTATTATAAATGCTTCTTACAATACAGATACTGACGGATACGAAAAACCTCTGCTTTATAAGTATGTCTTTATGCAAAATTACATTCATTATTCCTTTCATTTATTTGCTAATTGTTAAAATAGTCTGGTAGAAAGGACACAGAGTAGGCACAAGTATTTAGCTGGGTATTTAACCTCAAAGTAAGACTGTGTAAATAGGTGTATTGTAAATATTTGAAATTCTATAACTAAGCCTCACATTAATCCTTATTAACAGACTTTGTGTGTGCAGACAAGAACATTATCCATGCTCCTTCCCTAAGTAATGTCCTGTGAGTAATGATGTTGATAAGCCCAACCTTTGAAAAAACAGTGTGTAATCTTTTTCTGTTTGCTTCTGTTGTGTGGATCACTGGGTTACATGCTTGAAGCTGAAGTGTTATTTTATTTATAAATACTATGTACATATCCTTTCATAGCTGCTGTAAAGTGAGGGGATACGAGGTATGAAACAGTACTGCGTGTTACAGGTTTACAATAAATATCTCAGATGGTTGGGAGGGACAGATCCCACAGTAATTGCCATAGAGATGTATAGATGTGGTTTTCCTATGCTTTTTTTTTTTTTAATATGCAAATGGCAACACTCATATTTTAAGGATCTTAAATTTTCTTCTGCCTGGGCATGAAAGATTTAGCCATTTGTAAAATTCTTACATTTTATAGGATTCATTTTCCTGAAGGAATTCTGAATTTTATGGCTTAGATCATGGAGTTATAGCTGCATTCTTTTATTTTGTCTATAAATAAAGTGTATATATTTTGTTTTCTGTGTAAAATTTTTTCTTGTGACAAAGACAAATGTGATGGTTAGCTGAGTTTCTCTTAAGTAAATATGTCTCTAATATTCATATGAGCTCTTTCCAGATATTGAAAAACAGTGTTGTGCCAGATGCTTACATTACTGTTGAGACATCAAAGTCTTTCATCCTTTTTTCCCCTATTCTGGTAAGTGCTAGAGAAAACCCCCATATAAAAACAGGCAAACAGATTAGCTTAAGGAATACCTCCTACAAAGGTAAGTCACAGCAACGGCACAGTATGAGTTGGTAATGCACAATTCCTGTTTGTAATGCACATAAGCTCTATTTAGTGACTTATTTAACATAACAGACCTCCCATTAGTGAAACTTCTCAAAAGGTAGCTTTAAGAAATCAGAATATACAGAGAGAAATTATTTTTCAGCACCATTTAACTTGCAAGTGAGCAGGTGATCACGAACCCTTTATCGTGATCTCCTTCTGATCATGGATTAAAAAAAGAAGAGGTTATTTAGCAGACTCAATTTCCCTACCTCCTCTGTGTAGCATTCAAGCTCATAATAAAGGCATCTGACAAGCACATGCCCTTTGTGCATCATGCATTATTCACAGTCCTCTTAAGTCTCCTTTACTTCGTGGGTCGCTCAGAACTGCCTTTTGTCTCAAGTGCCTGGAGGACAGACCTACTCCTCTCCCACTTGTTCCTCCTGGTGACTGATGCCTCTGCCTGGGCAAACCCAAGAGTCATCCACCGAACAACATGTTAAGGAGGTCTCATCTACTGAAAGAAAAGAAAGTTGAGAGGTCTGTGCTGAGTAGGAAGGACTACATTTTAGTTACAAGCATTTCAACACTGTGATACAGTCACCATGCTTTGACTAGCAATGTTTGCCACTGGATAACTATCTGATCCACACTGACAAAAAATGCACCAAGGCGAGCAAGTAAAATGAACTGTGAAGGTGAACTATGTTATTTTTTCAACCCTTTGGGTCAATCCATCACTATATGTAAGAAAGAAGGGGATAATATTTGTGGATAGAGTGAAAATCCAGAGCAGTTTGCTGTGATATATGACAGTGTCTCTTTAAGATTCTTTGTTTTCATTTCACTGGCAAAATAACTATCCAGTATTTGCTTAAAGATATTTAACCAAAACAATTTGATCTATAAAGTAAGATGGTTTCCAACAGGAAAAAGATTGTAATATACATAAAATCAGCAGATTTAGAAACAAACCTATTTTGGAGTTGTTTTTTTTTTAAACAGTATGCCTATAAATATACATTTTTTGAGAGTTCAGTGATTTCTAACTATAAAAATAGGTTTGTTCCAAAATTTACTAAGACATTTTTGCTGTATGAATCCCAGAGTTTGCCTGCCAAAGAAGACATGCTGTCAATTACTCTTTTTCATTTTCACGTTAGCATTTAAAATATGTTTTCATGAACTCTATAAAAAACAAGGCGTTTTGTGCTTTCACTCATGCTATGTATTTGTACCATTTTTTGGTGCAACTTGATTGGCATCACATAACATTCCTGATACCAGAATGTCTCATTCAAATCACAGTGAAGTCAATGGGAGTCCTTCTGTTATCTTCAATGAACCTTAGATCAGTCAGAGATGAGTCAACTGAATGATATTAATTTATGCAAACAGCAAGAATGAAGGTAAGAACAAGTGCTGACTTGTGTATTATACATCTTTTATGCTGAGAGTAAGATTAGGCAACAAGGGAAATAGAGAGAGGAAAAAACCATCAAATCTGGATATCAGAATAAGTAGATTATACTCTGTCCACATGAGAGAATGCTATAGAAAGGTATTTGTTACGTTTTATCTCACAGAAGAGCTTCATTATCAGGAGTGATTTCAGTATGACCAACTCTTGACAAAGGTATCACTGTTCCAATAATAAAAAAATGAGAGTTTCTTAAACAATATTTAACAACTGTAAGTGATAGCATTCTGATGCAAGTAATCTGGCACGCTGGTCTCTATATCAAAGCTCATCCTAGCAACAATGAGAAACAAGTATCACAAACTTAAAGCCTGCTTGTTTAAATAAATCAGTATATCTCAATTGCATTTATATGTAAAAACTATAGGTTTACATTGTTTGAGTAGAAATCTCGATGTTGAAGGCATTCTCACAAGGAGGTAATTATTATCAGATAAATCATGAAAGAAATAAGTTAAGCAGGAAAACACAGTGGTATTTATGTGAACTTTTGTCCCTGTCTTCAAATTCTGCTGAACAAGATCAGGCTAATAGGAGTAAAACAAAATCCCAACATTATCAATATACACAGATATTAGAAAAGGAAAGGGGAAAGTAGGCAACAATGAAAATATATTAGAATACAGCATAGTGCATAGGATATCCTAAGTTGGAAGGGTCCCACAAGGATCATCGATTTCAACTCCTGGATCTGTAGAGGACCACCCAAAAAAGAGACCATGTGTCTGAGAGCGTTGTCCAAATGCTTCTTGAACTCCGGCAGGATCAGTGCCGTGACCACTGCCCTGGGCAGCCTGTTCCAGTGCCCGACCACCCTCTCTGTGAAGAACCTTTTCCTACCACCCAGCCTGAACCTCCCCTGTCACAGCTCCGTGCCGTTCCCTCAGGTCCTGTTGCTGTCACCAGAGAGCAGAGATCAGCCCTGCCCCTCCACTCCCCTCGTGAGGAAGCTACAGGCAGCCATGAGGCCTCCCCGCAGCCTCCTCTTCTCTGGGCTGAACAATCCAAGTGACCTCAGCCCCTCCTCATACATCTTCCCCTCTAGACCCTTCACTATCTTTGTTGCCTTCCTTTAGACACTTTCTGATGTTTTATGTCCTTCTTATACTGTGGTGCCCAAAACTGCACACAGAGGTGAGGCCGCACCAGCACAGAGCAGAGCGGGACAATCCCTTCCCTCGATCAGCCAGCAATGCCGCGCTTGATGCTCCTCAGGGTATGGCTGGCCCTCCTGGCTGCCAGGGCACGCTGCTGACTCATGTTCAACTTGCTGTCAACCAAAACCCCCAGATCCCTTTCTGCAGGGCTGCTATTCAGCCTCTTGTCCTCCAGCCCCTATGTAATCCAGGATTACCCTGTTTTAGGTGCAGAATCTGGCACTTGTTAAACTTCATATTGTTGGTGATTGCCCAGCCCTCTAATTTGTCAAGATCTCTCTGCAAGGCCTCTTGACCCTTGAGGGAGTCAACATCTGCTCCTAATTTAGTATCATCTGCAAACTTACTTAATATGCGTGAGTCCTGTCCAGATCATTTATGAAAACATTAAAGAGAAATGGCCCTAAAATGGAGCCCTGGGGAGCCCCATCAGTGACTGGCCACCAGCCTGATGTAACTGCATTTATTATAACCCTTTGAGATTTACCCATCAGCCAATTGTTCACCCATTGTACTATGTGTTTGTCTAGTTGTATGCTGGACATTTTGTCCAGAAAGATACTGTGAGAAACAGTATTGAAAGCTTTGCTGAAATCCAAGAAGATCACATCTACTGGCTTCCCTTGGTCAACTAGATGGGTAACCTTGTCACAAAAGGAAATTAGTTAAGCAGTTCACTTTCACCTCGTGAACCTGTGTTGGCCATGACCTATGACTGTGTTGTCTTTGAAGTGTCTTTCAATTACTCCAAGAATAGTCTTGTCCATAATTTTACCAGGCACTGAGGTGAGATGGACAGGCCTGTAATTACCAGGGTCTTCTTCCTTACCCTTCTTGAAAACTGGGACAACATTTGCCAGCTTCCAGTCAAATGGGACCTCTCCAGATTCCCAAGACCATTGAAAAAATAATTGAGAGGTCTCGCAGTGACATCAGCCTGCTCTTTCAGTACCCTGGGATGAACCTCATTGGGCCACATATGCATCCAGATGGAGCAGCAAATCACGCACAAGTTCGGAGTTGGCTGGCAGTTTATCATTCCTGCAGTCATGGTCCTCCAACTCAGGAGGACCCCGGGGCCCATCACCAGTGTTAGAGACAAACAAAGCGTTAAATATCTATGCTTTACCTACGTCCCTATTTGTGAGGTCACCAACCTTATCAAGTAATGAACAAATGTTATCTCTGGTCCTCCTTTTGCTGTTAACATTCTTACAAAGCCTTTCTTTGTTCCCCACAGTAGTGGCCAACTTCAACTCTATTTGAGATTTGTCTGCACAAATTTTCTCCCTGCAATGGATAACAGCATCTTTCCAGTGCCCTCCTGTGTTGCCTGACCTTGCTTCCAATGTCCATATACTATCTTTTCCCACTTAAGTTCTAGAGGAAGATCCTTGTTCAGCTAAGCTGACCTTCTGCCCTGTTTGCTTGTCTTCCGACACTTTGGAATTGCTTGCTCCTGCACTCTTAAAGAGATGGCTCTTAAAAAGTGACCAGCACTGATGGACCCCAACACCTTCAAAAGCAGATTCCCAGGGGACCTTACTAACTAGTTCCCTCAGCGGCCTGAAGTCTGCTCTCCCCGTATCCAGTGTGGAAGTTTTGCTGGCTGTTTTTCTCCTATCACCAGATTTTTGAAACTCGACTACTTCATGGTCACTGTGGCCAAGACAGCCATCAGTCACCACTTCACCATTAGAAACAAGGAAATTAGAAAAATAGTAAGGGAAAACAAAAGACAGGAGGAGAGATCTTATGGTGAGCAGAGCAAAAGAATTCAAAAGAGATTTTATCATATATAGGCAGTAAAGAAGATCTTCATATTTTAGTTGGTCCCAGGTAGGTAGTGCTGCCTTTAGGACAGCTAATGAAATCATCAGCCAAACAAGAATTTCTAGTGTCCTATTGTGGCGCAAAGAGCAAATATATAAGGCACACAGGTAGGGGTAACAAAGATGTATTGCTTGTCAATGGAATAACCACTACTGACATAATCTGTCTGGGTCTGCTACATTTTGATTTCAAAAGATTCTGTTAAATTGAAGAAGTAAAGAAACATGAGAATAAGATTAGAAGTCACATTTTGTTATCAAAAACCTCTGGCAAATCAGAGTATATTTATTCCTTCTGTTCAAAGAGGAAGTTAAAAACTGACTTGATCTCTAAATACTTGTCTGTGGAATATTAATTTGATAACAGAGGGATGTACAGTCTCTCAGACAAAGATTCACACACCAGAAATTGGTCATGATGAATTCAGAGGTGGTAGTAATTTGTTAGGCAAAAGTTAATCTAGACAGATATAGTCAGTTGGTAAAATGCACAATTCTAAGTGATGCTAATTAACAGTAGAATCTGCAACTCATGCAGTTTATGCGGGCTAAAGAAATATCTTATATTCACAGCCAATAATTCACTGCTGGTCTAAACTCATGTGTCTAATCAAAGGCTTACCTCAGTTGCAACAATACTAATGCTTATCGTCAAAGTTATCTAATTATTACATAAAAGCCTAATTAATAGTACATTTAAAATTGTTAACCACACACCCTGTGTATCTACCCTGTTTCACTGCTGTTGCACTCCCCACTGCCATGCCCCTCTGGGTGCTAAAGTCAGCAGTGAGAATTGTCTGCAAGAAGAAGTAGGGGAGATGGGATCAGAGTCAGGATCATCCTGCCTTCTTTACCAGGAGGAGTATGATGCTGGCAGTGGGTTTCCTCCTCTTCCCCATTCAAGTGTCTGCATGGCATTCGTTTTGTTTGATTCTAACATATACTGTATCTTGATCTTCACTAGTTCACAACTCCACACTGTATCCTAACATATTATGATATACACAGTAGGTATTGCATATGCTAGATATTTTCTCTTCCTTTTGTTTTGCCCTAAAACTGGTTTTATCTTATTTCCAAGGCTGCATTCCTTTGCAACATTGGCAGTTTGTTTATAGCACTGTTTATAGCCTCTTCTGTCATCCCCAGGCTGTACGTTCAAGGCCTTTGCTACCATCCTTCCCCTGTTCTCCTCCACTCCATATTATTATTGTGGGGTCAGAGATAGTTCACTCTACACAGAATAACAGATTATTACTGTTACTTACAGATATGCATCAAAATTATTATAACGCTGGACCATACAACTGCACAGAACTAAACTAAGCTCGAACAAGTTAGGTAATATTCAACTTTTCATTAGGTAAACAAGCTCAAACAGAGCTCCAGGCAAGCCCAAAGAAGGGCAACCAAAGCAAGCCTGACAGAGCACAGCTCCAGGGCCTGGCAGAGCTAATGCAAAGTCCATAGCCTCTTACCAGTAATAGCAATAACAAATTTACTGCGTTCCTGAAAAACAATGAATTCCTCAAAGCTTACTTTTAAAGCTCAAATTATATATAAACATGTTTAAATGAGAATTCAGGACGGAAGGAAAAGGCCATTGCTATGCAGATACTAAGTTTAGCTGACCATAACGGTCCCTTTCTGGACTTACAATCTTCAATTAGAAATTAAGGATGTCTTGTGTCTTGAAGGGCCAATTCCTCCTCAAGATTTTTGTTTGCATGCAAAACTTGAAGCTGATAGAACAAAATAAACTTAATTGTTTCTTTTGTAATATTTTGCCTTTGGATTGTAGGCGCTGCTTCAGATATCACAAGAACCATCAAGTGTGGCAGCAGTTAATTGTCTCACAGACAAACTTGCATGCACAGTTCTAGTTTTGTGCAGGGAAAAAGAACAGGCTTTTAAACATTGTGACATAGCTGGCTTTGTAAGCACAAAAGTNGCAGATCATCAGATCACACCTAAAGTTCAAACCAAGTTCAGACAGATGGAAAGAGCAGGTTTTGGGTCAGTAACTTCTAGTAGAAAAATAACTTTCCTTGCACTTATGGTTCTTTTTACTACATTTTATTTCTTTGCTTGTTCTACATCTGTTCCCTTCCATACTGGCTACTACTTTGCAGCCTGCCCTGTAGCTGATAGGTGATACCTTCTGGGACTTTATAAAGCAGTTCTGGACCAAGTGGCCTTGCAGAAGTAATTCAGTGCCAGGGACAGAGTCCCCTTTCAGATGTGCTCACCTCATATTTGCTGCTGGATGACCACCCAATCTCTTCTAAACAGGTATGCTGTGCACTACACTACTCCTTTTCATAAGCCAGAAAAGTTTGGTTTTCCTTATTAACACGAGACAAAGCAGTGCTTAAAGTTAGCATTATGTATTAGATAAACAAAGCTGTTCCCTTTTAGCACTGAAATTCAGAGAATAGGCAGTGCAGTAGCTAGTTGCTTTGCAACATTAGGTCTATGCAAGTGAGTGCATTACAGTGCTTTAATATTTACAACAGTTGAATTAATGTGCGATCATCTGTTTTTGTGCTTTGAGCTTCATAGAAAGGGGTATTGTATCGATGGATTTTGACAATCTAAGAAAATAATTGAAATTAGATATTTAAGCAGCAAATGACTTACGAATCAACTTCTAAAATGGCTACTACAAGCTGGAGTTTTACATTTAATATGGACAATTTTCTGCTTGCCTAGGCTCAACAGTTCACTGCTGAAGCAAAACATCTACTGAAATAAATTTTTTTGAAATGCTGTGTTAAAGGGGTCTAAAACTTCAGTATTACTATCTCATCCATTATGTACATTAATTACCAGTAGACTATTGGCTGTCTATAGACCATGAAAGATTCATCAAGACTAATTTCTTAAGATTGAACAAAGGTAAACTAATGAAACACTACTTTGTTAATGTACACTTTGTGCTATTCACACTGCTCTGAAAGCATCTTTAGCACCACAACTTAATAATATTCCGTTAATTATTAGAACCCTGCAGCATCCCAGGAGGGTTAAGTTTCTCAGACACCTTTATCTCATGCAGTTTCCTGCATGGCAGCAGCTTTCCCACCAGGAGTCTACTTTAGTATCTCTCACGTCAGGATTCTTTCTTTCCTTCTGATGACATGTCTCAGCCATGTCAAATACTATTACTTCAGCACCGTCCCAGCTGCTGAGGTATCAAGCACTGTGTCTTCACCCTATGACTACAAAAGTTACACCAGTTCCTCAGTGTGTCAGACAAGTTTATTATTTTACCTTTCAGTGACTTTTAGTTCCACAGAGAGTGCTTGCTAAAAATCTTCCTTTGGTTTACCAACTGTTCCTGCTGTTACATATATTAGCCTTAATAAAATCCATTAGTTATGCACAGTGCTTTCTTCATTAATGAAATATAATAATGTTAATGTTTCTGGTCTAATGTGTGGCCAAGCAATTGTCAGGATTCTATTCAGATTGCTATAAAATTGAATGCATATAACATGAAGCGAGTTAATGAGTTATCAATACCTAGTAATTGTGAAATTAAATTTAGAAAATTGGATTCACAATGATATTTTTTTTTTTAGCAGATTTAACCATTGTCATGATATGTCTCATGTTATTTCTCCTTATAATACTGTGAAAAAAATGCATTAGAAGTTCTTGGCTTCTGTTATGTCAACGATTTAAGGTGAAATTTTTCTTAGCTTTGCTTGAGCCAGATACACTCAATAATGTAAACAAAAAAGTAAATATTGTGGCAGGTTGAAAAATAAACAAGGCTTAACTCTTCCTGTGCTTTGCCCTGGGGAAGGAATTTACACCAGAGCACAAAGGATTCAAAACGTTGTTACTAGAGTAACCGAGTGAAGAATTCTTATTCACTGATGTTTTATTCCTGTACACAGATGTAATGTGTACACACACACACACACACAAAACATTAGGCACTAAAAAAGCAAACCAGCAGTTCTGTGAAGATAAATTGCTGACGCACTGGAATCTGGCATTTACTCTTCTTCAGACCCCACCTAGCCACAAGGTCATACATACATTTGAAAGATTTCTCACGTCCAGAGTAGTTTGTTCTAAGAAATCACGGCGGGGGGGGGGGGGGGACAACAAAAACAACAAAAGCCTTCAGTTACTGTATTTGTAATATTACTTGTTAAGTGCTTGGTAATCTCTCTTCCCTCCTCCAAGAACCCTGATTTTAGGGCGGGGGGGAGAGGGGGGAAGCAGAGAGCACTGCAGTTTCACAGGAGAAATGGGCAACAGTTGGGAGACGACTGCAAGAGAAGCTATGGTTACTGGTGAAATGAAGTGAACGAATACCTTACAAAGTATAGCGGATTACAGGGAAGAAGGAATAGGCGTATGCAGCAGAGGGTTTACTGAATGCTTTGTGATACATATGACATACAATGTGATTTAAGATAAATTACTGAGAATATACCTTCATGTACCACTGAAAATACTTATTTGTATTATCTCCTTCACCCTCCATTCAACAGTAAAGAAAAGTATAGGGTCAAAGACTCAACTGCTGAAATTTGTAAAGATATGTATCCTTTGGTGGCGAGATGGTCCATTTTCACATTTTGAAGACCTCTGCTAAGTAGAAGAGATAATAGCGTTCAAAGTGATCACTGTGTGCTCAGCAATCATGAATATCTGCTTACACACACAACATTCCTTCAATTTTTAGTTTTCACCATAATATAAGTACATCAGCAACTATTGCTAGCATTCATGCTTCCTTCCTCATATCTCACACAGTGTGCAAGTATATACTTCCTTCAGATGCTGTTTTCCTTTGGAACACAGTCTGAAATTTATGTAAATGCTTCCTAAAACCATTGCACACTACATACTTGTAGGTAACGTGCCATTCTGAGCATATTTC
The DNA here is from genome assembly GCA_013399475.1 of Chauna torquata. Lineage (NCBI taxonomy): Eukaryota > Metazoa > Chordata > Aves > Anseriformes > Anhimidae > Chauna > Chauna torquata. Next base: position 180,584 of record VXAL01005831.1, read on the forward strand.
TTTAACTGCCTTTAACTGCTGAAGATGAAACCTATTCTTCCCTTATCCACTCTAAGAATATCTTGTACCTTACCATTCACCTCTGAGAATTATTGTTTTCCTGTTTAGTCTCACTTATAATACCAAACTCTAGCAAAACATTAAGCCAAACATTGCCAATGCTCTAGCAGACAGTGATAATCCTAACTCATGTTTCACAATGTACCCCTCCCTGCATGTGCCCTGAGAGTATAAATCATGCAAATAAAGAAGTTTGGCACCTCTGAGGGGCAGAGCTTGTTGCCAAAGCTTTTGCTACTGATGTTAGAAACTTCTTACCTCTAGCTGGTACCAAGGATCAGTCCAGACTTCCCTTTATATACAAGATACACTCACAGAAATGCTGTACTCTTTATAAAAGTGACTCTTCAGTGCCATAGAATACTAACATTTCTACAGAAGTTATTATGTTTTTGGCTTAGTGGAAACCTAGGTGCAATGCTCATTCCAGTCCCATTTAACAGTGTTTGACAGCAACTAAACCCAAGAATGAATCAAGGTTGACATCTTTAGAACGAAATAGTGGAGCACTTGACTAAGCCAATAAATGGTTCCAGCTGGGACTTGTCCCATTGATGATGAGGACATTGGGGGTAGTTTCTGTGGCAGATAACTTTAGCTAAGGATATTTTGCATTTACCAGAAACAGAAGATATTTCATCAATTATTTTTCTAAATGCAGATTTATTTTTTTCATTTGGATCATTTTTTGTTGTATTCCTGCTTTAGGTAGGATCTGCTTGTATTTATTGCTATTTTCAGCCTCAGCATGGATCTGATTTGGAGTTTTAATCATTAAGTCCAAAATAAACCGGGATATAAAGTTCAACTGAAAGAATTTGTGGTATGCATTTGGGACAGACTGATGAAGAGGACAGAAAATACTGGTCAAAATTTATCAATATATCAAAATATAATAATGAGGGTAGTTCTGTAGCCACTAGAAAAAAAAATACATACATAGCAACATTACAAGAAAGACCATAAAACAGCAGTCTCAACCTATTCTTTTCCTCTTTTTGCATTTGTGACGGAAACATCTTTTGAAAGATGAAAAAACTGTAGTGCAGTCAATGGAGTTAGGTTTATTTTCACCAATGGTGAATATGAAGTCATCATACATATCATGAGAATCAACTGATATATTTTTGCAGGAGATTGAGGACAGCTTTCTTTCAGTTACAATAATTTGGAAGTTTAGGCGCACACTCATCCTACTGGAATTGTAAGTGGTCTTTTAACACTTAACCACCTGCAGGATGGTTTCTTTTTGAAATTAATAGGAAAAAATTGTGGTAAGTATAACCTGGGTTCCAGTACAGCCTGGTCTGCATACTTTCTTCTTCTTACTAGGACCTGACCATCTGGAAGCACACCACCACTAGCACAGTGAAACAGATTTAATATTTAGAAGCCACATTCCATTTCCATAATTGCATGTTAATTGTTCTCCTATATTATATACACAGAGGTATAATTTAAGGCCTTCCAATAATTTTGTTACTTGTTGTGTAGAACAAATGAAATAGGTAGTTGCAACCAGTAGCCCAAATAGATGGTGGGTAACAAAAACTTTGTGTATACTGGTTATAACCATAGGCATCTCATCACTACCAAATGCTGATAAAATATCGTTCCTCTTTGTTCTCTCTTTAGATTTAACAGTGTACCAGCTTTTGAAAAGCAGATGCGCTAGGTGTTTTGAGTTTGCTGTCTTGATTTTCTCATCTAGATCCTGTGCTGCATAAATGATGCATGTGATATAGTATGCATCATATGGTGTTCTGAAATAGTGATATTTTGTAGAACAAAAAATAACATTCTCTGTTTTCAGTGTCTTCATGTGCTGATTATGAAATCTGTATTCAGATGGGCAGTGTTTAGCACAAACGTTTTCTTTCACCTAATTCATACTAATCTGCATTCTCCATGCAGTCTCACTGCATATGTCACTTTAATTCCTTATTTTTTCCTCTGGCCTCCACAAGAGATTAGTAGTAGTAGTACTTTTATTATTGTCATTGCTTTGTCCCTTTCCCCCAGATTCCAGATGAAACACATTTCTGGTCTGCAGTAAAGAATAATGCAGCTTATCCAACATCATAGAATTCATATTTATACTAGTTTTCAGCCAGATTATCCTCAGTGTTGTATCTTCCCCCATCTTCATACCTCCCTGTCCTGCTTCCCCCCAATAAATGTAACAGCTTCTCAGCTTAAGCCTCAGCACCAAAACAAGTATAGTAATCAAAAAAGAGTGTTTTTTTCCCTGAAATATCTATAAAGTTCTATATTTACATTTATAAAATTTGTTTACTTATACAAAAAGCTTTGTGTTCTTCAAGTTTGAACCAAGAACAAACTGGTTTTCGGTTTACAGTCAGGTGGTAGGATTTCGGATGAAAATATCAATGCAGTTACTAGCAGCAGGAAAAGAGCTCATTGTCACAAATAAGGAACTTTTGCTCTGCAAGGTGAACGAGGATGATGGCGCCTATTGACAGGCTCTGCCTCCCAGAGATCCTCAGCTTTAATTGTGGGATTTCTGAAGTCAGACCTGAGCGTTCCCTGCTGCCATCAAGCACAGCAGAGAAGTGCAGTCCTACACAGGACATGGTGCTTGCTCTGTGCTGCCGCTTATGCCACAACAAATATTGAAGGCCACTGTCCTGTAATAGCTCTCTGAAAATCTGAGTAAGTGACATTGCAACATTTACCACATCACTGGCTACACAAGGACCATTTTGGTCCTACGACTTCACATATCAGGATCTCACTGCTTGGACTTTTCCAGCAGTAAAATTGCAGAGCCGTTGGAGAAAATACAAGTGCAGAAAACCCTCCACCCATTACACCCCAGTATAGCAAGGTCCTTAAATCTAGTGCTAGATCTCACCATCAATGAGGTGATAATCTCTGCTACTAAGCACAGAATCATAGAATCATTTAGGTTGAAAAAGACCTCTTAGATCATCAAGTCCAACCGTTAAATAGCACTGCCAAGGCTACCACTAAACCATGTCTCTAAGCACCACATCTACACGTCTTTTAAATACCTCCAGGGATAGCGACTCAACCACTTCCCTGGGCAGCCTGTTCCAACACTTCACAACCCTTTCAGTGAAGGAATTTTTCCTAATATCCAGTCTAAACCTCCCCTGGCACAACCTGAGGCCGTTTCCTCTTGTCCTGTCACTTGTTGCTTGGAGAAGAGATGGACTCCCACCTCGCTACAACCTCCTTTAAGGTAGTCATAGAGAGTGATAAGGTCTCCCCTGAGCCTCCTTTTCTCTAGGCTAAATAACACGTTTATGCGCAAACTGTTGCGGAATGAAGCCTGACTGAAAACACAGTTTATAGGAGCAGTCTATAAAGACATCTTGTTCTAAGCCTCTGTAGTCCATGAATTTGGGACTATTCATGCACTGAGAGAAAGAGCCTGAAGAGATACTTATACAACATCTCTGAAAGAGCCTTTAAAACCACTGAACTGGATCCCGCTAAAGTATGAATTGCTATTGATTCAAATGGAAGGATTCAGTAGGAAGCACACATTAGGAATGGATTCTTCCCATTTCATTTTTCTTTTTTTCTCTCTACCATGACCTCCACAGTTACAACAGAGACTGCATATTGGTTGCACTTTAACTACAAAAGTTTCCAATTTGTGAACACCAGGAAGAACAGAAAGCAAAGACGCCACATCATTTTCTACCAATACATGACTACTTTTGCTCAGTTTTGAGTCTTTGGTCAATCTAGATGAATCTTGCACTACTTCAGGGAAGAAATGAGAAAGCAAAGCTCCTGAAGGAGAAGCATTTAGCCATAGTGTTTTACAGTAGAATGCTAAAAACTGTCTTTTTCAATTTGATGGGCTTCGTGTATGGGTAACATTTTACCAAGCTATTTCCTAATACTTGCTGAGCTTGTGCGATATAGTCTACATCTGGAGATTCCTACAATTGTGGGATTTCAGTTGATGGAGAAGTCTGAAGAAAGTTGTCTTTCTGAGATCAGAGCCAAATAAACTTTGATGGTAGTAGCTTTAGTAAGATTTTGCTTGGGCTTGACCTCTTAAAGGACTTGATGGATTTTCTATGAGGCCCCATCTGACATATTTTCAATATACATTTACCTACACAGATCTATGTACTGGCAATTACAAATCAGGATGTCTTATCTTCAGATAAGTTTAACTTTCCCTAAAAAGCTAAAGTTGCTCCATTAAGCAAATGTACACTATTACAATACAACATTTCTCCAATTAAATTGAAACATGTTATATAGCACGTAATAATTTGGGGACTGAAGGTGTGAATAACTTTAAATGTGGCATATGAATTTCCAATAAAGGATACTTTTCAAATAGGATCTCCTGCTGAAAGAGTTCATTGTAACTAAAAAGTAGAAACCTGTCAATAATACCCATGTGTCCTATAAAATGTTTTCATTTCTTTCATGGTATGTTATGCTTCATCAGTTTCCTTAATCCTAGCTGCAGTTCACGTTGCCGTGCTGAAACAGCTCACTGAGCAGTAATTTATCTCTTGACTGTGGCATAACAACCACAAATACAGGTTATTCTGGGAGTGAGGATTTGCATTGCATAAACTGTATTTTTAAAATCATTTTCAAATGAGATTAATTCATGATAGGGAAATTATTCCTCTATTTTTGGATCTGGTTTCCAAACACTTGAGGCTGAGTCTAGAGTGTTTTGTTGGGTATCAGGCAGAATCTTCATTTGAGGATTAGGGATTTCTGTAAAAACGAAATGATACCACAAGAGAAATGAGAAGATATTTCCCCCATTTACTTTAATACCTATTTAAAATTGGCATTGGAAAGATAATGACAGATTGCATTTTAGCTGAATTTTTCAGCTGTGCACTAGATGACTTGTATTTCTTTTCAATTAGGCTGACTGCTTTAGCGTGGTAGGAGATTACTTCTCCCGCATGCTGAAAAGATATTAACAATTAAAATGGAGGGGGGAGCAAGTAGCAGAGGATTATTGCAGTTTTCTTTGCCAAACGACAAGGGTTTCTCTTTGTAAGTATCTTGTTTTAATGTTTGCTATTAAGCAAGGATGGTATGCATTGAGTAGATATAATTACTGTAAGTATTATATATATATATATTTAAAACAAATGTAAATATTTACATGAGAGTGGTACTTAAATAGCTTGGCTTCATACATCAGAACAGAGTGAAGTTTTCTTCAGGCATAACACTGTGTGAAATGTGCTTTCTCGAGCTTTCAAGGCCCAGATATAGTAAACAACACTCTTGTTTACTCCTGCTTCTTTCCTCCAAGAGAAGAAGAAAACCGAGGGATGTGGGAGTACCTCCCCTCTGGCATGGGAGAGGCTAGGGGTGTTGCAGGAGTGTGCAGGTGCCCCCACAGCCCCACACCTGCCCCCTCCTCAGAGTAAACCTTATCTGATTTCCTATCACCAGGTTACGGCATCACTGACCTACTCCTGGTAGCTGTTTTACAAATTACTATTGATTTCATCAACGGGAATTAAACTCATTAAAAATAGCAAAACTCCACTTCAGACAGTCTACGATTAACATAACTCTCCTCTCTAAACCACCCTCCTGAGAGGGCAGGCAAAGATATTGCAGAGATCAGTGGGATCCTGTAACTTTTATGTTCTCTCAAAACAACTCCGTGCTTTTTATTACTAAAGTGTGTTTGAATTTAGATTGCAGAGGCATTCTACATTGTCAGTGCCTTTTAAGAATTTCAGAATATCTGTGAAACACTGGCTTACCTTCATCTACTCTGTTTCCGTCCTGCTGATTTTTCCATACCGGCTTCATGTTAATCCAAACCAACATTCGTTTATTAAATATCTCAGCAACTAGGCGAACATGTAGCAATCATAATTCCATTTCCATCACAACAGGCAGTGGCACAGTTGGCTCCAAATGATGCCCACATTCATCCTACTCCACTCACCTAAGTACCACTGTTATGATTTATATCAATTCATGCCTAGATTATGCCTATATGAGTTTATAAAAAAAAAAAAAGGTGTGAAGAGATGCCTATACACAATGTATAACTAATAAAGCTCAGTTTGCTTTTGTGTAAAGCTACTAAGTCCCATATACAACTATTTTTTTCAGCCTTATCAGAACCACTCAAAATCTTGTTGAAATACATAGACATGGGCTTTGTCTTCTGAAGCTAACCCAGCCCAGCACTATTAACTTGCTAAGGTACAATTACTCCTAGAGAAACTTCTGAATTATTGTCTAGTAAAATATTCACACCTTTTTTGATTAATGCATATTCGAAAACAATCTCTAGGATCCAGGTCTTCAATTTCAGTAAATTTGCATAGTGCAAATGATCTTAGATACACACCAATTAACAGTGTTTGAAAATGTAATCCTAGACTGAATTAACTCTGGTAACAGCTCTGGCAAATTTTTCATTCATGCGGTCCAGGATAGGCAAGTATAATTAGATCCAAGATGTAAGTACAGAAGTCCAAATTACAGTGCAGAAAAAAAAGACTACTTGTAGCAGTTTACCCTGTACAGCTTCTTCAAATATATTCAGGCGCAAACATTTTATGTTCTACAACTCTTTTTCTTTTGATAGAGAAATTATACTGGTAGCAAAGATGATTGTAAAATAGAAATATGTTGATAACTATGCGTACACACACACACACTTCCTTATAGTCATGATTCTGTAGCCTGCTCTTCATCCTTTTTAGACTAGTATAACTCCACCAACTTCAGAGCAGGTATCCCCAATTTGTGTTGGAGCAAACACTCATCAGAACTATGCCTGTCCTCATCTTTCACACAGAAAGTTTCTGGATCAAAATCACCATGCCAGGTGAAGTTCTCACTCTTCATTTACAGTTGTCTAAATCAATTTGAGCAGCCTCTACATTATGGGGGTTTTTCTTTCACAAAACACAACTGAGTATTTAGAAGCCGGAGAGAAGGGATACACAAACTGCAGAGATGGAACAGCTCTGAGACAAAACTACTCAATTTTCATTTGAAGCCAAAACAGAACCAATAAAGCATTCTCTGACAGTACTGGGGAACGGTATTTATGAAATAGTCTTGGAAACAAACTGCCCTGTGCGGTGGTTATTACAGCAATTACTATTAGCCATCTGAACAGACACACGCTGTGATAAAGCTGTAGTTTAAAAAGCGAGGTGAGGGTCATGTTCAAATCAGATTTCAGTGTTTGTCAGGTTTGTCGCTGAATTTGATGCTTTGAACCCGCCAATGGAAATTCATAGCTATTAACCACTGTTCATAACAGTCATGTGTCTATACAAAGATACAATACTTGCTTTAACAATAAGTCTGTTGGCCACAGAAAGTATTTTATCCTTCTCCCAGCTCTTCCTTAATGTGTATGAATCCAGGCGCCCAGGGATCAGCATCTTGGGCGAGTCCATTTTTGACATCTCTGCTGAGGTGACCAGAGTTGCAAAACATTAAACTAAGACTGCCAGCTGCAGTTATTTTTTATATACTGCATCCATGCAGAGAGCTCTACAAATTCCTGGAAGAAGAAATATTGTCTATCCTTATTGGTTAGATGGTTTAATTCATTTTTTTTGAGTCTTTTTAATATATTTCTAACAGGTAGGATTGCTTCCATAATGATAAAAAGTTCTGCATTTATGCAGATTGAATTGAACCAATATTAATTTTTTAAAAATCCTAGAAAAAGAATAATCCTTTATGCATAATAAAGGAATGAACTTGCACTCAATTCTATTTAAAGGATAAAAGTTATAATGGTGTGAATTCAAAAACTATATTAGGATCTGAGACTTTGACAAATAGAACATTGCTATGCAGGAAGTCATTAATCACCCATGAGTAAATTGTCAGGGACAGAAATTAATGGTGGACACATACACATCTGAGGAGTATTTGGAGCTAGTTACATTTATTTACTCATTAACAGCTCTTCACCAATCCTTAGTGTTTCTTTGACACTTTTTGTATTGAAAAGATATTTATAGTGGGCATCAAAGAATTTTAAGTGTCAGGTTCCCATGGACAGGCAATATTCTTGCTGTGCTAGAGCACTGGGCTGTAACAGTCACCTAGAAAAATCCAAGCTTTAGCATCCAACTTGGATGCTAAACTTGGAACCAGTCTTAGGTCAGTCCTACAAATAATCCAAGATTTACAACAAGGAAGAAAATAAAAATTATATACATATGGTATTAACTGCTTCCTCCACGCTGGTGTGGCAGTCATCACCATCACCATTAAAACAGTTCGCTTTTATTCCTTTTCACCTGTAGATCTCAAAGGTTTTAAGTGGAAGGGGGAATCCTTACAGCCAAGTCAAGCAGAGAAGTAGTGTCATAATAACAACTTGCTGACAGTGCCAGGGATCTTAACTTATAAATGGGTTTTGGAGGCAAAGCAATCTGCCATAATAATGGAGTTTAAAGCCTCTTCTTGGAGGAAGGTTGAAGAATCCTACCCTGAGGTTAAGATTGGATATTAGGAGAAGGTTCTTCACTGAGAGGGTGGTGGGGCACTGGAACAGGCTCCCCAGGGCAGCGGTCACAGCACTGAGCCTGCCGGAGTTCAAGAAGCGTTTCGATAACACTCTGACATGTGGTCGGATTTTTGGGTGGTCCTGTGTGGAGCCAGGAGTTGGACTCTATCTTTGTGGGTCCCTTCCAACTCAGGATATTTTTATGATTTTTTGATTTTATGTGAATGGCTGTGTGTGTATTTTTTTTTCGGCTGAGAACTAGGATCTGTGCAATCTCAGATTTGATGTGTTTGTATATTTTCTTTTCTCCCATAATAATAAAAATGCATTTAGACTAGAATTACAAACAACATCTATGTGCATCCATTCCATTTATGCACAGGTACTCATGGAGAGAGTAGGCTTATCCCTTTGCTCTAATGCTAGCAAGAGGACATTTGATTCAGACCACTCCTTAGTTTGTATTTACATAGTTTGCTATGTTAGTGACAAAAAAAAGTATTTTCCAGGTCACTCTGGGGTAAGAGTTGAGAAATAATAAGTATGCTTTGCTGGAAAAGTATGTAACATGCAGGCTTATTTTAGTTAGTGTAGTGTTCACTATGTTAGCGCATACACTAGACATTTTCTGAAAACTGTCAGAGTCGCTATCAGATAACTATAAGAGGTGCCTTTTCCTTAGGACTTTTCTCCATTGAGTTCTTGCAGTTACAGCTGCAATGGTGGTCACTGAAAATTCTAAATAAGGATTTCTGCAGACAAAATGACTTTATAGATGTTCCCTAGAAGATGGGAAGAAACAACCTTTTAGCTCCAAATTTATCATTTAGCTAAAAATTTGTTTGTTTGCTTGGGTATTTTTGCCTTTAGAGGATTGGTTGGTTTTGCATTGATCTTCTCTCTAGACCATCAGATAACATTGATGAGAAGCACAATTATCATCTACTTATCATCCAGCAGCAGTCAGCAGTAAGGTTTTGGTAACAATGTATATATGCAGTTTAGTTTACACATCTCTAACTGGGGACCTGAGGCACCATGAACACACAGATTTTGCTTAAATACAGAAAAAATAAAAAAAGGGAAAGAGGGAACATGAGAACATTATACTGAGGAAAAAGTGAAATACTGAATCATCAAGCAATACTCTTACCAAATAATAGTACTTTCCAGACCTCACAGAAGTCTCTTTAATTCCTTTCTTTTCCAACATTTATGGCTTTATAAAATGATTTAGAAGTTTAAATAGTATACATCACATCTCTTATTACTTCACTTTTCCACTTTTAATGTTTGTAATAGCACTCATTTCAGTGAAAAATAATAATCAAACAAAAGTAGAAAGTCGCAAGAAAATGACAAGAGCATTTTATAGGCAAGTGGTTCCAGTAATAAAAAATTACAGCCATAGTTTCAAGTTTTTCACCTACAGATCTAACAGCATGATCTTGGCCAGTACTAAATGCTGCTTGCTCCAAACTGACTAGAAATACTGCTGCAGGTGACAAACACCTGCTCTCCTCACCTCTGCCAAAGTCAACGCTGCAGTAGCTGTGAAAAATTAAGCTCTGTATTACTTTGTGGGTAGAAGAAAATGTTCTGATATCTTATTGGACAAAAAGAAGACATGGAGGCATTTGATAAATCTTTGCATACAATCACTGATCTCTATCCTCATAGCTTCAGAATTGGAATATATGCAGATACGTGTTTACATATACATAAGCACACACACACTCTTCAAGAAAGTCAGACAAAGGAAGTTCGAAAGCTTAAGAATCACCCCTAAAGACTAGTCTTATTGCAATACCCAAGGAAAAAAATATAAATTGTAATTCCACTGCAAACCTGCTCAAAATACTGAAAAGCATGCTAATGCAACTTTTACTGCAGAAACCTAATTATGCTGTTTTGCTCACTCGATTTCTGTAGACCACACATTTCCTACTATATGCAGATCACAGAAAATATGATGTGGGACTCTGTCAGCTAGTCCTGAAGTGCTGTGGGCTCATGCTGAAGTCTTTAGGACTTCATTTTATTGATGCGCCTTCATTGCACTGAGTCCTAACAAATAAAACCCATGTAGGCCTAAGGCCAAGTGCAGCCCATGCATTCATTTTCTAGGTAAGGACTTCAACATTAGGCCCTCATTCAGAATAGACTGCATGTTAAATCAGGTAGCAATAGAATTTTTTTTGAGAATAAAACCAAGGCAGTCTTGCAAAACTCTTATCCTGATCCAATCTTATTTTCCATTTATGCTAACAATATAGAACAGGTAGCTTGGAGCTCTTTATTTTTCACTGATTGTATCATTTTGTATTCTGTAAGTACTTCATTGTCCTGTTATAAATGAGCTGTAACAGAATTTTAATAAAATTCAGGAAACATTTTCTGATTCATGTTTGCTATTAAACACAAGTAAAATGAAATTTATTATTTCAGTTGGGATAATACATTTAATACTGATAATGATAGATCACTTAAGATATTAACTTCTAATCAGATGTTACTGAAATATGTTTCAGCTTATAAACATTTAAGTATTTTATTAACCTGTACTCTGTATTTTCTGTTGTACAGTAAAGAAAAAAATCAAATAACTAGATTTTCTGTACTGTAACATGTTTTGTTAAATTCATTCAACCAAGCAATTGCAAGTTCAAGAAATTGGTTATTTCCTATCAAAGTGTATGTCAGTGTAACACGTTGAGTAGCTTCTGCATAAAAGAAAACAGAAATTTCATTTTCACAAGCTATATTTGTTGCAAGAACTTCCTTTTTTCCTTTAAATCTTACACAGGCTATTGAATCAGACTTGAACAGAAGATATCTGGAAATATTAGGCACATGTTCGTTTACAGAGCATTACTCGTTATATACAAATTTTGCAAGTCTATTTCATACTTGTTCAGGTTTGATAATCACATAATACAGACCCCATTTATTAATCCTGTTCTGATGGTCCACGTAGATTTTTTAATAAAATTGTTAATTAAATTTAATAGTCAAGTTTCAATCCAATAAACCTTTATTCTAATCCTTTTCTCTGAATGTTGGCTGAAGTACTGCAAATTTACTCCTGATTTATGAACATGCTCTCATTGTCTACCTTATGCCTTGGAGGGATAATTTGCAGATCAGTTATTTGACAAGAACTGGGAGAAAGCCATTTCCTCTTCCTTTGCCCAGCTGTTCTAGGCAGTGAGAATAAAGGGACACTATAAACCATTTTACCTTCCTTAAAATCCACAGAGAATAATAGATACTGCTCCTATGTGTAAACCCCAATCCCCCAGTCCCATATCCATGTGATAGTTTTACACTAAAGCTCAAATGTTTCAAGTAAAACTTAAAAATATAACGGCTTTTTCAGCACCAAAACTTAGCCATCTTTTTGTTTCCCTAAAACTGTATGTAATAACTCAAAAAAGAAGACCAAAATCTAAAGTATGAACCAAATACAGTTGGGTAAAATTGCCATGGAAAAAAATGGACACATTTAGAAATCTGCTGTACAAAGTTGTTTTTCTTAGTGACCGGTCATGGTGCTCTGCTATGTACAATAAGATGCTGTATTTTAGATTTGCTCTTGAGAATCCCAAGAATTTGCTAAGTCTGTGTTCAAATGTTTTCTCTTCGCAAATGTCATAGCAGACTTATTAAATGTTTATATACTGTGAAGTTACATCAAAACTAAAGCCACATTTAAAATGTGTCCCTTTCTGTGTGGAGAAACATCTCAAGCAACTCCACAATGTGGAAGCTGGAACCTTTTCTCAACTTTTCTCCCTGTTTAATAAAGACTTTATGCTACTGTTATTGCTAGGGGTGAAAGATGCATGCTAGCAACATCATGCAAGCTATTCAAGTGTTGAGGCTGTTTGTTGTTTGTTTGTTATTATTTTCTTTGTTTGTTTCCTGGAGTTTTTAGGGAAATAAAATCTAATATTGATCAGAATGAAATGGACAGCCTGTCATGTAAAGCCTGAACCAGGACAATGGGTAATTTGCTTCAAGATAGTTATAACCCTTGAAACATGCTAGCTCTAAGAAGCTGTTAAGATTTCAAATATAACTACCTTGGGAATGAACCTCTTGGGATTGTACGCAGTCCTGTGGATTAAAATCAGGCACGATAGTAATGGTTACATCAATTCCTCACTGTTCTCCACCAGGAAGCAATCAATCACTTTGCATATTGTATGAGTCCATTTAAAGTGACTTAAAGAAATTTAAAATATCATCTCTCTACCTGATGTGATGCAAAATCCTGGAAATTTCTGCAGTAGGCTTAGATACTAATGGAAGTGCCAATCTCTATCTTCTCCATAAGGTAATGGGAATTCTTGGCACTGAAATTCAAAGAGCTAGTCAGGACATCAGCTCTTTGGCCCATGTTATCCCTGCACTTTTCCAGTGTGTTGCTTTACAGATCGAACAACTTTAATAGCCAAAGTGTATTACCAATGTATTTGCTTTGCTGAAGCTGTACTTTATAAAAACCCAAATATGTTGAAGAACATCGATTCTTAAATTAGGTCGCTGGTAATATTTAACCTTTCAGAGCAGAGCTGATCCTTCCCAGACTGTAACCCGTCCATTCACAAATTAGCAAAGAATATAGAACATATCTGCTCCCATTTAAACGGCATTGATTCTCAGCATACTTAACTTTGAGCCCACCATATGGTAAGCATTTCAAACTGTCACCTTGTACATCCCTAAGAGAGACTGACAGGTTTATTTGGTTGCACAAGAGAAGGTGAAGAAAAAGCAACCATTTAGTTTCACATAGATCTAAACCCTGCGCAACTGAGTTTTAAGGGAAAAGACAAATTGCTCTTACAAGCCACTACCTCTTGCAAAAACAATGGGGACAGAGGGAGTTGGCAACTGCATTTTAGCAGTTCCCATTCCTGTCACAAGACCAGGATTGACTGTGAAAATAGAGGTTACTTGTCTCAGTGATTTAATTCCTTTCTGCAGGGAGAGGGTATCTAAGGACCCAAGAATCTCCAACCTCCAAGGTCTTGTTATGAGATGCTCCTTTTTATATTTGCCTTCTTCAGTCTAAAACCCCCTCAACTAACTGCTCATCTAACACACAGTCCCTCCACCAGCAGGGTCTCAGTGAGAAAGACCCAGGCATGAGCACTCTCAATGCTATCCAGCAGCAGGCTTGGACACTGCAGTGAAGAGGATGAGAACATCCTCATCGAGCAAGGATTAGCGGGAAGCATTTCATGGCCATGTCTACAGGGTTCCTGTTATCCACAGTGGAGTGGCTGCAAGCCACAAAACCAATTTGAGGCGTACTTCTTTGTGAAAGTAAGGCTACAGAATAATCCACTTTCTCTGAGAGAACACACCTCTCTCCAGCTGAAAACTCTTTTTTGTTGGGCCACTAAAGAGCTCAAACTATTACCTAATGGAGTTATTTTCACTATTGTTGACCTTTACTATGTGAATATGTATAAATATAAGCCCCGTTTGGCTGAAAGGGCAGTGGTAATAAAGTCTCCTAATCCAAGAGTAGATAAAGAAGACTGCAGATGCAGTGCAATGCACCTTAGTCTGAGAATGCTTTTACCTACCCAAAAGCAAGAACATGTTAACATGACTACCTTCATAACTAATTGGTATTACTTTTACTATATCCTCACTTCTTTGTTGAGAATGAGAAATCACTATGCATTTAGTCAAAAAGTAATACATTAAAAGGTTTTTCCTGTATGAAGTTGACAGTTTTTAGAATGCCTACCTAAAATTGTTCATGTAAATTATGAACTAGATACTGGTTTAAAGCAGTCTTTGTTTAATCTGTTTTAATAGAAAATAATCAGTGCAGTATATACAGTACATTTCCATTAGAGTGCTGCAGCATAAAAATATTTTATAGTATATCATAAAGTGTTTTGTGTTTACAATACACTTCCATTAAAGAGATCTGTTATAGAAGCTGTTTTTAAAATCAAACAGTAAACAGTTTTCAATATAGAATGTGTTTCCATTAACAGTCTCTGCATAACGAAAGCATATTTAGAAAAAACTCTAGTGATTGTTTTGCATAAAAGGTGCATTAGCATGGAAAATTTCAGGAAAAATTATTATCTATTGACAACATTTACTTACTGCATTCCTTGCAGAAGCACATACTACAGTGGTGGTAGGTGAATTGCTAGTTTAGATAAGTGAAATATCATTCATAATTGTTGTAAATGTATTATTTTATTTCAAAAGTCTTTGATAATGCAGATGCTGAATTAGAGCATGGTGTGCATCATGACAGCACCCAGAGGCTCAAGCCAGATGAGAGCAAGGCAGTACACCAACACAAAGAAGAAAGCTTCTTTCCTGAAGGTTTGACTATTTTTAAATTAAAAAAAAAAAAGCAATAAGTCTCAGAGGTGATATGCCTTATTTAAGATCATAGCCATGTCCTTACCACAACAGGGAAGAGCAGCCAGACCTCCACAGTCCCATAACAAGCCTGTAGAGCCCCTTAAGATATTCAGCTTAGAGAGTTTTCAATCAACCATTTTCTTTATTCTGCATGAGACATTTGAGATGGCAACTGTCATATTCTCTGCTTTTTTTTTTTTTAATTGGTACTGGCAATGGTCATATTATAGTCTTCTGCCTTTTTAGGGACCCGATCACAAAGATTACAGATTTATTACACTCAGCCAGTGGAGGCTGCCTTCAAATGGACTTAAAGTTCATTTAGACTCACATAAATCATTCAAATGCAATTATTTTTTTTTTTACAAGTACCTAATTGCATTAAGACTGCAGTTATTTTTCACCTTATAAACAAATGCTAGGATCTTGAGCTTTCAATTCTAGGTTCTTGCTCACAAGTCTTACTACAGCAGTCTTTTCTGCTGCATTCATGATTTCACATCAAACACATTGCCAGAGGTAGCTATTTTGTGGATGGCTTTATGAGGGTTCTCCCATCCCACTCAAAAAAAAAGACATAAGACAAAGAAGACATGTTGTAACTCTACAAGATCCAGGAATTGATTCAGAGAGCATTTACACTTTTATAAATAAATAAAATAAAAAATCATTTAAGTTATCTTGCTATAATGAGTATGATAAATCATCAGGAATTAATGCAAAAAGTTAATACTTATAGCAAGAATGTGAGAAATATTTTCCAATTTGCATTTAGTTACTGCATTATGATATTTACACTCTAAGGAGTGTATATTGCAAGTAGTATTAATACCTTTAAATCAATTTAATGTTTAGTGCAACTACATTAATGTAATATTATGGTTAAGGAATTTAAATACATAAACGCCAAGAAATTCTAAAGCTGTTTCCCACAACAGCCATAACTCAGTCACATATAAATCTTAATACAACAGGAGTATTAAAAATATGAAAATTGATTCATTAGAGTATGCTTTTTGGAAGACACAACATCTCTTCACTGATTGTTTCAATAACTTATTGCATTTTGCTCTCAGTAACCAGCCAGAACCAAGCAATCTCAAATGAGTCCTCTTCATAGAGGTCTTGTATGACATCCGCAGCAGCACATCATCATCTGCTCAGCAGAACCCTTCTGATTGTTCATTTGTGAGTGAAAACAATGTTATTCTGGGTAATGCCAAGGTTGCAATGAGGAGTATACGATCAGTTTCGATTAATACACACCCCTTGCTAAAAACTGCCCCTTCCTTTTGCTCAACTCCTCTTGGTTTCCTCCCCAGTCATTCCCTCCCCCAGCTCAGAAGAATAAAAATCTGCAGTCCAGGAAAATCCTCAGCTATTTCAGCAGCTGGACACTGGGTTATATCAGCAGTTCTGCCTCCACTACCATTGTTAGAGTTGATCAGGTTGGGGGAAAAACACCGTAACTGTTCTCAGAAATGGACGTGGGACAAACAGTAACGTTTAAGGGTACAGCTAATTCAGCCGCATCCTCTCGCTGTCAGTACCCACATTTGCCTCCCTGCTCACCAACTGTTTTTGTCTAGTATTTGTTTAGCTAGGGCAGGCATAAAATTTTGCTGCAGTGTCCTCTCTATTTGAGAAGTAGCATGAAAGAGCCTACTCCTGCTCAAGGACTGAGCAAAACAAGCCATAATTAGCAAAGAGGATGATAAAGTGAAATCCACCAACCCTAAAGGCCCCTTCCTACTCCTCTTCAAAATGCTTTATTCCTCCTTCAGATCTTCATTTATAGAGAATGCCAAAAGTCAGACCAAAGAGTGCCACACAGAGAAAGAAAATTTCACCAACACATCACAGATCAGCATTGGGCCTGTGTCTGTCAGTGTTCATATATACTAAAAAAGTTGCTAGTTCTGTAAGCTTTAACATCCACACTTGTCGGTTTACTATGTGGTCACTCCCGAATAGTTAATAAGGTCATAAATAATAATGAAACGTTCCTGGAAGTAAGGACAAAACAGGGAGCCGGTACATGATCTAAGAAATGCTAAGCAGTCACCCCTCACCCTTTGCAGTGCAATAGCATGTAGTAGCTTTTTATTGATCAATTGCACTCCCAGGAGTAATGACATGAAGAGAGTTGTGAGGAAAGAAAGACTTTATAAGACCTATAAATATAACATATGTGGAAGTACAAACTATACCCATCAAATTCTGTTTGGCTGTTGCTCTTGGAGAGCTCATGGGAATCATTTAGAATAGGTTACAGAGGCTTTCATATTTCTGAATTGGTAAGGAAAGTGATGTCCAGTTATTAAAGACTTCTTCCAGCTTTAACTATGAATCTGACGTAAGTGTCAAGAGAAAGCAGAACGGTGGGAACTTGTTATAATGAAATATTTGATAGGTTCACTGGAGCTATGTAAGAGGAAAAGTCAAAAAAAGTGAAGCTTCTTATTAAGATAGATCTAGCTAAAATACAAGCCAGAGGACACAGTAATACACACCAGACTTTCATGGCAATATAAAAAATAATAATAATAACAATTCAGAAGCAAATTGTATACTGTGAAGTAAAGATAAAGAAGGGCTAGTTAAATACCTGTTATTTAATTAGGTTTATTCTAGTAAGCAGTTATGCATAAATTATTATAGGAAATATCATATGCTTGCAAAACAGGGAAAACAACCTACACATTTGAAATCCTATGACATATTACAATTGTTTGCCATATTCACTATCTTGTAGGGTTAATACCAGTAAGATAATTAACAGATAGTAGATATTTCTTCTATTGGAAATTATCTCCTTTAACTAAAACTTCAGACATTGTTAATGGATCTATACTATCTTATTAACACGTACATTTGCAAATAGCATAATATTTTTTATAACCTACATCACTGCTAGCATGCCTCTTTCTACTTAAATTATTCTTAAAAGAATAATAAACACCCAAAACACAATTTTTAACTAGCTTAGTAGGCATGCTTGAAATAACTTGGAAGCTCATTTAACACACACACTTAACCACTCACACACTAATATTTTACAAAGTTAGTTTTTCATCCCATTAACAGCAAATGTCATCTTGAATTAAAAAGAAGCCATTCATATGTATTTATTCATGATACATGTAAGGCCAAAATATTTGGGTCTGCACAGGGACTCACCAAAAGGCCCTGTCTCCCTCCCCTTACGATTTGCTAAAAGCTCTAGTTTAAGGCACAAATGTTTCAAAACCATAAGCAACAATAATTGATCAGCTGAGGTAAACAGGCATCAGATCATACCTGAAAGCATGTGATGTAGCAAGAGAGAGATGTAGCAGGAAATCCTGATTTTCAAGCTGATAGGTTTGACCCATCAGGTTGCATGCACCAGACAACTGTGTGTAGGTTTTTGGATTGCAGCATACACACCCTGCCTTTTCCACAGCCAGAAGAAGTCAGAAACCCTCTGTAGCATCCCAAACTAGTACCAATAGAAGGAGGGAAGAAAAAATAAAAAACTAGAAATAGTAGTATTAAGCACATACTATGTGGATGTTCTCTGAAAGAGCAAATTCTCACTGTAGCTGAGGGGTCTGTGTGTCCAAATTAATGGTCAGTTGCAAACCTAGAAGCATTGCTCAGAGATAAAGAGCTCTACCATGCATTTTTAACAGTAGGATTTCTACAAGTGTTGCTTGTGTACATTCTTCTACCCCAGAGAGCCCATCTCTATTTGGATAGGAATGATTTATTACACTTATCACAGACATGGTGTGTAGATAGATAGATATATCCAAGCAAACCTCTGAAAGATTTAAGGGCAAAGCAAAACTGAGACAGTACCCACTAATTAACAGGAGTAAGTAACATGATTATTGCAATTCTTCCTAGGCACATCGTACGGACCTTGTCCTCAAATGGCTTCAGACTCCTCTTGCATAAGTTGACCACTGATGCAAGAAAACTGTGCTTCTAAAAGAAAGATTGTTTATTTATAGTTGTAATCCAGAGTCTTCTCAGTACCCATGCTTATCCTGCTCAAGGGTTAATCTCAGAGAGAATGTAAAATTTATAGCATAAGCATTTCTGATAGTTTATGTTGACTCAAAATTTTAAGTAATATCCCTCAGGTGGGATAAATGAACACGCAACCAGCTTTAATGTTTCTACAAGCACTCAGCTTGCGGGATGGTTCTCTAGGTCAGCCACACTGAAAGCCAATCAATTGTATATGTTTTAGTACACATCTGAAAATATCTTTGTTCATTAGCAATACTACTGCTTCATGGGGGTTATTATGGGACTTTTAAAAGACATTCCTTTACCTTGGAAAGTTTTTGGGCGAGGGGGAATTCCTTTTGGGAGGGTCAAGAATTAATTAGAGTTACTCTATGAATAGGAATTTTATACAACAAAACCCAGAAGGATTGAAGCTTTATGCCCCAGAAGCAGAAGGCACTTGCTTGAACTATTATGGGATTCTTTGTTGGCGTAATTTCTAGACAAAAATCTCAGCTGTTAAAATGGCTGTTTTTATCATTATTGTATTAGAAACATATGGAGAGTACTTATATTAATGTTTGAATGCATACTTAAATAATTAAACAAAATTATGCTCTTTTTAGACATGCTAGCAATAAATCAATTAAAATATTTAGATGAAAGAAAAATGAAATGTTGATTTACTCTTCATCTTGTGAATGTATGCAAATAATCTCTTTAATCTTGTGTTTTATACATTATCATCATATTTCTTTCCATTTTTAGGGCTTTATCTTGTTCCATATACAGGTTCAGGGGTCTACTACAATTCTTTCTCTATTTAAGGAGCAATAGACATAGGATAGATGTTTTTCGTTTGCCGCATATGATTTTGCATACCAAAGAATATCTGTGTTAAAAAGCTAAACTCATCATGAATGTTATAGTATGGCCTCTAGTCTTTAGAGCTCACAAGATCATCTGTTTTCTTTATTTCTATTGGCATAAAAGATGTCTGGAGGTGTTTATTCTCTGATATGCAAGAACCAGTTTAAGAAAACCCTTTTTTTTTTTTTTAAATAAAGTATCTTAATGTATTGGGGGTCATCTTGTGGGGACAATTCAACAGAACCAAAACTGACTTGGAGTGGGAATCACGGACACTAAAGAGTCTTAGTTACAGGTGTCCATGGAGGATCTCCATTCTACTGAAACATTCAAACCAGGACCTTAGCTGGCAAATTTTTATTTATATACTTATTTTAGAAATTAGTGGCTGTCCAGAAGTTTACTACCTTGCAATTCCCCCACACCAGACAGTTCCTGCTTATGCAGACTGTATCTGTGAGAATAACTTTATACCAAAAAGAAAATAATCTAGTTTTCCTAGGGAAAAGATGGTAAATTCAAGCTGTTTGCAACTCATCAGCTTGACAAAATCCTTTATTTCTGTGTTTGCACCCAGCTACATGAACAGTCATTTGCTGCTGCAGGGAGCAGGGAAAAGCAGAGGTGGCACAGAAGGTGGGGTACAATCAACCTAAACCAACACACCACCCCAAGAGCCAGTGTTTTTTAGAAGCTGCTCCATTCTGCACCACACTGCAGGAGGGCCAGTGTCTCCTGCATGGTTCTGTGTCTGTTGTCTAATCACTAGAGCACTTACTTTCTCATGCATGTATGTTAATGAATTAGTATGATTAAACTGTCTTTGTAGAAACTGGGGATTTATATCACTAATGAACACTTCTGTTTCCCGCTCGCCTCCTCCCCCCACCATCCAAAAGAGGGAGCACAGACTATAGATTGGTTTGCTCAGCCATGGTCAGATTATGACTCCCATAGGCAAACACGGTAGTGTTTTTGACCATAGAAAAGATCACAAACTAATGTATTATTTAGTACAAGTGCACACAAAACAAGAGCCCTATGAATTTTTTCATTCTTTTCCTGAAATAGCTGGGTTAGTTATCAAAGGCTGGCTTATCGTTTGTAAAACAAAGTTGTGTGGGTAAGTACTTGGGATGTAATTCCATACTATGTTGGTAAGGACTGACCACTGAGATACCTGCAAGAATAGTGAGATACGCATGTACAACCAGACTCCTAGTACTGCTTACCCAGTTTACAGCTCTCACAGCCTTCTGCAAATGCTCCCCACACATGAAGAATCTCCTGTTATATATAATGCCTTTGTTCCATGTAGAGATAGAGAGGGATATTCTGAGTAGACAAAGATGCCCACGAAATCAGCTACTGGAGAATAAACCCCATTCATTTCATAGGCTGCTTTTCATGCTGCCTGTGAAAGTATTTGTTATCTGGCATCACCGTTTTTGATATACTTGGGGGATAGATATTATAGAAAAACAAACCTCAAAAGGCTTACGGTAATGCAGTTCTAGCTATCAAAGCACAAACCCACTTCCCAAAACGGCAAGAAGATAGCCTTAACCCCCCGCCCCAACACACACACAACCACCAATACCAAAGTGATGCTACAGCTGCCGGGCTGAAATAAATTTTCTTTGTATTGTCTTATTAACAGTAATGCAGTTTCTAGCAGATGATCTTACTGTCAGTCCAGAGAATATGTGTTTTATTGATGAAAAGAAGAAAAAGTCATTAGCAGTAATGTTGGTGAAGGTGCATATATTGGTAGCAGCAGAATGGAAAACACAAATAGAATATTAAACAACAACAACTAGCAGGAATGCAAAATTAGTCAAGTGCAAAGTTGTGAGACAAATAAAAAAAGAAAAAACTCAGTTCAAGTATTTACAAATGGTCCAGCCCTGATAGCTACAGTCAGCTCCCTGTTACCTGACTTGATAGGGGACTGGAATAGTCTGGGTAATGAAAAATCCAAGATTATAGGCATTTTGTGAGCATATTGTGGGGATCTAACAGCTCTGCAGAGTCAACTCAAATCAAGCAAGGCTCATAAGACACAGTTCAGCTCTGTCCCTAACTGACCTGGGCTGATTGCTTGCAGAGCCACCAAAACACCTCTGATCCATGCATCCTGCTCCAGTAGCCTCTTACTAGCCTGAGCACAGCGACAGCCCCAAGCCAGTGCTCCAAACTCCCGTGGCACGGTGCCTGAGCTAATAAGCTTTCCCAGGAACTGAGTGCTGGGTCATGCACAGTGACAAAACCAGCTCTGGTGGGCCCCACACCGCCCTTCTGTGGGGCCAACAGTGGCTCAGCAGCTGCCATGCCAGCTCTCCCCAGCCCTGAGAGCACCCGCAATGAGCTGGCGTTAACCACTGGGCATGCAACATCTTTATGTTGTGATGCATACGTTATGCAACACGCATCAGTGACAAAGGGGAGGAGGGGGAGAGACTAGCTCCCAAATGAAAATATTTCCGTGTATTCAGAGCACAGGCACTTGAATCCTGGAATTTCTCACATGTCCAATGAGCATAGTATTTAAGGACGAGCGTAATTTTAGGCACGTAAGTAATCTTCTGGTGTTTTGCATGTTTAAATGAATATCTCTGGGCACACACAAAACCCTACAGGACTTAAGATTCATTTTTGCTAAAAAAAAAAAATCTATTTTTTGTTATTTAAAAATGAAGCTTGTCAATTCAGCAAATAAGTAGAGACATACAAATACCTTTCTATTGAAATCTTATTGAAGGTTTCAAAAAAAAAAAAACTTTTGGGTATCCCTTTTGACCACTGGGTATAGCTTAAAGGACACATTTTTCGTAGATACTTAATAACATCATCCAAATCAAAGGGAAAGTGAAACCTGACCTGAGACTAAGGATCTCAGTGGACTGCTCTGCTAGTAAGCACTGGTTGGAGCTAATTAACATGTCCTGAAGACTCTGCAGCTGCCTCCTGATCAGGAGAGGCTGAGAGGACTGGAAGCTGTGCCTGGGCTCAGCCGAGACTTCACACTTTATGGCTGTGCCTACCAGGAAACCGTGCATAGCCATAAATAGAAATTAGAAAGTTAGAGCTGGTCAGGAATTTTCCACTGAAATTTATTTTTCAGTGGGGAGGAAAAATAAAAAAAAAAAGAACAGACCCGAAGAAAAAGCCAGCCTCTTCATCTTCACGATCTCTTTGGCTTGGCAGGACATGATACTAACTGATGTTCAAACCAGCGTGTTAAAGGAAGAACTGAAGAACACATTTTAAAGCCTGCCATTTCATAAACCAATCCGTATATGTCATATATTCCTCTAAAGCTATAAAGCATTTGTTATAAAGTGCATTTTATTCTATTTATTAGGCTATAATTCACTTCTGTGTATATTATACCTACATTAATACTGTCATTAGGGTTGCAGTGATCTTATAAATATCTTATTAAACCTCCTGAGGTCAGAGAAATCCAACCTCCTATCTGCTCCACCAAAACATCCATATCTTCTAGTATAAGCGTATTTCAAACCAATTCCAAACATATCACAGCAACCAGAAGAATTACGAACAGAAATCAAGTAAACCACTGCAATACCATCACTCTGCTCTGCTGCGTTCTTGCACCTGCTCCCAGTCTAGATGCTCACTGTGGCCACCCCACAGCCCTGAGCCGAGATGAGCGGTCTCTGCACAGTCTCCACCATGACCTCTCTCAACAGCAGGAAGGGAGCCCACGTGCAAATTAAAAGTACGAGGTGCAGCACAGCCATCACCTCTAGGATTTGATTCCTTTCTGCATGCACAACTGAAAAAATCTTCATATACTCACAGCACAGTTTCCACTAGCTGATTGGTCTAGTGCCTTTCAATACTCTGTCTTTATTTTTAACTCACATTCACTTGCAGAAAGGAGTTGGTTTTTTTTTTTTTTTCCCTCCTCAGCAAAATCTACTGCTTGATGTTGGAATGAAGTTTGTTTCCTTCACTGTTATTTCATTAAATAGCAAATCACTCCAAGTTGTTCTCCTCCTATGTCCTGAAGAAAACTCCTTTCCTTTTTTATTGCATTCTGTCTCCCATGACCTTGTTGATCAAACTTTCCTTTAGAGAAATTCTCCACATGAGTCCACATAGGTTGCATCTAGAGAGATGCAGTCAGTTCAGAGAACTAAGGAAGGAGAAAGGGTCCGTTAGACTTATGAACTATAGCACAGTTGGGCAAATCTGTACCACAAGAAGTACAATTCAATATTGAAATAATTCAGAAAATGTTTCATTATCTTCTTTTTCTTTTTCCATGAGCTTTTAAGTGAGTAATTTCAACATTTCAGGTTCAGTTTCAACCAGATTTGGGAAAAAATGTTGGAATACCAGTTTCCAACTAGATGGAAATTCTGATTTTATCTCAGATCTAATCAAGATCATTTAATTAAATAAAAAAGTACCTAAATCCGTTTTTTTTTTTTCAAAGCAACCAATTTTTGCTTGAGGAAAAGCATTTGAGAATGACTAATCAGTACAACAAATACATTCAACCACATTGAATAAAGTTGCAGTGGTTTCATATTTATATTTAATTTTCATATTTAGTGAGTTTTAGGACTTAGTTTGGTTCTAATTTTAATACGTATAAGTCCTTTGCCTGAACATATGTTCCTTACTGCATTAGCTGAAGATCTGCAGAAACAAAGAATGCATTACTTTTTAGTTACTATGCAAAATTGTGGAAGTCAGAAATGAGTAATGTAGACAAATAGTGAAGCACCAATTTAATGAGGTGCTACCTGTGGTTAGGCATAAACTAACAACTACAATTATTTTTTAATTACATACCTACTGTGTCTAGCACTGTAGATGTAAAGATCTTCAAATGTTGTTAATTCCCCTAGAGCACTAGGGATCCAGGAGAGGAGGAAAAAAAGGCATGATAGCAGTTCAAAAATATGTTGTAGTATACTGGTCAGTGTTTTGGGGCAGATGTATATAGTGGCTGACATTGAACTCACAGTCAAATTTACCATTCTAACAGTGGAAGAGAGCTGGCTTCAGGCATTTTTGTCAGAAAGAGACATGCTACCTTCACCCAAATTTAGTACATGTAGGTGTCTATACTTAAGCAACTGAAGTGTCCCTTAGCAGCCTGCTGTAACCAAGTTTGTTATTAAAAACAACTCACAAGTGTTTCTGTTTAGATTTTAAAAAAAAGAAAAAAAGAAAAAAAGGAAGGGTGCGGAGGGCATTACAAGGGGTAAGTCAAGCCCAGTGGCATTTTCAGATAAATACACAGATTTTGAAGTACTTTACTGGGAAACTCCAGGAGGCTATTTTGGTCTGGTATCAATGCCAGGGTCAGAACAGACACCCATCTACATTGGATCAAGCCTTGTGGCACTGGCTGGGACCACAGCACATGCCAGGGCCACAGCCCATATTAGATCAGCCATGGTGTTACTGAGGCTAACATTTAGCAAAAAACCAAAACAAAAAAAAAACAAAAAAAAAAACAAAGTGATGTCAATATATGCTGGCCTGTACTGAATATAAACCCAGGGCTGTTCACAAAATACGTAGTCACTGGTGCCGTCTCGTGGTCCTTCACAGTACGCTGGTAGAAAGGGTTATGCAAGTATTTGGTGAAGCTCTGGTTAAGGGTGGTGGGGTGGTGAGATAAGAGCATCACTAAGCCCTTTCTCTGGCTTGAGGGGTGTCTGGGATGTTGATGGTCGTAGCTGAGAGCATGAGGATTGCTCAAGATGGATTGTAGTATTAAATTGGGGCAGTGAGTTGTTTGGTTGTTTTTTGTTAGTTTGGTTTTTGGTTGTAGTTTGTCTGGGGGATGAGGGGAGGGAACACAGGCAGAACTATGGAATCATAGAATATCCAGAGTTGGAAGGGACCCACAAGGATCCAGGAGTCCAACTCCCGGCTCCACACAGGACCACCCAAAAATCAGGCCGTATGTCTGATAGTGTTGTCCAAACGCTTTTGGAACTCCACAGGCTTGGGTTTTGGTGTCTGAGGAGAAGGAATGGAGAAAAGAAATAGATTTCTTGGAAAAAACAGGACTGCAGCTGGACGTAATAGATGAAAGACGAGAAGCTCATAGATGAGACAACTGCTACTGCCAGCTTTACTCATTTGCTAGCAGAAGATACCGGTACATTGCTTGGGCACACAATTGCTCAAAAAAGGCATACATGCAAATTTGAGGGCTACCCAAATATACCCGTGTGCTTAATTCCTTCAGGATGAATTAAATATTAGTTGTATAAAATCCAGTCCTCAGGTACCTTTATGACCCAGATTGTTCTGTCCTTTTCATGTGATGATATGATCCCATAAAGCTAACATTTGACTGCAGTATAAGGTCTATACCATATAATGTGCAGTTCTGTGGAAATTTCTCCCTCAGATGGAATTTGTTATGAAAATGAGTATTTGTGATATTTCATCATTTTATACTCAAAAACGTACTCACATGAGTTATATCTGAAATGGATGGGTACTAAATATCTGCAGTACATAGTAATAGATAACGTGAGTGATTATGTGATTAAAAGAGACCCCAAAGATGTTTGTTAGAATTATAATCTAGCCAGCACCCACTTGTTCCCTGTGAGAACACATCTATTCCTATCTTCCCCACCCTGCCCAGAGAGCTATTACAAACAAATACCTGGAAATCAGTACTTTAATTTACTGTGCAGGGTAAGACCATGAGCATTTCATTTTATAGTTGCCAGTAAATACAGCATACTACTCTATGCTTTACAGGTCTAACCCAATTGTCTCCACAGGATTCATTATACCTGTTACACACCTCTATACGCCAAGAGTAGTAAGAGGGTTGTGGGGTTTTTTCCCCCTCCCTCTCTTTCTCCAGATGATTTTTCAACTTATTTTTAAATTTTTGCTTTGTTTCTTTTTCTATTTTGGTAACATAAGACTGCATAGTATATGTTACTTCATACCTAATATTAGCTGTGGTAGTTTTCATAATAAAAAAAGTCCATAACCCTTCAGTGACCATATGGTATTACATATGTTTAGTGTGAACTGCAGATAAAACATTCGGAAAATGTCATCCTTTAGCTGATCTAGATGTTAATCCACAAATTGAACAAGTGGAGAACCTCTCAGCCTGTTACGCCTGTGAGCTACAGAACAAATGCTCTGTCATGTATGCCCTTATGAAAGCTCAGCGGCCTCCCAAAAATGGTATCTGATGCAGATTCTTCTTTTAAATTCCAGATATTTATTTTGACATTTAAAACAAAAACTAGAATTTTCAGACATGTGTTAAAATTATTCTCTCATAGCCTATAATTTCAATTAAATGAGCAGAACTAGATCCCAAAGAATGCTTTGAAAAATCTTGGTATGAAAAATAAATTTAACATGGAGCAGTCCTCCAATGCTTTTGATCCACAATGCTTCTCAGGTGCAGGATAGCATTTCTGGTCAGTGACAAGAACCAGTCCAGACTGGGCAACTGCCTTCTCAGCAAAGTATTTACCAAGAATCAGGAAACTCCAGCTCATTGTCTTTAATCTGAGTACTCATGACTACAGAAAGTACTACTAGTAATCTACCATGAAAGTGGTCTTTCTATTCCTCTTATTTTTCAAAACATTTAAAAAATTATTTTGAAATGTCTGATGAGAAAAAAGAACATGCTGAAACTTTAAGAAGTTTCATGAAAGAATATAGAAGGCCTGGTCTGACTAGTGGTCTTACAGAAAAATACCCTTCCTCCTCTGGAATGCTTACAGAAGTCCCAAGACAAAGAACCGATGCTCAAGAAACAAACATAACATAAACAAGGGAGAAGCCATGAAAGTAATAAAAGTAGTGTTTTACACATGGTATATTTGTCCTTTTCCTTTGCCATTGTCAGGGTTCCCCCTGAAGTTTGATTTCTAGAAATGTGTTTTTAGGCAATACTGTAAAGGTAATAACTCAGTAGTGTGAAAGATTGAAATAAGGCTAGTGATGAAACAAGGCTTACGTTTTCACTCCCTGCCATGTTACCACTGGCTACAAGACAATGTCTTTGCTAAATACAGAATAAGACATTGAAAAAAAAAAAAGACACATGACCCAGACCCTTGGTTACTATATAGTAGTTCAGGCATTCAAGCAATTTGATGCATAAGAATAGAGTCACTACTACTATAGAGAACACTACAACTAATTTAGAAGCAAGATGAATATTTTGGTTTGACAGCATCTTAATATTGTACATTGTCTACATTTTTCATTGTGTTTGAGTGCACAAAGACACCACCTCCTCCCACTTAATTCCTAAACAGGTATTTAACTCCTCCATTCTCTTTCCATTTTATTGGCTTTAACATTGTAAGGTCATCCTCTCTTTCATTGGTGGCTAGCACATGTCCCAAACAAAAGCTGTTAGGTACCACATAATGTGGATTTTAAAAAAAAAAGATGAAATACTAAATAAGATGAGAGGCTGTCATCGAAAAAAAACACAGCCCACATTCACATCGAAGAGTAGGTATCTCAGCTACAGAGTTTAATGATCTTTAAAGCTAATTTATCTTGGTCATAAATGGGTATCTCGCAGCAGAATCTGAATGCTTCAAAGCATTTGCCAGTCTTGTGATACATGTGCTATTTTACAGTTTAAAATGCTGGTTTTGTTCAAATTACAGACACTTCTATGAAAATATTAGGTTTGCAAAGATTAGGGCCAGTAGCATGGTTTTTTGCACAGTCATTTCACAGTTCTTCCCACTTACCATAACTAATGACTAGTTTAGTCTTTTTTACACGACATGACAATATCTTTAAGCAGGAAGAGGTTTCATATGAAGTTTAAGCATTCTGAGCAATTCTTCCCATCTCCACCCCAAACTAAAAAAAAGGTTTTATGGACGTGAGGTCCATAATCCTATGTCTTTATATTGCATGGAGTTGGGTGCACTGTTAATCCTTGAGTTTTTTTAAACACTAATAATCTTTAAAATGACAAGTCCACTGCAATATTTAGATTCCTTTTGGAATACATTTGTTGTGCAAAGTTATTTTACAGTTAACAATTACATTCAAAATTTATTATTTCATTTGTCATAACAAAATTATACAAATTGTTTCTAATTTCAAATTCTTCATTTCTTACATTTTCCTGTAAATACAAGTTAGTTATCTGCAATTTTTTTCCCTTTCCCTTAGCTAGGGAAATGATTTTTTTTTTTCCTTTCCCTGTTTATATACAGAAAACCAACAAATACATTAAATTATTTCAGGGATTTATTTTAAGATACATATTTTCATTACTACAAATTAGGTGATAAATATTTAAGCCGTTACTCTACTTGTTCAATACGGTCAGATGTTTACCTAGTGCAAGTAATTATTCTAGAGAAATCAATGAAAACAACAACAGTTTATACTAGTTGGTGAACTGGCTTAGGTCCTTAGTAAATGTACTATCATAGCTTGCTTTTATATATTGCATGATTGATTATCTAAATTACAGAATTTTGTCCTTTTTCCTTGAGTTAGTGGCTCTTCAGTTCAAAGAAATACTGAAACAGAAGAATAAACGATCAACCAATGTTAATGCACTGATCCCCTGGAGAGTTTGAGAATAAAAGGTTCTTTTTAAATTTACCTTTTATGCATGATTAAGACTAAGTGCTAAAAATACATAGACTGGCTGGTTAGTGGTTTTGTTTGTTTAATTATTCATAAATCTCTATGGTATTTCTCATTTATACAAATTATCATGTAAATGTAATAGTTAACAGATAGTGCAAGTGTATTGTTGCACACCACTTTAAAACACCATTTCAAGATGAAATAAGTTATCATGAGTGTGTCTGGTAGAGCCAGGTGAAGCTTGAGCAGCCATCCACAAATAGAGGGAGTCCAGCAAAAAGGTGCACAACTGCAGTTCAGGCACCATAAAACTGCCATGCTGTGCTCCTGTTCATAGCTTCCTAGACCACAGTACCCTGTGTTATCTTCTACAGTAAGACGGTTTCATTCTTGTTATAAAATCTGCACTAGAGTCTCTAGTTATCATAAATCATTTCTGGAATATTTGGTCCAATTATATGTTACAGGGGAAAAGAAAACCAAGGAAATTCAAATTATATGGATAAATAAAAACATATGTTTAGTTTTAAGATGAATTCACTTAACATACACAGTGCCAAGTTTAAAACCTTACCAGACATGACTCAAATATCTACACTGATAACTATTTCATTTTAGCAGACATGTAGCACAAATCCATTAATACCCCAGCTATGTAATCACCTCACACCCAATGCATCTCTAGAAACCCCAGTTCCTCCCCAGCTTGATTCCTAGATGCTCATCTTTTCTCTGCGATGTCTGAACAATCTATTTCTTTCCCCTCCAAAGGTGGTCCTGCACTGTAGTCAATGACTGAGATTAAATCACTTACTGGAGGAATACATACCTCTTGAACAACCCTTCTGTGGTTATCAAATAGATAGAAAATGATTGGTGCCCCCACACCCTCAGTTATGGCTGTACCTATGGCTCACACACAATAATTTTAGCAGGAATTCAGTAATGGAACACATTCATTAAATCAAGAGTTTAAAGAAAATATACCAGTCAAACTGTATGGATTATTTCCCCACAAACACATCATTATCTTCCTTCTCCCCAGAACTGCAACTTAGAAATATCAGAAAAACCTTCTCTCTTCACTGGAGATATTCTCCATTATTGTTTTTTTGTACATTTTTCACTGTTTTTTTCTCATATACCTTTAGAGTAGACCTTTGAGAATTCATATCGTGGTTTTGATATATTTGGCTTACTGTTCTAAGTTATATTAAATTTAATCATGGGGTCACTTGAGCCAAGTAGCTCTGCTGTTTCTAATCTACTAACTGCACATTTTTTCTGAAATTGGATAGGACAAGTCCTATTAGGATTCTGACACCACAGGTCAATAAGTCTTTATTTCTTCTATAATTTTATTTTTCATTGTGCCATGCTTTTCAGTTTTCCCAGTTCATATTGGGAAATTGAAATCACCCATCACTACAGCCTGATTGCTTTCCTATTTTCCTCGTGTTGTGCTGAGTGCTGCTGCTTTCTTCTCTCTGCTCCTGGAACAATAAGATAGGGATCTGTGTCCTTTTACCTTACCAGGTCTACTGCTAGGATGTACATACACCTAACATAAAGAGTTGCTTTAGATGAAAATATAGCTTTACAGGTAGTAAAGCAATTCAGCAGATTTCTTTCTCAAATATTTCTCACCTTACTCTTTACATTTAATGAAGTTCAACCTCCTTTTCAAACTCTTCAAGGACAGTTAGAAGGCAAGCATCTGCACACTATGACTAAGTTTTCTTCAACACAAGCAACATTTACTTAAGTTTTAGAAACCAAACTCTTCATACTGTCACTCACTTACTGTCCAAACCCCTTGCCAAAGAGAGACAGAATGAAAGGCCTCTCCTTTGGTTTGAAAGCTGCACTCCCATGCTGAGTTTGAGCAACCACGGTACACTGCCACTGAAACAGTAATCCTTCTCCTTGCACCCACACAGGCTGGCTCCCTCCTACCCCTGCTTGTGCAGCCCCTCAGGACCTGAGAGGTGATCCCAAACTTCAGGGAGAGACTTGTAGACAGTACCCTGTTTATGCATTATATCAGAGAGGTGGCAGCTGTTGTCTTGAACCTTGTCTTAGGCATCTATACAGGCTTGTGAGCCCACGCTCACCTGTTTATTTACATATATGCCTACTGCATGTGTATATAAACAGTAAAGCTCTTGAATGTAGCATATATGATTACATTTACTGCAACAACTTAATGTAGAAATACTAAGCTGAACATTCAAATAAAACACTGCATTTGACTTAATTCAACAATAGAAATGAAAACCAAGAGCAGAGGGTGAAGCTGTACTTGATCAGACCTTGTTTTGTCCTTAACTTGTTTTGCTGGGTCTGTAGATATTGCAAGTTCACTTACAGCCTCACATACAGTTTTGCTGCTACTCTGATTAAATGCCATATAGCATCCAATCTTTGTGGCTAAATGTCTGTAAGGTTCTATACTCGCTTTCTGAGAATTACAACTCTTCATAACAGAGAAAGAAAAATCTCTTTTTTATATAAGACAGTATTAAGTGACTAACAGGATATCACTATTATAAATAAAGCTGTAATACCATCTTTTTCTTACAAGTGCACTCATCAGTCTAAGGAAACATTTGTCTTCTTACAGAAGTGATGGTTTCCAACAGAGATGGCTAAAACTTTTGTCCATCAGTTCATTGGAAAAAACTTCATTGCCCAGCATAGACAGTGCATTTGAAAGTTTTCTATTGGTAGTTTCTTCCTTTGTATAGCCTGTATTGGTATCGCATACTCCTATCTTACAACTTATGTTCAAAGTCACTATCCTCCCTTTTAGCAAGACAGTAATGATCTTTTAATGACTACCTCCTTAGACAGATTTTGTCTGTATGTTTCCAGTGCTATTATGTACTAGTAATGACACCAGAAATGGTAATTCTTATTTTGGAGGGGTGGGAGAATACTAAAAATGACAAAAATTCAGATAAGACTTCCAGAGAAAAGAAGTAGGAAGTTGGCTATTGTTAGCTGAAGAAATGATAAGAAAAATAATTTTGAAAAACCTGTCCTTATATCTTCTCCTTTTCAAATCCCACCTCTAACTGCCAGGGTCTGAAAATTGAGAATATCCATTATAGAAACACAAGGTTGGAAAGGACCTTCAAGATCATCTAGTCCAACCATTATCCTATCACCAATACTACCCACTAAGCTACTAAATCATGTCTTGTAGCACCTTGTCCAGGCGCCTCTTAAAAACCACAAGGG
>VXAL01005831.1:214479-234779 GCA_013399475.1 Chauna torquata
ACAGGGGGAGATTCTCTACCTGAATCACAGGGGACGTCCTGGTCAGGGAGTAAAGTACCCTGACGATAACTGATCCAACTATTCAAGACAGGTGTAAAGAAGGCGTTGAGAACCTCAGCCTTATCCTTATCCTCAGTGATCACATTTCCTGCTGCATCAAGTAAAGGATGGAAGTTTTCCTTGGTTCTTCTCTTGCTGTTAATATATTTGTAAAAGGATTTCTTGTTCTCTTTTACTGCAGTGGCCAACCTGAGTTCAAGCTGGGTTTTTGCCTAACTTCCTCTCTGCATATCTTAGCAACTTCCTTGTAGTCGCCCCAAGTAGCCTGTTTCAATTCCTTTCCTTCCTGTGCATTGGCAAAAGATCATCCTCACTTCTCTTAGAAGCAATGTTTACCATGATACAGCTTTGAACTTAAAATAAATAAATAAAGACATCTTTATCTTCGTAACACAAGTAGTAATGTAAGTTACTCAAAGAGAGCATATACCAATGCATATCATATGAAGATCCAAGTCAGAACACCTAATTGATTTCTTTTGTTTTACTCATTAAACATACTGAAGCAGATTGGTAGAAAGTCAGAGATCAACATACAAAAGAAAGAAATTCACAGTTCAAACTGCCATCTATTTTTGTTCCCTTCCCCAAGAAACATCAATATGCATATTTTTGATATTTTACTGTATTTTAATATTATAGCTGATGGTTTATATATATGTAAATATAGATATATTTCAGAACATACAATAACTCTCTACATAAGTATTTGTAAAGAAAAAAGTTACCTTGATTTTAGTAGGACATCAAGTTAAGAAGGGAAAAGGGAGAATAAAATTAGCTTGGCATGACTGTGTAAGTTTAGACACTAAAATTATCCTCCCAGTCATATTTAGTTCTCTAAACAGATTTAACTAATTTGCTTAGGCACACTGCTTACCAGTGAAGATAATGAAAAAACATGAAACCTGTGTTCATTTTTGTGGATATTCAAACCTCTAAATGCAATGACACTTTGGAGGAGAAAAAAAAAAAATAAAAAAATCAGCCTCTCTCTATAATACTCTTTTAGCTTGTTCAAACTGCCATTTTGGGCAACAGCTTGTACTAGAACTGCTCATATTCCCTAAGTTTATTTTTTAAGGAACATAAGTGATATTACATGACTGGTATTATCACAAACAAAACAAAAAAAGAAAGTTTCAAATCTGAATATTGCTATCTGTAGCCAACCATGGAATTAAATAAAGATTGCCTATATCAGTGAATATCCTCTCCCTTAGTGCAAGGGAAAAAANTTTAGTATCAAAAATCCTTCCAAAAAACAAGAAAAAAAAAAAAACAGAAAAAACGGGTAGCATTTGTTCATATGAATTTGACTACAGGAAGAAACAACAATAGCCAGATACATCATTTATCACAGATTTTTTTTTTCAGCTTTGTTTTTAGTCTGTTCTAAGCATTAAACAAGTTAGAAAGACTATTAGTATTGATTTGAACATGTACCTTACCTCACATTACAAGCCTCTGAAATTTAGTTAGGGACTAGCTCTCGGCAAACTGAAACCATCCTACCTCACATTGCTATTATAAGAAAGAATCACCTTTTTGTTCTCATCTATCAGTGTATCTTACCACATGTAAAGCAGTACAAACCAGCTTATTGTTGACTATTCTATCAAAGAAGAACTTACATTTTCTGATGGCTTTTTTTTGAATATCTCTTTTTGTATTTCTTCCCTTTAACTTCTGTGTCATATGTAGAACAACCAGTAGTCAGCAGAAAGGGCCTATATCTACTAAGTGGGCTTGGCTTTCAGGAAGCCCAGGTGTTTTAAATCATCCTTTATTTCATGAAAAGTTATCTACAAGGTCTGGAACTCTAGACTTTTCTCTCTGGCTATTGCATAATAGAAACCCAACTCAATCCAACCCCAAAGCCACCCCGACCCCTGAATAATTGAAGAGATTCTCTTCGAGCAAAAGACTATACTTAATGCCTTAGGTTTTTAAGGTTTAAATGGACAGGCAAATACAGCAATCAACTCTTGAAAGCAGTTAGTGTGTTGGAAATGTGTGTGTCACATTCCCTCAGCAAGCATATAATTTTCAGTTTTCTGGTAGAACTAGTGTTCCAATGTGGCTGCTACACAGTAAATCTTAGATACTTTTTATCTGCCACTGGATAGACTAATCTCCTGCTGCTTTTGTTTACGATAATTTTGTTAACAGCAATATTTTTTTAATGTCATATGAGAACAAGAGTGTAGCTTGTGAAGTGGTTTAGATGAACAGTCTAGAGATACCTAGCAGGTAAACTGTTCAGTCAAAGTAAGGTTTATTCATCATTAACAATACTACGTTTCTGGAGTTTCAGGGACTTTTTTGTAAGGTAGTAGCTTTTCATCAATCATCACTCATCCTGTAATTCTTAATCTGTGATGTACAGATGACAAGCCTAAACCATAAGTAACATGATATTTGCTTTGATAAAAATCAATGTTAGAAAAAAATATTCCAATCATCCAACTAGAAGAAGGCATTTTCCAGTTTTACTTTCTAATTGTAACTGTATGTAAACTGAATACAGATTGCTTATACAGAGTGCTTAGCAACAGTGCTGCAATTATCTTTGTCAAACTTTTGGCAAGTTTAGTTATTTTATCTCAAAAATACGGGTGGTAAAAGCAAGTACAGCCTACAGAATATTTGTAGCATATTGACATAGATTTTTGTTTTAGTTTTCAGTAGTTCAAAAGGTATTTCAAGGATTTCAAAAGTATAGTGTAACTTGGCATTATAAAAGCTCTATTCTATCCCCTACTGTCATTCGTAAAATCAACCCAAATTTAGCTAGCAAAATGTGTTTAAACAGGTGTAATCCCATTCTGGATGCAAAAATCTAGGCCATGCTGTTGCTAAACATGGCTAGCACCTGAACATTAATAAGGTGCTAATTAAGAACTGCCATTTTAAGTCTATCATGCTTTCGCATGTGAACTCACCATATGCTCTAGATCAAATTTCCTACTGTGGAAAAACTGAGATGGCTCAAGCTGTTGATATGCAATAAACCACTGCCTTTCAGTATCCTCTCCTCTAAAAATGCCTTTCCTCCTGTAACTGTAAGCGTAGGCATTTGATAAGATCACCATATGTTTCTGTATCTTTTTTGGGTATATTAGATCTGCACAAGAAATGGTCTTTGGAAAATTATGGTGCAGTGCTAGAGAACCATCCGTGATTAATACCATGAGCTTGGGACCTGTCAGCTTGCTGGAGTACAAGTATTTATGTTCTTCCTAGTAATCCCTAGTAAGGACACAGATCAAACCATTCTTGTAGAAGAAAAAAAAATTGTTGGTCCCAGGCTAAATCTGAAGTAATCAACAGAGGTCACCCTCCTCTATTCGCACTGTCCCCTATCTAGATGCTGCTGCTTGATATACCAGTGTAGTCAGCAACTGCGAAAAAGATAAATTTGGTACTAATCTTATAGAGAAGGGATGCACAAGGTTGCAAAATATTCAGTGAAAACACCAATCAAAAATCATGTCTGTTTCTGATGTCCATTTTTTAACATCCTCCTGAAGCAACTCATATAAAAGTCATACCTTATTTGATATATGCACTACTATAGACAGAAATTTGTGTTCTTATCGCCCTTATCGATCTAAGGGGCTATTGATCAAGCTGTAAGCATATTTCAATGAAACAATTGTATATAAATGATATGTAATGCAAACCAAATTAAGTTTCATCTCAGGGAGAAAGCATGAAATTTATCCAGTGATTATTCCTCAAAACAAGTGAAACTTCTGTTGGTATCAGTGGCCTTTCATATACATGTGAATACTTTTACCATTAACTTTCTAATTATTTCTATAAATAAAAGCTCAACTACATGGCGCAGTGTCAGCTTTTTAAGAATCATATATTGTATCACAATTGATGTTCCAGGAGTTGAACAGCATTTGTACCTTGTTTCCCAGAGGTGGCCTTGCAACTGCATTCTTGAGAAATTTGATAAATTCTTCATAAATTTATTAATAATAGAGACTTCCAGCAAAATTAATCGCATATTCAAACAATGCTGTTGTCTATTGTAACATTTAAACTATTTTAAAATTATATTTCAATGCCAATTTCTTATCATGTCCAGACATAAAAGATAGAAGGTAAACCACCCTGCCCCCATGTGGCTTGGACTTGTGGCTTTTTATTCTACAATTAACCACAGCAAATAGGAGCCAAGAGCAGTCTTTTTCATGTTGCAATACACAGACAGTTTTCAAAGCGTGTGTTCTTCAGAACACAGATATCGTAGGCAGATCTGAAAATGAGAAGACAGTTTTAATTTTTAAACAAAACAGAAAACACAAAGGTCAGTTCAACAAATAATTCTGTGACAGCCAATATTCCAGCTTGTTGTTATAAAACTAAGCCATTATGCCATAACAAAGCCTAAAGTTGTTGAAAACTTCATTTCAGATGTTTGCAATACAGTAAAATCCATATTCTGAAAAACATCAACAGGAGTGCATATTGTATGGGTGATTGAGAGCTGACTTTATCTGGAGTTGTTGATTTACTCTGAAAATTCAATACTCACTGTACATCAGGGTTTTCCATTTCTTATATGCATTGATGTGGCCTACTGGCAACATTACATTGCGTCACAAAAAATACTGTCTTGGTCCTGTAACTCCTAGCCAAGTGAATCGTCCTTAGGCATAGTTGCACATGGATCCATTAAGAGAAAGAAAAGAAGACTTACAAGGGTAAGGAACACAAGGTCAGGAGCCTAAGGAACATTTAAGATCTTCTAAGGCTGTATGAAATTCAGCCTGCCCTTCTTACTTGTCAACAGCTTCGTGTTCAGTATCTAGACAAGATTTTTGTCTGTCACATTTGGAAAGAACAGATCAGATCTGCATGTTTGTGACAGGGAAAAATCTAGATTTACACCTTGTAGGAAGTACTAGGTATTTGACACATGCAGAATAGCAATTTGAGAAAGGTAGCATTAGCCATAGGGATTCGCAGGCTCCACTCCAGCAAAGGTGAAGCTGCTACGGCACCACAGGACAGGCAAGATACAGGACCAACTTAACTGTTTATGCAACGCTGTCATCCTTAACTGATCACTCCTCTAGCTGTGGGCAGGAGTGTCAGTTTGCTATCAAGCCTGTAGGCGGAAAAGCATGTAATTGCATTGCCCCCAAAGCAGCCTGGCTGAAAGATAGTGACTTAAAAAGTCATAATATCCCTCCCGGTCTCTCCATTGTACTGGACAGAAATAAAATGACACATATCTGTACCTGGGGCAATATATGAGCCAAGAAACATCAATGTCATTATGCCATCAGGTACACTGGTGAATTATGCTTCTGCTCATTCTTCATCTTCATCCACCTCTTACCACTTGTCTGAACAAAATGGATTCTTATTAGCTCCCTGGAGCTCCCTCATCCCTGTGCACAGAAAGCAATGATAACTCCTGAGCTTAAAAGAGGAATAGAGTGGCCTACTCCTTCCTACACTTTCAACCTGGAATACAGAAAGAGTCTTTATTTGGCACCTAGCAAGGCACAGACATTCCTTAATGAAGAACAATGGGAATTTCTATACCATCCCTTCCTAAAAAGCACCTCATAAGTTTTTCTACATATTTAACAAAAGACAATTGTCACACAAGATAAAACCTGGAACATTCAGTCTCGTAAGAGAAACTTGCACAAATGGTAATCTACAAGAGAGAATAAATTTAAGTGTGTATTATTGTACAATCTAAATTAAAATCTTTCTGATCATTTCTATTACAATACAGTGAAAGTTGCAAAAGTTAAATTTAAGTTCCTTCTATATAGACTAACAGAAAAAAAAAATGATAGTATGGAACCTAAAAATGAACAGGAGTGTTACATTCTGGATCAACATTGCAAATTATGGTAGCAGGATCAGCTCCTCTTTCCTCCAAAAAAAATCAGCAAACCAATAACACAAATAGTTGCAACAAAGAATATCCTAGATTTGTCTGGCTGGTTTCCCTAGATCTTTTCTTGCTTACCTGGAGAGACATTTACAAGTTCACCACAGGGTGAAACATCACCATCTTTTAAGAGAAAAACGTGAAATATGAAAAAGAGATTGCTTACTAATCAGACCTAACAAGATGTCCAAGCCACTAGCATTTAAAAAAATGCTTAAAAGTTAAAGAACACAGTAAGAACCTAAGGCACAGAAGAAAAATGGAAGACAATACTAAGAGCTATACGTGATTGTAACTGGAACTTTCATGGGTGCACATGTGTAATTTTCAGGTTAGGCAAAGGATTCTGCATTTGCAATACTAAAACATATGATAGAATTGTATGTAAATGAATAAACATACACAATTTCCTTACAATCCTGATCTTCATCTGCTCTGTGGGTCTGTTGAGGAAATGAGAGAAGCTGTCCCTCCCAGAGACCCAGTTAAGTGCCTCTAAGCCCCGTAAAGGTCATAGGCATTCTGTTGCGGAAAGTGACCATCATACAAAAAATATATATATCAGGGTAGCTCCACTGATCTCTTAATTGCTTCATCCCTCTATTAAAAAAAATAAAAGTAAAACAGAAGATGAAATACTGATCTTCGTCCCACTGTCCTTCTCTCACGGCTGTGCTGCCAGCAGTTGCTATCCTGCAACCCAAAATCCAGACGTGAGAGAGGAGCCCTGACCATGCTCAGAGGTCACCTGTCCCGAGAAGCTCCCACGTTGGGAAGCCCACTGGTCTGCGCCCGCATCGCTCTAGCCCAAAAAAGCAGCCTCCTTTCAGCTCGCAGAAATATCTCTCGGCAGCTGACAAATTTGTGCTAGCAGACCAAAATAACTCTGCAGGGGAAGTTTACAAGCATTTGCTAGTATGTATAAATAAAAGTTGCTCTTTCCAAATTTACCCAGAGTATGCACCTTTCACATATCCTTGGGCCCATCCATAACTGCAGTTTTCCAAAACACTGCAGTGTGGAGCAGAGATTAAATTTAACTGTGTTAGAAAAATGCCTGGAGCTGGCATAAGGAAAGATTGGTGATTTTATGCATAAGACGTGGGGCAAGGTCTGGGAAGGACAAGGTCTGGCTCAGTGACAGACAGTTTTTGTGAACTCATGAGGACTGGTTTACCTCTTTGCACCCCAACTCTACACTGTTGTAAAATTGATCTTTCAGGTCTGTCTGTCCTTCCATCTTACTGTTAAGATTGCAGCTTCCTCAAATCAACTTCTCATATGCTGTAGCTAAAAGGACTCAATCTATAGTTTATAGTACTACTTGATGGAACTAGATATTTATTGGAATGTATTAAAATGAAACAATAATTTTCTTCTGTGTAAGAAGAATCACAACATCACCTTCTGATTTGGGTCTACTCATTTACTTCCCATGAACCAGAATCACTTTGACCTATCTGGGTTATGAACACTCATGTTTGAATGAACTTCAAACTTATTTGGAGGAATCTAAAACTGTATTTTATTTTTTAAGAAAAATAACCTAATTTGAGGTCTCACATAGCTTACATTGCCTAAGGAAACAAAACATCCAGGAAATTAGTATTTTGGATAATGCAATAACTCTCAAAAAGAATTGAATATGAAAGGGCAATGAGAAAAATGGGGAAACTATGAAGGCTATATCATGCTGGAGATAAAATTCATGTAGGAATATTGAGGGAAGGGAGAATAAAAAGAGTAATATTAGAAAGGCTATACTCTGAAAGCCTTGAAGGCTGACACACAAAATGCTTTTGGATTAAAATTCAGCATGTCTGAAGAAAACCTGGGCAAAATCTGTCTTCATGCCCACTTACCTAAGCATTTTATACAGCAGAATGATCTGCTGGTGACAGACGCTGTCAGATGCAGGACAGCTGGCGAAGGGAGAACAAGTCATATGAGGAGCAGTTGAGGGAGCTTGGGGGTTCTTTACCCTAGAGAAAAGGAGGGCTGGGGAAGACCTCATCACTCTCTATGACTACCTCAAAGGAGGTTGTAGCAAGGTGGGAGTTTGTCTCTTCTCCAAGCAACAAGAGGAAAAGGCCTCAGGTTGTGCCGGGGGAGGTTTAGGCTGGATATTAGGAAAAATTTCATCACTGAAAGGGTTGTGAAGCATTGGAACAGGCTGCCCAGGGAAGTGGTTGAGTCACTATCCCTGGAGGTATTTAAAAGACATTTAGTTGTGGTGCTTAGAGACATGGTTTAGTGGTAGACTTGGCAGTGCTAGTTAACGGCTGGACTTGATGATCTTAGGGGTCTTTTTCAACCTAAATGATTCTGTGATCCTATGATCTCCAAGAGGGTCTGCAGGGGAGGAAGGGGGAAAGCAGGTGAGGATTGGGTGCTGCCCACCCACAGCCAAGTCTGACCTTTCGTTCCTTTTACTAGAAAAGCCTTTTCATCTTTTGTTATCACCATACATTTCTTCTGCTATCATGAGAAGTGGTATTGTTGTTCTCTGCAGTTAGCCAGTTATTTTTGGAATACCACTTTCTTCCTAATTTACAGCAGTTTCTCATAGAATACCTGGCTAGCAACCTGCTTGTTCGTGCTCACATCATTTTATTTTTATAGTCTCTTGCAATAAATGTAAATACACTAACACTATAAATTTTTATACCAATTTAGAGATTGAATTCCAAGAAAAGCAAAAGGTAAGGAGCGACAGCTTGGCGTTACTGAACTCAGGAGCAAACGTGTGTTCTGTCTTTTCTGAAGTTCTTATAACCTAAGTTAGAGGAGATCTACTAGTCTGGAGGTATGAGTTTCACAGGACTTTTAGTGTAGCTCGTGAAAACAGAATAAAAGGGATTTACGTATCTCCAGTGCAGGCCCTTTTTGTACTCCAGAAGCACAGCAGATGCAATTTTAATTTTAGTTGTGTCTCTGTGAAATCAAAAAATGCCTGTAGTCTGAGAAGAGGCTTTACACTTTGACCAATTATTTTGTTAGACAGGGTGGTATTTCAGCACGGACCTTGTTGTAGAACTCTTGCAGTCAGTGGTAAACACTTCCCCAAGTAGGTCCATTCATTCTCCATTCCACAGGTAGGACCATTTATAAAATAAATTGGTATTCAGACAAAGTAACAAGGTAGTATTAATGACAACTGTTCCCTGCAGATAAATAGAGCCTGAAGGCTAAGAAACCCAGTGGAAGCATTGCTCACTTGAATAAAGTACAAAGTTTTTATTTAAGGTGTGAACATTTTGTTTATTCAAGTAACTTTTAATTCAACCATGACAACAATAAAACATTTTAATTTTATTTTCCCATCACTGTAGAGCCACAGTTTGCAAAAAGAAAGATGATTTATTGCCTTAGCAGTCACCTCCATCTCCTTTTTCCTTGTGATGTCTGGTTAGCATCCATGGATCACTGCTATCTAAGAGGTTCAACTGAATAATCCTTCATTCATTATCAGTTTCTAGCAAAACAGTTTCTTTACCTGTTGCTTTTTTTAAACAGGCAACAAAATTGTCATGGGGTCTTGGAGAATAATGACTTAGCACCAGCTAAGCATATTCCATGTTAAAATACAATCAGCAATTCATATCACTGCCTTAGATCTAATTTTTAAAAAGAATTGAAACTTCACATCCACAGAATCAACAGGAAAATGGTAACCGTTCAGTCATTAAAAAATCATTTGGTATTCATTGTAACAACGTTAATCATAATGTATTCATTTGGCATTCATGTGGCTGTCACATGTAGAGTTCAATTATAATGCACACTAGCTAATGAGCATATAAAGTGTTACTGAATCAACAGTACTGTGCAACGTTTTCTTATTTGAATTATTCATATGCTTCAGGTTTAAAAATCTATCACCAACAAGCTGTTAAAAAGCAGCAATGTATTATAAAAGACACATTCTGGAAGCCTTGTTTTTGAAATCTGTTCAACTGTCTGTCTAAGCAGTGCCCATGTAGCCTCTATCATTGTAGTATCTGAGCACCTGGAGAGTTGCCCATGGTTTTCACACATGCCTAAAACCATACTGTTAAAATGTGGTCCTATTATTTTCAACATGGACAGTACAGCACAACATACAAGTCCAGATGGAGTAAGGCAATTAACTTCCCATCATTTCAGCGGGAACTTCTAAACACTTTTGAGGAGCTGAGCTCTGGTCTTCAGAGGAGGGAGTGCCTCCTTGTATCATAGCAGCATAAAGAGACTCTTACAAAGGTAAAACATCCACAGCTTGACAAGGACCTTGTCATATTGTGATGCATACTGGTAACTTCCACCTTTTTAAAAAAATCTAGAGAAGCCTTGGACCCTGGGAGATAAATGAGAGGGAAAGGCTAAGAAAGAGGTGAGAAATCCATCTGCAAATATATTATCTTCGAAAACTCCTGTCTTTCTGCCTAGCTCAAGCTTGGGTTGTATTGCATCACCTCCCATCACCACAGGAAGGAAACAGACCAAAAAAAAAAATTAATTGAGCTCTGGAAACCACACAGTAAGTGGGGAATGAGAATAATTTTAAAAGATTGAACAAATTTGGCAGGAAGAGTCAAGGAATGTTTTGTTGATTTTCTGATTTTTGCGTGAAGGAAGCCTGACCTGCAGATGCCCGTGCTCAGGAACAGCGCTTGTGTCCATGTGGTGCCAGGAGTCAGGTATGTTCTAAC
Source organism: Chauna torquata (assembly GCA_013399475.1). Lineage (NCBI taxonomy): Eukaryota > Metazoa > Chordata > Aves > Anseriformes > Anhimidae > Chauna > Chauna torquata. The sequence continues at coordinate 225,163 of VXAL01005831.1, forward strand.
AAACCAGACCTCATATACCTGACTCAAAATGTAGGTGAGGTAGAGACTTCCATGTATGATATAAACTATTTGGAAGAAGCCTAGGCTGCACAGAAATCACTGCTATTTTGGAGATCTGCAAATACAAAGCAAAGAAAGAATAGAAAAGCACCTTTGAAAGGAAAGCAAAAATGAAGTCCCCATGTGCTTTTCCGCTGTCATTTAAAATATCACTGCTTTCTAGTCACTTGCCTCTTTCCATGTACTCTATATGCATTGTTTTATACAAGATCTCTAACTCATAATCTTTTACATTGTTTTCTTTTTCCAGGGTACATTCAATTACCCTCATTCTTTTCACTTGCATCCTACATACCTACTTCCTACATTGTTCCTGTGCCATTTTTATGCCCTATATTTTGAAAAGAAGAAAACTGAATTCACACATCATTTTTGCATGGGGGGATAAGAAGGGAAGTAACCTTAGTTTAGAGAATAGTTACTGCTACAGGTAACTTTTCCACTCTGTTATTCACAGTGAACTTTTAATGTTGATCCACTAAAACTCCCTGTTTCAGAATCTCTGTAGAAATTCTGAGAAGTCAGCAAATTCTCTATATCAAGCATTTAAAAGCATACTGTGCATATTCTTAAATGCTTTTAATACATCTAACCTTTCCACTAAACTCTGCAGCACTAAATTGTTTGAAGTTAGCAGAGCAAGATTTTGCTATAGGTGTTTAGACTGCCTAAACCAATACTATACAATTAAGTCTACATAAGCAACTAAAGTAATTAGATCATTTTCTTGTTGTTTGAGCTGAAAACTGTTAAAACAATATAAAATGAATAAAATCTTGTCATGACTACAACTGTGACTTTGTAACTGGCTCAAATGTAGTATCTTAAATTGGATGCAAGAAACAAGACAATTTATATCAGAGAGTTGCTTTTCCTCCACCACAGGTACCATGCTCCCAGCTGTGTTTGCTTAAGCATTGAAACTTATTTTGGCCTAGTAACTAGCTAAATGACAGTATGTCTTTTTTGTTAGACTTTAGAGGAAGCATAATGAGAACAGGAAATCTCTATTTGACAGATATCAAATCCTTGCCTTCTCAGAGGTAACACAAATATTTATTCGCAATTCAAGAGAATGAAAATACAGATGAAAAAATGAGACTGTAACTAATATATGGTAGTAAGAGAGATACATGAAGGTAGAGGGTTACGACGTCTTGCTATCAAAGTGAGAGTTCCACACCAAGTGAGAGTCAAAGATACATCTATGATATCTCTTTTCAATCTCTTGTATACAATGCACATCTATTGCAATTTTAAAATAAGGATTGAATATAAAAATTGCCAATATAACAGTCTGCTCTGAGTATGTTTTAAAGTTATTTGAGGCCAGTTTTTTAATCACTCAATCTCCCCTGCAAAATTATCAGTATAGAAGACCCAAGAAATGTCTGAATCTCTGCTGTCTGGGGAGGGGATAAAGCTAGAGAGAACTGGAGCTTCCAGAGCAGAAATACCACTTCTTTTTCTGGAGGATCTCTCAGCAAAAAAAAAAAAAGCTGTCTGCATCCACTAGTTGAAATATTGATCACTAATTAGGTATACCAGGTGAATATTACCCATAATTTGCAAATTTGTGGTGAGCTTTAAATGAAAGAGTCCTTACCATGTCAACTAAATTTCTTCCCTTTTCCTAAATGTATTGCTTTCTTGGAGAACATTCACCCTTTCACATCAGTGATTCTCTTGCCAGGTTCTATCTGTTAATAGTCCGTAATTCAACTGAGAAAATTGCTCAGCCTTGCAAATTCTCTGCTCAGCAGAAATGTATTTGGTTTTGTTTTTTCCAAAAATTTTAAAAAAAAGTTGTAATGTACTGAACAAGAATGCAAATATAGCAGTTAGTATTTTAAAATGTTCTCCTTTAATCACATAACTGCAAAAGTGTCCATATAACGAAACACTACTCCCAAGTCAGCAGTCACACTTGTGATCTACGTGCCTATTCTATTACTTACAGATTGCTATTTGCTCTAAATGCAATTCTATTTTATTATGATGTTATCAATTACTGCTTTTTGTTCCTTCAATGCTTTTAGTATAGGATAAATGACTCATTTGGTAAGCGTTAAATACAGGAAGGTAAAGCTGGTTCATAATATTTTATTCTGATAGTTCATGCTAGAAAAGCGTACGCAGCATGTGATATAGGCTTCAGCACAGCAGGGTTTTAGGCATATTGACAAGCCTGAAAACATTATCTCATAAATTCTTTGCACAGAATTTCCTAGTAATCAAGGAGTTTGAGCATCTTATGTATTTTTTTAAATGAAATATGCATATTACCGATTGAAAATAATGAATGTTATGATTGGGACAAGAGTATCACTGACATGTACTTCAAGCTTTCAGCCAAACCCTTTCATTAAAGAAGATTCATTTCAGGCTAAATATAAAAGAAGCTGGAGTCTCTTTTAGTTATAATCCATTTTGTGCTTTCTGATAGCAATAAAAATTACATTGCTTACATGCAAAATATGTTTAAACATAATGGAAGTGCACAGCTAAGTCTACCTGAGATCACAGTAGCTCTGTTTAAGGATGTTCAGCTATAGAAGCAGGGCTTTAAAGTATTATGTCCAGACTCATCATTTGTTTATATTATGTATGGAGACCAAGTTTACAAAGAGTCAAAGGGATAGCATCTGGCCTAACTCTCATCTGACTCCCCATTGGTCAATTAGCAAGGTAACATACTAACACTCTTCTTAGAATAGCCCAGGCTAATCCAACCTATGTCTCCTGAAATCACAGCCAGATCTTTTTAAGAATAAATGTCATTTCTGCGTCTGCCCATTGCTGATACTGCTACAAGACCTCCCAGCAGAAGGACAGTCAGATGCTGAGCTTGCACATCTATACCCAGGACCAGTCCAGCCAGCCAGAAAATAAGCGCAGTCTGAGGCCTTCGATAAGTGGCAGCACAAGCTCAGCTTTTCTCCTTTTACATGTTGCTGGGCTCACCCAAAACTGGCAATTGATCTTCGGTCACTGCTCATTTAGTTTGGATTTTAGGAGAGAATTTCATCTGCCAAGTACTGATTTGTGCAATATAGACATGTACATTCAAACTAGTTGGCTGGATTCCCTTTACAGTCACTGGAAATAAGTAAGTTTAATTCATCTTACACTAAATTAGGACATCTAAGTCACTGTCACCAAATCACCAAACAGCTCAGAGGACAGTGGGGCAAAGAAAATATCCAATATTCTAAAAAGCTCTGCTATGTACCTGTTCTCTACATAAATTTCTGTGACTTTTTCCTTGTAACATTATCCTTTGTTCCCTAATACATTACCCTCTTATGTCTTTATTCTCTGTTCACTATAGGAATCTGTCAATAACAACGGGATTCTTTGGATAATATTAGTAAAGAATGAAGACTGCCAAAGTCCACTCTCATTTTCATTAAATGATCTATGTTTTTTAGAGATTCTATTCTTCATATACTCTTTACGTAATGGTGAGCAACAGGTTTCATAAGTTCTCATGCAATACAGCTTTCATTTACACTTTATTCATTTAAACTCCACTCATCTACAGTGAATATGCTACATTCATACAATACATTTCAAGGGTGCATTGTTTCTGTATAGAGAATCAGGATGAATGAGTAGAAAAGACAGTTATACTAGGAGAACTTCCGTTTAGCCTGTTCTTTGAGAGTATGTTTGCATCCATAGACTGACACCTGGGTTCTTCTGTCAGCCCTCTAAGCATTTTTGATCTCCGATAAAATTGGGATAATTGTACTTCTTTCTTTAGGTGAGGACAATAATGTTTTACTCATTATTAAATAATTTGAAATGCACTTTATCATTCAACTGAAAAAATAAGCCTAAAACTCCACCTGTCTGGTTCCATGGAGGGGGTGAAATTGTACTTTGAAAGGCAATAATATCGCAAAACTCAGAACATTTGAAAGGTCTGTTCACCTTACAAAGATGAACACAAAAGGTACAAATGCCAAATTCTGCCCTGCTGTCTGTGTCCCAAGGAGCATCAACCTAAATCACCAAGATTAACCAATGTAGAATAATTCTCTAACGATAAAAGTGTCTAAGACTGCCAGGAAGAAGCTCCAAACAGGTGCTGCTGAGCATTAGCTCGCTGCGAAACTAGGTGAACATATAACAGATCTCTGCGTCAAGCTGCAGCCCTAAGGGATATAATGCCTAAAGCAGTTTTTTTAAACCCATTTATTCACAGCTCTACATTATGAAATGAACTAATCAAGACTGGATAAGGGCAGTACCATGCAGTGAAAGAACCATTCCATTCTACTAAAACAGTCTTTTGGGCTTTTTCTCTATTTATGTGTTTGTGATATGGCACAGTCTTCACGGAAATTGAAAGCAGCTACTTCTGCTTCCTTTCTGTGTCTACTGGAGTAACATGAGATGACCCTTTTAATTCTGCAAAATACCACAGATGTCAGCAGTTAAAATTCAAGCAAATATTAATATTTAAAATGCAATCTACAAAATATCAATTTTAATTAGTACATTTGACATATCAAAAATCAATACTTAAGTAGAGAAAGATTCTGCTGTTTAGGCTGCACTCCACATGGATGATCATTTCTAAATTAAGAGATGCAAATTTAATCAATAGATTTAAAACTTTACATCACTTGAGGCACTTGAATTGCTTCTAATCAGCCTAGTAAAGTGAAAGCATCGTTTAATTGTTGTTTTTTCCCCCTCTTTGAAAGACAAACCCACCTTCAGGCTGGATTTTGCTCAGAATAAGCTATATTATCTGCAGCTTTTGCTACTCTTTGTTATTCTTTGCAATTAAAAGTGTATCTAAAATGTCAAGAAAACAAACAGTTTAAAATCCCAGAGGTTGTTTCATCATTTAAGAAACTTCAGCAAAATCAACATCTTAACTGTTTGAGTTTTAAAAAATAAGCTTGGTATAATATCATTTCTGTATTGCAATACTTCTAGCAAAACAGAAGTATTTTGTTGCAAATATATTGCCTTTATATAGTTTACTGCATTTACTTTTCAGAACTATCTAAAAAATTGCTTATTTTCTGAAAAAGATTGTATAAAATTCTTATGCTTTGGTAACTGTTACTGTGAACCACAAATTATTGAAAGTTAAAATTCATTCTTTTACTCATTTTTAACTTTACAGAATAGGTGTTAAAAATGTTGTCACAAATATCTGTCAAAATATCTGCAACATACCTTGAAATACTGCTCATACTCAATTTCAAAATATATTTTATATTTTCAGAATGTTCATCAACAACTTGTTGAATTTGATTCTGCATAAAGGGCAAGAAAGGCTGAAGACCTGTTTTTTGCCTTTTTAAGTGAAAAGTCACACAGAACAATTCAAGTGCTTGACACTTCCTTACATCTAGAATTAGTACAAATTTTGTCATTGAATTGTATCTAATTCTATCTGCATGGTAATTATTAAGTACGCAGTTTAAAGTACATTGAAAGCATTTCAAATCAATAAATTCTGAAGACTTCGGGGCTAAATATTTTGATAGCATTTATTGGACCCATATTTACATTAAAATAGCCAATTATAATGGAGGAAAATAAGATGATTTTATTCTTCTGTTCTTTTTTCTTAAAGCTATCTGTGGATAGTGCAGCACAAAAAGCACCATACATTCAAATAGAGCAGGGTAACTGCTTTATAAAACTCAGTACACCACTATATAACTGTATGGCATGCAAAGGTACTGCAATTACATAAAGAAATTGGTTGGTAATATTCTTAAATGGTTATCCCCCCAGTGGTGTGGTTTAGCTCCGACAGGCAGCTCAGCACCACACAGCCACTCACTCACCCTCCCCAGGTGGGATGGGGAGAGAATCAGAAAGGTAAAAGTGTGAGAACTCATGGGTTGAGATAAAGACAGTTTACTAGGGAAAGCAAAAGCCGCGTGCACAAGCAAAGCAAAATCAGGAATTCATTCGCTACTTCCCATGGGCAGGCAGGTGTTCAGCCACTGCCAGGAGAGCAGGGCTCATCACACGTAACGGTTTCTTGGGAAGACAAACGCCATCACTCCCAACATCCCCCCCTTCCTCCTTCTTTACCCCAGCTTTTATTGCTGAGCACGATATCATAGGGTATGGGACATCCCTTTGGTCAGTCTGGGTCACCTGCCCTGGCTATATCTCCTCCCAGCTCCTTGTGCACCCCCAGCCTGCTTGCTGGCAGGGCAGCACGAGAAGCAGAGAAGTCCTTGGCTCTGTGTAAGCACTGTTCTGCAACAACCAAAAATATCACCACTATTTTCATCAAAAATCCAAAACACAGCATTGTGTGAGCCTCTGCAAAGAAAATTAACTCTGTTCCAGCCAAAATCATGACTCAGTTTTCTTGTAAGCCACCAGAAATATATAAATAATTATAACTTAAAGTTATTAGTACTGTGTGTTCAGTAAAAAAGTGTGCTTCTGAGTCATAGGCAACAGGATATTTAGGCTTTTGCATTGATCTAAATTAGGTCAGCAATGTTTTCTTTCCACAAATTTCAAGGACAAAAATAATATGGCACATGCTTAAAAAAAAACTGGGCATTGCAACCAAATCCATGTATTCTATGATACAGATGTGTCAGCTCCAAAGGCATTTCCGGGGCAAAATATTTTTGGACACTGGAGGGAAGCAGAGATGATATTTCATCTTTGAATTGCGCACAGACTGTGCATTGCAGTTGCGTGGTTGCAGCAATGCAAGTACAGTGGCTTTCTAGATTTGAGCCAACAACAGGCACAAATTTCTGACACTGAAGTCTGCAAGAAGCAAAAGGCATTAGTTACTCTGCAGTGTTGTGAGAACATTCAGTAGCTTATACAGTATTATCAATGTCTCAGTGTCAGGATATGGTAAACTCTGAGGTTGATGTGAAGGTAACATCTTTTCTATATATGTAAGCCTGATAAGGATTCTGACCGAAAAGATGGAGTTCTGATTTATTTTTCTCTTCAATACCAACACGATAAGGACAGCTAGGGTTTGGAAGCCAAAACACTGTATTTTTCATGAACTGCCCCTTGCTACATAATGTTCTGCCCAGACAAGTGCTTAGAAATTGCATAAGGCCATGGAAATCTTGGCTGAACCACTCGTGGGTGTACTGGAAACTGGCAAATGTATTTCCCCAAACACAGATCTCTTGGATGCCAGATGCTAGGTGAAAAAAAATCTATGGAAACACATTTCAGTTTTATGTTGCAAGAAACTGCATCCCCAAAGCCCTGTTTAGTGAAGGTTGCTAGCATTACTACAGATCTAGCAAGCAGCAGTTGAAGAAAAGGCTGGGGACGCAAGTAGAAAGCATGCAGCAGCTATTTTCATACACAGCAAACTCTGTCAGACCCTTTCTATGCTACCAAATGGGAACTACTTCCTGTACCATCCTTAACAAGATCGTTCGACAAGAGTGATAAAAAACTGTCCAAGCGCTGGTGTGAAACCCACCCCTTCCCCTTCCCTACTTACAGACATTACATAGAGTGCTTGCACATACAGATCTTGCCATCCACAGTCATAGAGGGACACAGCAGGAGAGAATCCATACAAAACTGAAGAATAAAGCACAGAAAGATCTGAACTTTCAGATTGATTCAATTACTTTCTGTCAAGATATTGTTCTTCACCTGTGACAGTCAACTGTTCTTAGAAACCCTAAGCCACAGCCCAGCTGTTGCAGTATAGAATATGAGTTGTAGCATTGTTTTTCCATACTGTCCAGAATGTTGCAGAGATTACTTTAAACATGATGGTTTTTAATTGCTTTAAGGTCTGAGAGGGTCATCCAGCTTGTATGTTTTCCTTCTTTATCCATTTAACCAGAATGTTTCCCCATGAAACATTCACTGTGCTCTTTTTTTTGCCTCTGTTTCATAGACATTTGGTAAGAACCGGGAAATTTCCAAATTGTCATTTAATGCAAAAGTATCACCATTCTTTCCAGAAAGTTGATGTCTTACTGTGTAGAAATCCATAGCTCTTTTATTTTATTGTAATTTCTGACTTGTATGCAACAGTTAAAATTACGCAGGATCCAATATCTTTTTAGTTAACAGAAAGATCCCTCAATACAGTCTCTAAACTCTTTAACAACTGCATTCAGGAATCTATGTACTACCCAAAACTGGCTACCTATGTGCTTTTCACTGATTTTGTAGAGACTAAAATGTCAATTATTTATTTATTTTACTAGATAATGTATGAGCAATCAGTTATCCTCTGACCTCAGATCCCCTGGGCCCTTCCCATCTGTCAGACTTCTCTGTAACTACACGTGTTCTTTCCCTACATCGTTCTAATGCACTAGACTTGTACACATCCTTTACAACCACAAAGCTGAAATAAAAACAAGAAAGGTGCCACATCCAAAAACACTCCAGTTTTCCCCATTCCTCTCTAAAACTTCAGGGAGTCATTATCTTTGACTCTCCATTAAAGCTTCGTATGATTATATATATTTGTGAGAGCATCATATGTCCTTTCTTCGATGTAAGTGAAAATCTGAATTCTAATCACTAAAGCAAAGACATCTTTACAATGAGGCAGAACCTCAAGGTGCCTTCTGTGTCTCTCTGTGGCAGACACATCATAAACATGATCCCTGAGGGTTGTTTTTTTCCCTGTCCTTAATTCAATGAGTATTAATTTTAATGAAATACTGAGTAATTGGACCTCTTTAAAAGGCTAAATGGGGAGTTTCCGGGAAATGTTTTTCTTGTGTATTTACACAGAATCATCTGAAGTATAAATATAGTCCCTGGATAGTTAGCTCACATTGTAATTAATTTAATACAGTGGGTCAGATTCATGGATGACATACGTATTTTGCACATATAGGTCCATTGAAGTCAATGAACTGAAGTCAGTTTACACCTGTTAAGGATATGACAATGTGTACAGAAGATTTTGTTCACTGTCATAATCAACCTGGCTTCTACAGCTTCGTGGGGTGAGGGTGCTTTTATTATGATAGTGGGCCTTCCCATAAGAAGGACATATAAAATAGCAAAAGGTTACCTTACAGACTTCTCCTTTTATTTTTAATAGGGGAAAAAGACACTGAAAGAGAAAAGTTGACTGGTTGTTAACTTCTTTTAGCCCTTTTCCAAAGCACCCTTAAATTTCATCCTTTAAGGCTTTCCTGATATTTTAAAAATTAAAAGAGAATGTTTTGGGAAGTTAAGGTTACTTTGGTTTGCAATTTGTTGTAAAAGAAAACAGTCTAGAAATTATGTATACATGGTTGTAAACCTATTTGCTTGAGCTGTTCTGGGAAACGTGATGGCACAGATTCAGTGTGAATGATAGCAGTGAGTATTTGTTCTTTCAGAATAACTTTTGTATCTTTTGTGAATTTTACAAGCCTAATAAGACTTCATGGAGGTACTTAATATTTTCCTGCTGGGAAAACAGGAAATATTTCTCATGTTGAACATGAAGGGAAGGAAAGCAAAAATCAACTTGCAGCATTGATTAAAAAAAGATTCCTCTAAGATTTGTTCATTTTCCTTACAAGACTCAAAATAAAAAAAAAAAAAAAGTT
>VXAL01005831.1:240374-271442 GCA_013399475.1 Chauna torquata
GGGGTGCGGGGATGAACAGAAGATTAAACTGAATTGTACTGACAAAAGTGTACTTTAAGGTTTTGGACTTTCTTCTTGTGCACTGAAGCAAGTTACATAATAAATGTGAAATAATATCTCTGGATATCAAGTTTACATTCAAATCCAAAGATTAAGCTCTTTTTCTGGAAGTTCTGCTAATGAAATATAAACACAACTGCACAGATAACAAATTTTTTTGTGTGTTTACACATAAAAATATTGTTTCAGTTGATTAGAGAGAACATCTCGGATTGCAAAATTCCATCAAAAGCAAAGCATAAAATCAGAGTCTACAACATAGAAAGTTATATGCTACTGTAACATTATGCTCCAGTGTTCTCTTCCTGGGCAAATCAACTAAAAAGAGGGAACATCAATTTTTAAAAAAGCACCCTGAATGTCTCAGAGTATAAACCAAAGTAAAGAACTCCAGCAACTTATGTGCACTCAGAAGAAACACCTTGTGTCCAAGGATAAGAGAAACCTACCTTCCTTATCCTTAGCCTGACATGTCTGCTGTTCCTCTGTATTACTGCTGTAGCATGGCTGGTATATCTGCTCTCTGGCCAGCTGCCTGTGCTCTTCCTCTTCTTCCCTATCCTTGTAGGTGGAAACAGTTGCTCCCAGTGCAAAGGTCACAAAAGGACTGGTCACGCCTGTGCATCCTGCAAGGCAGTCTCTAGAGAACTACTGAGGTGCACAGTTATGTGGCAGGAGTAGAGGACATGCGTCTCACATCACTTTCTCCAAAACCACTGGGAGAACCCTGGTGGGTATCTCTTCCTCCTTTCTGAAGGCTTCTGTTCCACACATTGCTTCATCCACACTTTTTTGTGGAAGCCGTGGCAGAGAAAATGGCATGTGACAGACTGGTATAGCTGTCAGCAGTATTCCAATACCACACTACTATATACCACTCATTTTCTAATGAGGCAACCATTAAACCCTCTTGAATTCAGAATCTCTCTTAGCTTGTGAATGAAGGGAAAAAAAACATCTACTACAGAACTGAGAAAGGACCAAAATGATACCAGATAGAAGAAATTCTTCAAAAAGATATCCCCCTTTTCCTCCAACAAAATAAGCCACCACTTACCAAAATAATGCAAAGCTATATTTTGAATGATAATGTTTTCCAAAGATATCTTTCATCATCTACACCTTTTTAGAAAAACGTTTCTTTTAGATGATGGCATAGCTACATTGATTCATGTATTTTTACTTTTGTGCTCTATTTATGTAATTCATACGCAAATCTGAAAGCCAAAATGACTTAAAGCCCCCTGATGGTGCTTATGTGACTGCCCTCCTTCTTCCAGGGCTCTGGGTTTTGGAGGAACATGAAGCTTATGATGAAAACTGTCCACTGGCATCCAGTCACATTCTTATATCAGCTGAAAACCTTGGTTCAAGTTTTCAAAGCAGTTAAGGGATCAAGCTCCAGCTACATCAGAGAATGCATTTTGATCTATAAATCACAGAAACAGTGATATTTTTTCAGGGAACACTAAGAGTGAAGATCACAAAAGCCAGAACAAAGCATGCAAGAGCCAGGGAGAATGCATTTTCTCTCTAAAGAGACAGAGCTCTGAAGGGATCCTCTGTCTTTCAGAGGACACCAGATAGAGCAGGTTTGATTGCCTTTCAGAAGCATCATACAGCCCCATTTTAAGTGATAGAATGTATTTTTGATTTTTTAGCTCAACCAAATGCACTCAAACTACAAATGAAAATCCCTAGTCCTAGCAAAGTTTTGGCCTCAAAAAGGCAAAAGTGTCAAAGCCTTCATAAATTTTATGAGCTATTATAATGTTATGGAGGTACATGAAACCAGGTGCAACTTCTCTACCACTGTCTTCTTGATCAACACCAATGAGGAGAATTTTTTTCCTAGAGCTTCACAACAAAATAGGCAGTCTTGGAGATCAGAAATAAGAAGGTATTTGGTAAAAATTATTCTAGTGAGAGGAAGGAATGGACAATATTTATTAACTGTAGGAAGACCCAGGTACCCAGATGCTATTTGTGAAAACTACTTGGCAGTCAAACAAAAGTATTGATACAGAATTTGAGATCACATATGCCAGCAACTTTCGTAAGCGGCCCATATGAAGTTGCCTAAGCATTAGCACAGATTCTCACCACAGCACTGGGTTTTCAAATTATATCATCAGTTTAATCTACACAAAGGCATTACTCTTTGCAGTTTCTCAATGATATTCATATATTCTTACTTTTTGTTTAAGGATTAAACCTTTCCCATTCCCCAAAATTAATGCAGATGCGCATTAGTCTAGAGCTTTCTAGCACATGTTTTCTAATCATAAAATTTACATTTTGGAGCAAATGCCTATAATGAAAGGGCAAATTCTTGTGGAGAAGGTAAGAGCTATAGAAACAGGATCAGATAAAAATGATGAACTTGATTACTTGCAACCACTGAAACAATTTCTATAGAAAGGGCTCCAAGTGGCTAGAAAATCTGGTAGTAGAAAGAAAAAAAATATGGAAAATTATTTTTAGTAGATATATTCATCATTTAGAGCTGTTAAATCAAATTTTAAAAGTCTCTAGAGAAAAAAAAAATAGTTCTGCTGAAATTTAAAGCAGTATTGCCTGTGACCTTAATAAAGTCAGTGGGTGTCTAACATGATTCTGCTGCATTGGGCTTATTATTTTGTCTAGACAAAAGGCAAGATCATATCTGTAAGTCACATAACAATTTTATATCTGTTAGGGAACAATAGTACTAAGCAAAAAGATTAGAGAGAGATTGCAACAAAGATTTGGTTTCTTCTGAGGGCACACGAACTATGCAAGAAAGATATACATCTATCACCTTGTAGAAGAGGCTTCCTGTGATTCCATTAACAGAAATAATTCTCGTAAGTAATATTTTATCTGGCTCTAACAAACACGTTTCATTTTAAGCAACTGGGAAATTCAGAATTTCTAGGCTGGATTGTGCTGATTTCTTTAAGCATTCTAAACAATCAGAAATTCATTAGTAACTTCCTTTTTCTCTGGGGCCCAAAAGCTCTGAGGCAGGTATTAAATGCTCCCATGTTTAAGCATTCAAAACAAACTCACAATGTGTTCCATATTTACTAATTCACTAAAGTTTGATGGTCACTGGAAAGCAGATGTTAGGGCTTCCTGGTAATGTAAATATCTGTGTTAGCTATGAATAAGCAGAGCTATTTTAATACCAAATCATTATGAAGGAATGAATTAAAAAAACTTCAAAGAACACAGCAAAAATTAACCTGTTCTATGTAACGTATTTTTACAGAGGTGATCTGAATGCTAATTCTTTCCAGAAGATCTGAGGAAGCCTCAGGCTATATTTCCAGACAGTATACTCCAGAAGAAAAATAACAGTTACATAAATATGTGTAGATTATTAGTGGTTGCCAAATAGATTCATGTGATATTTTTATGATCCAACTGTTTTCCATTTAGCCAGCAGACAGCGATATTTTTGTTCTGCAGAGAAAACCATAACAGAACAAATAAAATGCTTTATACAGTAAAGCTGTTCTGCCCTTAAGGTACAGAGTTTTTCCATATTGTTTTCATTTGAAAGTTTATTCAGATTACGAACCCCCTGCTGACACTGATACCTCTACTCTCCCTCTCCTTTTCCAGCGCTTAAATCAAATAGTTGGGTCAGCACTTGTACTTCTACTTTGATTATGTGAAGAAAGACTGTGGAAAGATACAGTGCAGTCTAAAACATCTCTATTTTATGGTCTGCCGTGAGCTTACATATTTGAATGCTTAATTTACAGGCATGCTCAGGGAAGTGTTGATGCAAAGAAACCAGCTATTCATACATAACCAAGATCAAAGTGGTATTTCTCCATAACGTGTATTCTATAGCGCTAGCTAAATAATTTATACAAAATCTTCCTCAAAACATCTGTAAGTAATTTAAATTAAAATTTAAAAGCTGTGGCTGACTTCTGCATTGCTTTGCCTTTCTGCATCTTCTGCGGCTTGATTTTTGTTACCAAATGACTCCGTGCCCTACCCAGACTACCTGAACAGTGGTCACGCACTCAGAGCACTGCAAGCAGAGGCCAGCGAGAGCAGCCTGAGACCCAAGAAAGATGCAGAGAACTCCTGGCCACACTTTCAACATAACAGAGGCTACATACAGCACCAAATTCAGGTCTATGTGCCCTGCCTCTCAGCTGCTTCACAGTATTGCTTTGGGCACGAACAAACAGTGGGGATGAAATATTTTAACCTAATATTGCTGCTAAACACTCTTTAATGCTGAAAGACACCCTGAGTTATGGGTTTGATTAAGTTAATATTCATATAGTGTTATAAGATGTGCTCAGCACTTTTAGGATTGCTCAGCATGCCAGATTAAGAAATTACCAGCAAAAACATACAGATTTTAGAGAGGTCCCTGTTTAGCAAGAAAACAGTAATCCCAGTAATTATACCTTAGGGGAGTGAAAGACTTACTTGCTGTGAATCACGACCGTAAGTCATTGCAGGACACAGTACAGTCCACTAAGCGTGATCAAGGGCCAGATAGGAAATCACAGCAAATGCAGTAGAATTTATGAACAAATTTTGAAATGTCAAGACATTCTTCCACAAGCTCTTTGATGGACTGATAAAATGGTTGAAATTTGCTGTGGTTTTAAATGTTCTAATAACTTCAGTATGTCAGGTGGATTTTCACGTTTGCCTTGAAGTAGATTTCCTCAAAATAAGGAAGAGTGAAATAAAAGCAAAGAGATACAGCTGACATACCAGTGATAGACCAGAGTATACTTTAAGCTAATATTGATTTAAATAGTCCATTTTCTAGATACTCTATTTCACTGTCCTTTTAAAAACAGAATAAATCCAAATTATCTTGGATATATGTATTTAACCCATACTTTTAACTCTATTAACTCAATTTTTAATTGAGGCTGAAAAGTATAAATGCAAGATACCACAAGAAATAAGAAACCATCTTGCAAGCTCCCTTCCTCACGAACTCCCAGACTTCAGTGAAATTATTATTACTATTGATTACTAGAAATTACTATTGCCATCTTCTGGTGCAATTGAAAATTGGAAGTTGTTCTCATTAAAACATGTGTAGAGATTGCTGATGCTATCTAATACTGGGAATGGTACTGTCCCTTTAGGCATTGAACATGAAATGTATCATATGGATGTTTTTCCTATAAATAAATTAGCTGTGTTTCTCTCAAAAGCTTTTTTTATAAACTTAGTATTTATAGAATGCAAGATGGGTGCTGGAAAACAGAAAGAGGGGAAGAGCGATGGCAGATTGAGCTCGCTAAAATTTAGCACTTAAAAAAAAATCTTTTGGGATAGTTTCATAGTTTGGTGTGCTGTTTCTGGCTACGGTCCTAAGAATAATCAAAGTTTCTGTATACTGCTATTGAGAAAAATTACCATGAACTTTGTCTAAGTTTTCAAGGATTTGAACTTTGTACCAAAACCAATATACACTAGCTTGCACCTTAGGTTGATAATAGTTAAATGTTCGACAACACAGATAAACATTTGTGGTTCTTCTTCATGATTGGAAAGTAACAGGGAGACCTTTCAGGCACATTCAAAATACCCTTCCATAACTTTTACCTTCAGTGTGAAAAGAAGTAAGCCAGCCCACTTAAAAACAATCCACTTGTCAAAATAACTCATTAGGATAAGAAAAAACAATGATTCATGAGTTATATCTTTTCATATAAAAGGCTTCTTGAAGTGTAATACACATTCCAGGGTAAAGGATATTAACACATTTTTAACTTTTTTTTTTAATAAATATTGCAGCCCTTTATGGCTGTAAAGTAAAATGAACAAGTTTCAGCCTTGAAATAGGTCAATGAATATCACGTCAGTGAGGATCAAGCCACTAGGGAATTTTGCATTATTTGGTGGCTTTATATCACTATTTATAAGCTACCACTTAAGTACAACTTTCATGCACCAATAACTTTGTGAAATTTTATGGCCTGTGCTATATACCCAAGGTGTTTTCAGGTTTTCAAATCTGCACATCTGTAAACTAATTATACAGAAGGGAATGAAGTGCACTTGCTTACCTGCTTAGGTTCAGTAGACTGATTTCACTATTTTCAGAGACTTAACTGCAGGACAAAAAATAAACACAGAACTTGTTCAAGAACCCACTGGGAGCATTTCCAATGATTGCAATGGCATTAAATGCGTTATATATGCTCCTTTGTTAATAGGTGGTGCTACTTAAAGTCAGTTCTTAAGTTATTGGAAATGATTCAGTAATAAAAGAGGTTTCTATTGGTGCTAGGAATAAATACATAACACCCTCAAAGAAGTGTGGGAGAATAAAAGGGGAAAAGAATAGAACATCACATGGGCTGACAGAACCAATCCTTTTTTCCAGACCTGATACCAAACTAGAAGTCAATACAAAAAGATAGAGTCATTATTATGCTTATCCAACTGTAGTACATAATTTCTTAATGTTGCAGATGTTCTATTGACCCAAAACAAAGATGCAATCTTTACAAATTATAGGCAGGGATTGATCCAAAACAGTTTCTCTATAGGAGGAAATAACGAGATTCTCAAGGAGGTGTCCATCTCTGGTTTGTTCAAGTGAGACCTACTCAGCCCACATCCTTCAGCTGTCCTCAGGGACATCACCAAGAGCTGTGAATGGAAACTAGCTTCCCTTTGTCCTACTGGCAAATCTATGGATGTGACCAAAGGGATTGTTTGATGCAGTCTGAAGGCACTCCAGGTCCCCAAAGAGAGGCTTTCTGACCTTTCTTCCTTTTTCTGCCTAGCTGACCCAAAAGACAGTGGGTCAAGCTAGCACATTAGGATGTGTGCCAAAAAAAAATATGTTAGGGTAGTCCTGATCCTACCATTCTCCTTCTCCTTTTTCAGACTACTCACATCGCTCCTGAGAAGTGCCGCCCTCCCTTCCTACCTCAGCTTGTGTACTCGAAATCGCAGAGGTGCCGACCTGTATGGCTGAAACTGTGTGCCTCAGGGAACTCCAGCCTTTGTTTCAGTGGGAGAGGAAGCAGTAAATTTCCAGAGAAGAAAGCCGAAGTGGGTCTATTCAGAATTATTGGTTCTATGGCAAGAGCCTTGCAACCTGGATTCAATTAACTACAACAGACAGATCTTTTCCCCTCTATAAATTATGCATTATCAGGCCGCCACTTAACAGAAGCTCTTATGTTTTAACCAAGCTCCATTTGAACTGAAGAACTGAGCAATTTTTTGCTAGCCTTCCTTTCTTGAACAGTTTCTCTCCAAGGCTGCTTCTGAATTTTATCTGCTGGCTGACCACATGCACATTTCATTGACTGTGTGCTTTCTACTGTATTTTGTCAAACTAATGGTTAACTCTGATTCTGTCTTGCTTATACCTCATAATCCTAACAAAGAAAATATAGATGAGTTATTTTTCTAAAGATCTTTAAAACTATTCCACATTTACTTTAAATTTGGAGAATCAATTACATTGCCTGAAGTGACAAAAAATAGCATTTTTTTATGTTGCTTATGTATTTATCTTTTTTTTTCTTAATTCTTGTACATTTGTTGTGGCAGATGCTGTACCACTCCTCTATACCACAGATGAAGGAGTTCTCAAATGTCATCCCTCAATTCTCAGACATCCATCCTTTCCTGGTTTCAGCATATCTACTCTCTGCACTGGCATTCCTAATCACACAATAATTTAGGGAGCATTCATCCACCAGGTAACGGGGGACATCATAGGCACCCAAGAAGTTTAAAAAAAAAAAAGTCATTTTTTATTATTACTAAATCAAATCAATTACTCTAATTTTAAAGTTTTGCTGGATCCCAGTCAACCATTTCTATTGCCTATCACCTGCCAAAGACATATCAAACAAAAAATTTAAATCCTCATGGATGCCAAATATTTTGGCAGCCATCCATCAGTCTCAAAGAAGGAAAAAAAAAAAACTACTTAATTTTTCATAGCAGCCAGGGTTGTCTGAAGCTGATCTATTGATCTACACAATTACTTTCAAACAACAGTAAGCCAGTGACTTGAACCCTTTGAAGCAGCATAACTGAAGTTGAAGACAGCATTGCTGAAAGGGTCTCCAAATGTCCCCATCACAGCTAGGGTTCCCACAGGTGGAGCAAGGCTCCATTGAGCAGGATGCTTTAGAAATTCAGAATGAAAATGTGGTTCCCATCCAGGGCTCAGATATTAAAAGTATTTGATTTTCTGTACAGTGGCTGCTTTGTTTACTATGAAAGACTGATAAAAATTGGCTACCTTCCAATACCATTTCACCATGGTTTTTCAATAGAAATGTATGTTTCCCAGATGACGTAGTTCAGTTGTCTTCTTGATTCCAGTACTGACGCTGCAAGTCATTTTAGGTGAGTATCATTATTTTCCTGCTTCTCGGGTTGCCCCGAGAAGGGGCAGGAAGGAATAAATAATATCTATTCTCAGTTCCTTGAGATCTGTGGCTAGAAATTGTATCTTGTAAGCAGTTGTTATTTAGGAACAAGAATAGGAAAAGTTTAAAATATTAAAACAAAATTTGACCACTTACAATGAGAATTTTTTGTTACTTTTCACTCCCTCGTGCAACAAGGTATGACAGCAGCAATGGGAAGGTTTGTTTGTTGTTTTTTTTCCACACTTGGTACACTTACCACTCCTTTGTCTAACCTTTACCACTCCTTTATCTAATCACTTTCCATTGCCTTTTCTAGTTAACATTTAAAAGTTTTTTCTTCCTATACTTTATTTACCTTTTCTATTTCTTCCACTTTAATGACCTCTTCTTTGCCACTAACATTCTCATTGATGTAAAAGAGCATAGACTAAATTTACACATAGCCTAATTTACATATGTTTTATAAAATAACATTAAATAAAAACTATGAGTACAGTAGAGAATATTGTCTTTGTTACTAACATGCAGCATGCTATAACCAAATTTGCCAGAATCCCACTCATCTGCCAAGGTCTGGTCTAAAAATCATTTGTTCTGCCCCTCCCCAGTACCCTCTTTTACTAGAAAAGATGGGCAGGATACACTTTTCTTGGGTAGGTCCCTAAAGTCTGTGAAGAAGATGCACATTTTCCCCACACCCCTTAGAAATCTCAGCTGTCCCATCCATTTATGAAATCAGTGATTTAAAGGAAGGAGATGGAGAGGGACTTTAGCAAGGCTTTAGCCATTTTGGAGGGTCCAGTTAGGACTTAGAATTACATTTTACTTCACTGAGCTCTTGCCCTAAACAGGCAAAGATGACTAAGGTGAGCAGAGGAAGAGCAAAGAAGTTAACTTTGTGCTCTTCTCCAGTTAAGAAAGAGCCTGTGTAGCTTTCTGATAGCCTTATGAAGAAAGGCCTTTAGGATGCTTAGGGCATGAGACAGAAAAGAGCAGACTAAAGGAAATTTAATAGAAATTTGCTAGCACACGTACACCGCATCCTCAACATATGACAAATCTCCTCTGGTGGCCACAGGTGTTTGTCTCCTGGCTTTTCTATTCAGAATACTTATTTGAGGACACAATAAATGGAGGATGAAAAATCATAATGTCATTTGTACTCAAATAAACAAAATCAGATTTCCATGTGGGACAGAGGAAAAATGGAGGCATTTGGGATCTGAAAGCCAAGAAATAACTTACATATATGCTGCTGCATGTTGCTTCATGTTCCTCCGCCCTCCCTTTCTGTGATTGTGTTGTAGTAGATTCTCAAGCTACTGAATATTTTTAGAGAGCAGCTACCTCTTAAACTGGCCATTTAAAGCCTTTGCTACTGGTGCTCAAAATTCCTGAAAAATAAGCTTGGTGAAGGCATGAAAATATTCTACTAAATAAGCTGGTTCTAGAGTTTGCAAATGGATTAGAGATTATTTCATCATTCATATCACTGTAAGTATTATTTTGTACATTTTAGTAATAAATGAAAATAAATCCTTTGAAATGACTTATATTACAAAATAAATGATAGCCAAGTATTACACAAATAGAGCCTGTGTGGTCTTTACCTTATAAAGGAGATTCACCACAGTAAATCTAAATGAAGATTAGTTTGTAAAACATCTGGAGGGATGTGGATTGTTGCCATACATTCAAAGATTGTTTCCTTCACCGTAAAAACTTTTTTCGAAAGCTTTTTTGGTTTCCTGTANCTGTATTATTATATTGCTAATAGGGAGATACAATTTTTATCAAAAAAATATGACACACAAGAAGTCACCTTCATTTGCAACGATCCCAGTTGCTATTTTGCACATAGAAGCCTTGCTGGTTTTGTTGGCAGGAGGGAACAGAGGGTTTGGGTTATTTTCTGTGAACAAATATAATAGGAACTGCGAAAGAAGGGTTACTTTCCTTTGCTTTTTTTTGGTGGTACAGTTATACTTATATTTGGAATGTTATCCAGCTTGTGGTACTGAAAAATTATATTGTTATGTAAAATAGGCATATAAACAGAAGACCTGAAACCTTTTTATAAGTTGGCTTTGCACAACAGAAAAATTATGTTCTTTGTTACAAGAAAATTTCCTAGCCATGTTGTAACTGATGATGCTGTCTTCCGTAAAGAAATTTATTTTTATCAGGCAATATTTATTCAATAAAGTAAAAGTTGTAAATAAAATACATTGACAGTTTCGCTTTAGAAACAAATATTGACAACTAATAAGTAGCTGGCATCATGGGAAGCAGAACTGAAACAGCAATAATCAGATGAAATTGCAGTAAGAAAAAATAAACCACACGAGAAGACAATGAACATACAAAATTAATATTCACTGTAACAATTAACAAACACATTGCAAAATTGAGAGACCAAAAGAGCTTGTTTCAATACAAAGCAAGCACAGATGTTTCAAGACCGACAATATCAAGTGCATCTTTAGTAGCAATAAGATTTATGTGTGCTTCCTGGCAAATTTCTCATTATTTTTAGTCCAAATTGTTCTCTTGTGGGCCTGTTTTCATAACCATATGCTTATGAAGAGTTTGAAGTATTTGTCATTGAAAAAAATTATTTCTCATGATATTAAATGATTCCCCAATCAAGGAATTTATGTCTTTAAACTTATGCTGCCATTCCTTTCCACCGCAGCTTCAGAAATAGGGATGATCTGTTTGCTGGCTGGTGAGGGGAAGAAAAGATCACAACAGAATTTCAGGAAAAACCTCCAAACATTTTGTTCCTGTTGCAGTTTCCTCATTGTCTATTTTCTCTTGTCTCTCTGTACTCTCTGAACTTATCACAGATTTGGGTTCTCCTCGGCTGGTCACCCAAACAGCCAGTAACACTACAAGCTCATTGATGTTCTCCACAGAAAATTTTTGCATCTCCACAAATAATGCAAGTTCTGTTTTACCCTCCCCTCCCCATCCTCCATCTGAACTCACTTCCTCTCACAGTTCGTTTTGGAAGCATAGTGGGTGTGCATTTGGGATGTCATCATGTGCTCTGCATTAACAAAACTTGGGGATGGGAATGGAATTTTTTTGGCTGAGATAGATTTTTTCTTATTGAATGTTCAGACAGGCTGATTGATCTCGGAGTATCTTTTTTCACCAGAAATCTGAAAGATTAGCTTGGGCAAAAAAAATTTTTCTGCAATGTGGGACCACTGCAGACATAAATTCTATGGCAAGCCCAGATCTTTGATATGCTAAGACTAAGAAACAGAAAGGGAAGACTTTCATTTTCCGGTCTTACTTCTCATGCAAAGGAAGCAGACCAATAACGAACAATGTAAGTGAGATATAAAGGTAGGAGAGCAGAAGTCACCCTTTGTCAGGGGATTAATACTCTACAAAGTATCTGCCTTTTTCTAGATAAAGCCCTGGCTAGTTTTTTTGTTTATCCTTATCTGCCCAAAATAACAGCATATTGCAGGTAAAGCCACACATACACCTTTCTTACGGTACAAACTGATTTCTTTTTTAACTTGCATTACTCCCATAGAATGAAGATTTTTGGGGAGTGAATTCAGTGCACTGAGTGAATTGCTTTTTTTCCTATCTTTTGCATAATATTCTCTGAGCAGCATGCAAATCTCCATTAACTGTGATTACTCTCAGCAAAGGATAAACCCACAACCATCAGATCCCAGGCTTTGTAGCCTACCATCACCTTCTACTTCTATGGTATTTAAAATCTGCCACCCCTAAAGCACAATTGGAAGTCTAGTTTAATTAATCCTTTTCAAAAAGAAGCCATTGGTTTGCTCCAACTTGTCTTAGACACTACAAAGTGTAAACCCGAGGCCATCCTCTCCTGGTTACCACAACATGATAGCGTACACTTACACCGGGCCATCTGGCTCTCTAATTGTATCTTGTAAGCATGAAGCTAAATGAAATGTTTCTGTTTGTGGATAGCGCACTTTGAACAACGAAAATACCAGATGATCATTCAACTCATTCAACAAACTGATGTATATTAAAACTTTATAATAACAAGCAAACTCATGCTGACAAGTGCTGTCTAATAACATTGTCATTCATCATTATTAGGAGCTTGTGATAAATAGGATGTTATTCTCTTTGTATATATATCCCCTTTAAATGTACTTGTTTTCCTTTTAAGATTTAGTTTTCTTTAGAGATCATTAGCTATTATGTTCAGAGAAGGAAAGTAGGGAACAGCAAAACATGTTAACTCTTCAGTTTGCAAATGCAGTGGATTGCACTAACAGAACACATCAAAGAAAACACAACAATTAAAGTTACACATTTCCCAGAGAAAAAGGAAGACATTTAAATTCTTTTGTTAATGTTATGAAGGGTTGATATCCTCTTCTTCGTAAAGAAACTAAATAATTTGATAAATGAGCATCTGAAGAATGTAAGAGAGACTGCACCCCACAGAGAGGCATCAGACATTTTGATCTACATTCTCTCATACTGTCCCAACTTGCACACATTCCTTGGAACGACTAGTATCAGTTACCTATGGGTTTAGGGGATGTTATTAAGCCCAACCTTGAAACTGTGTCATCATCAGCTCTTAGGATGGCTCTTAGGAAGTGCTGTCAGTTATACATGTTTGTGATAGCAATTAGGTTGACAATATTTTGAAGATAAATTCTCAAGCTATCATCTTAAAAAGAAAGAGAGAGAGAAAGAGAGAGAAAGAAAGAGAAAGCAAGAGAGCAACAATAGAAAAATGATCTATATAGCCAATCTACAAAAGCTGAAGAATCTGGCTTGTGAGGGAGACACAAATCCCTAGTCTGTTGGGATCCAATCTTTGTAGACTCAATTTTCATGCTGGATTAACTGCTGCTGATGACTTCAAAAGGACCAGGTTTTCACCTCAAGTGTTCAAAGCAAAACTGAAAAGAAAAAAGCCCACACAAGACTCCCCAACCTGTTTTTGATGTGGAATATGCTGCACAGGATGACTGGGACTCACTGAGCAGCTCTGAGCATCCCTGATCCTCTAATCTACATTGTTCAAGAAAAGGACTTTGAAATGCTTTTTGTGGTGCAAAATTATTTTGTGGTGCAGATGATTATGTAACCTGATGTAATCTTTTATATAATTAAACATTGTAATCATTAGATTCTGTACAAGAGAAATATAGTTAAAATCTGTAGGATAATGTCTTATTTACAGCATCATAGCGATTTGCAAAGATATGTCTGATGTGTACTCCATGTATTATTCAAGTGCACGCAGTTTTGGGGATAACTTAGCCACATATGTTATACCAATACGTTATGTTTTTATTCTTAAATATCTCATTCTTCAGCTTTTGTATACTTCAAGCTTTCTGTATTTCAATTTTCTTGTCATGTTTAAAGTAATATATCAAGCTGAGCTTCATATTTAAGTCCAAACATGGAACAGGTGCATCTTTATGTTTTGACTAGGAAACATTAGGCTCTGTATCAAAAGCTGACTAAAATCTTTTCAGAATAGAATGCTTGTTACAGGGGAGCAAATTACAACAGCAACAACAACAAAAATCATATTTCCTATCTTTCAGCAAAGCGGAGGTGGTAATGATTCTTCTAATGGTAAGATGATAATTGTCATGTAATGTTATAATATCTTTGCTTGGAGGTACTTTTTGTTTTCATTTTTATCACCTTTTCTTAAAGGCTACACAGCAATAAATTAGGTATTACACAAAGTTTGGGTAAGCAGTGTGAACGCTGCCTGAACTCAACACTAAGCCAGGAGATGGAAAGTTCTTTTTTATGTCAGAAGCACATTGATGAATATTCCAGCCAGAAATCAAACAGATACCTAAAGACAAAAGGTGATGATAACATTGAAGATTAAATGAAGAAATGTTTCAGAACACAATTCCACATTTTCTAATGAAATGACAAAGTTGTTTTCACTTTGGAAAGTGTTTTTGACAAGGCTCCGCATTTGAGGTTAATGTCTGTGTCTAAAGGGCAGGAGTTACGGAATAAGAGAACAGTTGGTTCAGAAAATTACAGACCAAATGAGGAAAAACAAATGAGTAGTTTTAAGGGATCCATAAAACAGTAAATAATAATGAATCATAAAAGCAAATATTTGTCATTTAAATGCTAATATCACCTTTATCTTCTAGATATAAAGAAAATTAATAGGAGTGTCATTAATATACTTAGATCAAGCTCAATAACTAGTAGCTACCAGCAGAATATTTACCAGTTTGTAACTAACCAGAACATTTCACAGCTAAGTAATTTTGCAGCTCTTTGTGCTGTACTAAACTATATTTCATAGTTGTTCCTGTTACTGGTTTACTTTATTCTGCTACCCTAGGGTGAAGCTGAACTGTCCAGGAGTGTAACCAAAGTTTCTCTGTATAGGGATACTTCAGATCAAACAGCATGTGATTTGGTACTGTCAAACACGCAGACTTCCAAGCCCAACTACACATCCTCTCTCTCTCTCTATTAGATCCTCCAGCCTCTGCTGTGGATATTCAGGTTCATGTTCACCAAAACGACGGTGTGGTTGTAAAATACATCTCCATTCAGAACAAATGCAATAAAAGAAGTTGTTCTGAGGTGACATTCATCTTGATAATGTTTCTGAATACTTTCCCAAGCCTTTGCACACAATTCATTGGGGATCCGCAATTAGCTTAAACACTGGTAGCTACAGGTAGAGAAATATGACTCCCATCCTCCATGACTTTGGTCAACTGCATGCAAATATGCTGCTAAAAGCTGCCTTTTAAGTAACTTCTGTTAAGGCGTGAGACAGAGGAAGAGCTTGGGGACTGGGAGGTAGCTACAGAAAGGGGAAAAGTAGAACACGAGAAACAGTTTTGGATGTCCGTACGTTCCCGAAGAACTGAACTAAAATATTAGTAAAATTGTTGCTGTGATAAATCAGTTTTCACGTACTTATTATTAACTCTCTTTTCAAGCCAGTGTAAAATTTACCAGGCATATACTCTACAAATGGAGTGATTTTCCTCTCTTAGGATTTACAGGAACACACATTTTGTCCATAGGCCCTGACAGAACTAAGTAAATAGACTCATTGCTCCCATGTAAGGCAGGTTATCCCTTGGTAGATTACCTGCAGCAATGCTCGCTTTCTCAAGTACTTGGTCTGAGTCCATCCACATAGGAGTAAGCGCATGGAGCTGCGGTTTGACCCAGCACTCTCATGCTTGCGCTGGTGGCTGGGGCACCATCACCCACTTGCCCCCACGATCCTCCCAGGCACAGCAGGGATGTCACCGAGAGAGAGGCAGCAATCCTCATCTGGAGGCTGCTTGTGATGGGCACTGTCACATCGCACTGCTAGGCATGAGAGGAAGAAAAAAGGACGCTGCCTGGCAGATGAAGACAGGGAACAATAACAGAGATACTTGGTTCTAACCTGAGAGTGAAAATCAACACCTCCCTGGTTCTTTCAATGCAGGACTTCACAAAGCAAAAGGTAATGTGTTTTCACTCAATGTACTCTTACAGGAGCTCACTGCTGCAAGGTTTTGTGGGGATTTAGATGACCAAGGGGAATAGGAAAGGGTGAGATATGTCCATGCAGAGCGGCACACGGGTGGCTACTGGAAGGGTTAGCGTAACTTCTGCCCAGGGATGTCCCTGAACTGCTCTTTGCCAGCCCACAGCAGGCGAGAGGGAAGAGACTGCAAAGAAACAGAAAAGGACCACACAAGGGAAAAAGATCACTTTTTACATGCTGCCTTCTTTGTTTTTTTTTCCTTAATTAGTTGAGTCTAGCCACTGGTAAAGATGAAAATTATGCTACATGGGTCTTTCTTCTGACCTAGTCTAGAAGCTCTTTGTATATATCATTACAAAAGTATGATGCTATACCACAAAACACTCTTTCTGTTGTCAGAGATTAAATTGCAACCCAGAAGTACAATTCACACATACCAACGTTTGACTGTTCTCATACAGAATTATTTTGATCAAAAAAACTAAGGTACCATTTAACCAATAAAACCCATCTAGCAAGTCAACTAGCATTCAAATCTGATTGATAAAAAGGTAGCAATAGGAAATTAAAACTACAGCCTAAAAAAAAAAAAAATATTAACAGTGGTTCCAAATTCATTGTAGTGCCATTTAGTGAATCTTTCATGTGGATATAGGAACACTCAGATTAACAGCATCACATTGCCAGCGTGCAAGAAATTGAGTCTTAAGTTCTTGCAGTGTCTTCTCACTGTGATGCCTCAGTGTATGGTTTGCATGAAAAAGAGCTCATTATGCCCCACATGATCCCAAATGCCCAGCAGAGATAACAGTCTAAATCATTTGTTCTCTTTAAAATAATTTATTCATAGGTAGGAATAAGAAAATGTGCCCTTTATGAAGTTTATCTGTATCTATAGCAAACACAACTTAAATTAATTCTTCATCTTCAGGACTGGGAAAGTTTGACTAAGGCATTAGGGATTTTTTATTAACCTCCATTAATTCAGTAGTCCTACCACTTTGATAACAAATAAAAATGGATGGCTAAGGAGTTTTTTCTTATTAAAAGGTGTGAGTGAGTGCAATTAAACATGCCCTACATATCTGAAGATATATCACATATTTTAATATAACTCCAGGGTTAATAAGGAAGTATGTGAAGTTTATTAGTCTGTTGACTGATGATCACATATAGTACATCATTTCTGTGGTAGGAGGAACACACAATGGTTGTTCTTAATTTCCGTTGCAGTTTTGAGTTTATTTTTGGCATTTCTACAAAATCCTGAGATATCCCATTGCAATTTAATTTTAATTAGAGCAGTAAATAGGATGATGAAAGTCTTTCTTTTTGTAATACTTCATAACATTTAATGAATTGTCTAGATCTACAATTATTACTATATTACAAATATTAGTACTACATGAAAAAATTGAAAATTATATGTATCACAAATATCTGCAAAACCCTTGTATATCTACTTATTTTCATTTAAGACAAATCTAATTTGCCTTTGACTTAACTATTAACTTATATATAGTTAGGTCCTAACTGCTTAAAATCAGTATTCACCTGTTTTGTTTTAGAATGAAAATTCTAATCCAAACTTTTAGTACTTTTAAGTTCACACAGTTTCAGGACCATTCCATATTTGGCACATGAGAAATAAATTACAGATTGTCTGGAGTCTGACCATACAGGCTTTTACAAGTGAAAAATAACACATTAGAGAACTGGGGAGAAAATGCCAACCCAAACCATTTAGCATAATACGATGAAAAAAAGGAAAAAAAGAAAAGCATGAAAATACATCAGATAATGTACAGAAAATGGTACGGTATGCTACTAATAGTATGACATTGAAGAAAGCATTGAAGAAAGCAGTGTTATACCATTTAAAAGCTAAGTCAAGATAAGCCTGCTTTATGTGTCATGTAGAATGAATAGACTATATTAATATACAGTCCGTATTTAAAAATTACCTCTAAAATAAAACGAATAATGTTTTTTCTCCCTGCAAAAACCAAACTCCTTTATCTGCACACTAAAACCAGAGAACTGAGTCAGTTAAAAAATAAAGCTCCTTAGCTTAGATAAAAATTCAGTGAAGAAAAGTCATCTCTCATGATGAAATACTGAAAATGAATTATTTTATTTGCTTTTGCTCCTTGCTAGAATGCTAATTAAAAAAGCATAAATTAATTTTGGGAAGAGATTTGTTAAATTTCAAAGTCTAATGCGAGTCCTTCAAACATGAAGACTCCCAAATGCTAGCTGCTACATCTAAAGCTCAACCCCCTTCTTCTGAATCAATTTTCTGTAGACATCCAATTTATGATCACTTCTTATCTCATGCATATATCTTAGTGCATACGTTTTTAATAGACCATTGAAGGACCGTTTATTTTTATGATGAAATATGCAACGTTATAGCAATCATTAGACAGGCATTAGCTTAATTACTGGTGATTTGAATGCAGTATTCTGGTATTCAGGTATACGGCATTTTCTGACAACCTGCTGGCATTCTCAATGTCAGCTACCTTAGGTTTGCTGGTCCCACCAAAGGAGACAGGTGGACCAGGAACCCTGGCATTTGTTGGTGGTCAATGCATTCCTGTTTGTGGATGTTTGGTTTTGTTTGCAAGCCCAAGCTTTTGGCCAAAGCTAGCGAGGACTCAGAGCCATGAAGAAGAAAAATAACCCTCTTGCTTTGCAACAGGCAAAAACACTGTGTTATGCATAAACTGCTGCCACAGCCTATTCATTCAAATTATCCACGTTTATATTGCAGCTTGGACTGGTCAAAAAGGTTTATTGATATAGTCATCCCCTCCAAAGCAGAAGCAACCAAGGAACTCTATTACTTTTAGAATAAGATTTAACTAGCATGCTCTGTTTTTTGTAATAGAATCTAAGTATATTACCCCATATTTTCCAAACTGAATACGCAAACATTTCTTAAAAGAAAAATTCCACATTTTAAGATTACTGAGTTTTTTTCTTGAGCTTCACCTGCCCCTTTCCTTGATGGCCTTTTTCTGCTTTTTTTTTTTTTTTTTGAAATTGAAAAAAAGAATGAAAACAAAACCCTTCAAGCCTCCAAAAATTAAGAGGGGTTTTCTTTAAAAAAAAAAAAAAAAAGTATATTTTTTTCCTCCAGATCTCTCTTGAAAAAAAAGAATGGTCTCTCATTCAAGAAACTGTAATCAAAACTACTTACAAAAAAATAAAATGCATTATTCAAATAGGATTTCCCTAAGCAAGTTTTTTTCCCTAAATCTGTAAAATAAAAGGCAATCTATGAAATAACATAGTAATTTCATATATAAACTAGAATAAAGAACTAGATCTATTCGATGATTTCTGATTTACTGAGAGGCATTAAGATATTACTGTGATCAGAGAACTGAGACTAACGTGCAAGCAGGATATACTACAGCTAACGGTAGGTATGGCATCTATCACAGCTAGTATTCATGGCCCCCTGGAAAAGTGATAACAGCCTAACTATATGTTTATATTCATATCTATACATTACTTCACCAGAAGGCTGTGGAATTGCTAGACTAACTTTGATTGTGAGTAACTCCTTGGACCCTGTATGTTTTTATTACATCCTGGCTGTTAATGTTTTCCAAAGTCAAAGGACTGCTGTTGTATAATCCAATGGCATGTTTATAGCTACCTCTCACTCTGCGATGACTAGAAGGTCTAAAAACTTTTTAAAAGCCATTACATTTTGGATCCCCAGTTTAATCTCAGAACTACAATAATCAATTTTAAATTACATACTTTCATCCTTTTAAGAAACAAAATTTTTTAGAAGCTCATTAGATTTTTTGTTAAGTGGCAAAGAACTCAAACACATTGATTACTGAATCAGTTACACCTCAAACGTGTTTTAATAAAACTATTGCTCTCTGTTTTTTACTGACAATATGAGGAACAGCTTGAAACTAAAGATTGCAAAAAAAACTGTTTTATTTTTGTTTTTGATGGAACAAGTGACAGGCCTGATCCTTTGCATTTGACAGTTTGTATCCCTCTAGCCTGAGCTGAAAATCTGGTTAGGATTGAACAGATTTATCTGGATTCCCTAGACTCGTCTTTACCTTCGTAATATCAGTCTGTGATAATAAGTTGAATTTCTCTTCCCAAACAGAGAGCAAGGTTGGATGACGCCTTTGCCTTCACCACTGCTGAGAGCAAAGCTCTAGATTTTATAGTATAAACCTATTTCCACCAGTGGATGGGGCAAAAACATGCCAGGAAGCAAAAGAGCATCTCTCCTCAAGGCAGTGGTCACTCGCCCGATCCACCAGCAGCACAGGGCAGCAGAGCAGCAGCCTGGAGGAGTCTGCCCACGTTAGCAAGGCCAGCCAAAATATAACAAAAATATTTCTCCACCAAGCCCCACATCCTTGTTGCACCACCAACTGCCAGTTTGGACCTCTGCTGGTCTTATGCTCAATGGACAGTACTGTGTGTCATCATGGCATTGCCATAAGTATTAGTAAATCTCCGCAGCTAGGGTCTTCCAAACAGCAAAGAGTCAGCACTGGGCAGGAGCTGGCACACAGTCCGGAGAGCTTTGCTGACTATTGAGACTCTGAAGCCCCTCCAGTGAAATCTTGCTGTCAAGTGTGTCTGTGTGTACACTTATATGTACAATTAATTATCCATTTTAAGAAGCATCTGGGTAATGGTATTTCATATTTTGTTCTAATTTTGCTCCCTTAAAATGAAATAGCAGGGTGAAATGTTGGAATAGAAATATTTTTTTTTTCTTTTCACAAAAAAGACAGTCATAGGGTCACTAAGTCACTGCAGATGACATCTGTCCTAAGGGAATATGAAAGGTGTTGTGTGCTCAAAGTATTCGTAGCATATTTTGTTGCCAAATTAAGAAGAAACAGGGTATATCTAGAACAAAATGGTCCATTGACCTTAAAGTAGAGCAAGTATAGGTAGATATCGAAATTGAGATGTAAAAATCAGGTAAATCAAGTCCCAAAATTATGTTTTCCATTGCATCAGAAAATATGGGTAGTGGCATTTACTTATTTTTCCCTTAACTTTTGTCATAGCATTTGTAGATAATTGCATCTAACCATCAGTGTATGGCATTGTTTATGTTAAAATATTAGAAATGACAAACCTCTAATGTGTGACTTTTTACCTTGAACTTCAGTTGTGGTATTCACTGAACTATTTCATATTCTTACATTAAACTAACACGTTTTTTAAAGCCACCTTGAAGAAGAGCTCCGAATACAAAATTAAAAAGAATTAAGTATTCAAATCTCTTGGGCAACTTTGAAAACAGCACCTGAGCACTTCGAGTCTTCCACTTCCCTTATTATCAGTGCAAGAATAGAGATGTAAGAGAGAGGGAAGGAGGGAGGGAGGGAGAAGAAAAAAGCAGCATACTGTTGTAATAAACATCACAGCACATTATTTTGAGAGAACAGTGAAATGCAAAGTAGCAAAATGTTATTACTCAGTTTAGGACTTCATTTTGTCATTTTTATGACTGCTATTCTTGTTTAAAGTTCCATGGAATCTTAAATAACTCTGAAATGCCAGAGTCTCAACCTTAAGTCCCATTTTAGATTTCCAGCACTGCAGTGCTCCCTAGAGTTATATTGATGAACTGGTTCGGTTCAGGCCTGAAGCTTGACCACGGTCCAAGGAAGTCCCAGGGAAAAACCTCAAGTCAGTCAGCCTTGTTGGATGTTCAGCCATCCAATGTAAAGAGGAGTAATCAAGTACAGGAAGGATTCCCTATTGCTCAGAAGATTTGGTGCTCAGATTAGATTACTTGTTTAATTAATATTTGTATGTTTTTAGTATAAATGTCTACTGCGAAAGCTTTGGTAAACTTCCTACACAGCCTATTCTCTATTGACACCTTTCTGGCTCTTTGATGTCTATCATCTCTTGCTCAGAAACAAAGATATTGACATTTGCCTCTCTTGTCTGAAGTTATTTCAGTTTCCGGCCTATTTCTGGAGGTAAACACTAACAAGTGATTCATTTGCTATGCATATGGAATATCCATGATTGATGATAGAAGTGACTATTAAGCTTCCTGAGTTATGGTAGCAGGTCTTTCTTTTTTCAACATTATTCCATTTTTCTACATGTTAATGTAAAACAGTGAAATTTTAGTTTCAGCAGAAAAAACAATATTTTTGCTTTATCTTAATATTTATGTTGTTTCTATGTAAAAATCATGTGAGAAATACTCTCTTTACATACAAATTGTTAGATTTATAGCTAATATCTCAAATAATCTTTTACACTGATTTATTCAAACTATTAAAAAATACATCTATCCCTCCTTCCCCTTCATACTGTTATAAAATTAAAGAACAAATACAGTCATTAACATTTATATTCATAAATTGATGATGGGCATAACAAATACAGGGCATCACTGCTAGAATACAATTTTAGGAAAACAATGTATTATGAAACCTCATAGTTAATAAGGACCTTGCTTAACAGCAATTATTTTCTTCAAGTTGCAGCACAGCCTTTTTTGCACATCAGTGTAATGTAAGAGGAAGTAATATTTCATGGTTTTCAAAGAGGCCTAAGAATTTTCCACTTGGAAAGATAATCCAAATTGGTCTTAAACCTCTTAACTATCTTTGAAAGCCTCACCTTTAATGTATAATATTTCTGGAGACTTTGCATTTTAAATTTCTAAACCCACTTTATGAGCTTTTTCTCTTACAAAATATTACTTCTTCCATTAAAAGGAGAAAATTTTAAAAATGCTTTAAAAATGGTTATTTAAGAGAGAAGGAAAAGAAAGAAGGAGAAGGAATAGAAAGGGAGGAGGAAAAGCAATTTATGAAACATTTTCTTTTGAATTAGCTTATCTCCAGTAAATTTTAATTCCAGAAGAAGAAGCCTAGTCTAAACAATCCACAAAGAAATTCACATTTTCCTCTAGACAATAGGTATTTATTCTGACATTCCACTCCCAAAAGTTTCCTACAGTTTTCTTTGCACCAAACTAAAACGATTATTGCAAATACCTTCAGTGTCTCTACCTTCCCAAGTAAAACCGAGCTCCCTTGATAATGGTCTCTGATAAGACATTTTAGGTGTCAGACCCTGACTACCTACCATAAAACTCTTCAGATAGGTTCTTAGACCTCTTTGTTCATCTTATTTGTTAAACTTTCCCTTCTGCCCTTTAGATGTGCTAGGCAAAGATCAAAAGTGTCACATTCGTTCTTTAAAGTGTTGATTTGCTTCTCCAAAGCTTTCTTTTAATAACATTCATTATCTCTTGCAGCAGACGCTCAGGGTGAGCAGGCAGCAGACTGACTAGAAGTATCTGAGATCAGGTGCAGCAACTGTTTTAAGATGCAGTTCAAAGTGCTTAATACCCATTTAAATATTACTAAAGTCAAGCATTTACTTCATTTTAACCAGGACCCAAGTAAAGCAGTGCTTTCTGAGTCTAAATTAAAGGGCAGGTTTTGTGTGAGCAGGGCAAGCCGGGACATGGGCGTCCCCTCCCGGCCCCTGGGGACAGACCCAAGCCATGAGATTCATATTTCAAACCCAGAGCAGATGAGGTTCACATTGTTCTTTCTTCCACATTAACATCAAGAATTGTAATTGTGGAAATACTTCAGCCTACTAAAACTTACATTTTAAAAGTTTGAAAAGTCTGAAAGGATTCATTAGGCAAGTCAACAACTATGGAATCACAGAAATATCAGCAAGCACCAGGACTTTATTATTGAAGCACTGAAGCAGAAACTTTCTGTTATAAATGTTAATCTTGCATTCAAATTAAGAAAAATACTCTTAAGTTCTTTATCGTACACCTTACATTTGAGGTATAAATTTCAGAGATACAGAAAGGTCACCAGACCGACACCACAATTCTCAGAGGCTTGTTAGTAAATGCCACATGCACTTTGGGAGTATTATTATCTCAATTATACTATTTGCTTGTAAAAATTACCATTGTCAAATACTCCATGATTGACTTGGTAACTGTGAACTTTGGGAGGCTTCCATGAACTCCTAGCTGCCTTGTTGAATGCATGCTTTTTATTCACTTGGTGGATAACTGCTTAAATGCTCCAGAAAGTGGAATGCAAGTAGGCTAAACATTGCTTAATTTGTTTGGCCATGTATATCACAGGGTACTTTTTGTGCTTAGTGCCATCAAATATAATGGTATTTCAAGTACACATAATTAAGTAGTGGTTTACAAAAGACAATTAAATATAATAAAAGACCTCATTTGCTCCAAGATTAAACCAAATTGAACTTGAAAAGGGCACTAGGACAGTAAGAACAAACTCTTGCAAATAAATAAATAAATAAATAGATAAATAGATATTTGCAGATAGTTTTTTTTAAGAGTTGCTGAGGTCTGGGTTACTTGTTTGTTTTATTCCTGAATGTGTATTCTGTTAACGTGTACTTTCTCTTCACTTATGCAACATGTATTATCCATTGTAATGGCTATTAAAATTATTTATTAATTTCTTCCAAGGGTTCAAGGCACCTTACAGCGCTTGAATAAAACAAAATACAGCTTTAAATGATATGGGACACATAAGCAGACATACTGTCACACACAACAGATTATGTTTTCCTTTACTTCCATAACTATTAAACCTCTCCCCCTTCTCTCCCTGTATTCTGGACTGCAATTAGACACTGTCTTATTTTGGCAAGCTCATCCTTCACCAGTGATTTAATATAAACACAGTAAACAACTGTTCAGAATTGTGCTATGTTAGTCAAAATGTTCAAATCAAAGTATATCCATGGACAGGGCCTTCATGTAGGGGTCTTAATGATATATCTGTCTATCCTACTCTTTCCTTTTACTGCTTTTTTTGTTGTCATTGTTGTTGTTTTGTTTTTAATAACCCATCTCTGCTTTACTTCCTCTCTCTAGTAAAGATTACGCTGCTGCCATCCAATGGGAGTGTGCTCAATTTTTATACTTTCCTACAACACTAAATGTTTCATAATAGCTAAGTTTTCCCCAGCATACATTGATTCTGGTTTTATACAAGAGGCTACTGAGAATAACCAATCAATATGCCTTTCTGACTGTTCTTTAACACATTTATAAATAAAGGGTTATGCCTTTATTCCTCTGATGTGCATCTACTTACTTGAGTTATAGCAGCTTAAGCAGCTGGGAAAAAAAGTCACATACCATTACATAGACAAGTACAGAATTTTCTTGCAGAGTTTCTATGGGAGAAGATGGGGAATAATTCTATTTCTTTGTTCTCCATGTACTGCTGTTGTAGAGATTTAGTAGCCTCCATAAGGCCTTCTAGCTAATACATGGGATTACAAGGGAGATAGGAAAAAAAAAAAAACCCACAGCCTTTTGATCCAAATAACCAGTGATGCACATACATGCCTCTTCTGCATTAGTGTCAAAAGACTAACACAGGACAAAGAAGGATAGCCTGAGTGCATTCTTCAAATTCTGCTCTCTCACCTCCCATCTCTCACTCTTTTCTCCACCCCATAAAGCCACACATATTGCTTGTAAACATCCTACATGAAGCATTCTAATAGACCAAGAGCACCTCCAAACAACATCATGTGAGTTTCCAGTTCAGTAAATTCTCATGCAATAAGCACAATAATTTGAGTGATGACTAACAAAAATTTAAAAATAAACATTACATACATATATAATGTTCATCCTTATCATCCACAGAGTGCTTTGTTTCTGTGTAGAACTAAAAGAAATGGCACAAAAAAAAAAAAGCCTAAACATAATAATAACCAAATGTTTTTCAACAAACACTTGTAAGAGAAGAAGTACTATAACAGAAGAATGTTAGAGCTGCGGAAGTATTTACTACAGAATATAAATCTTCCTAACCAACTCCATTGACAGATTCATTCTGCCATTTAGTTTTTGAGTTAAATTGTTTCTGTATAGCACTGGAGAATAAGCATTAAGTAAATGCCATCCATGAATAGAACTTTAACTCTGCTATCAAAATGAGTTTTAACTAGAATAAATACTGTGTAAAATGTTCCATTTGTCCCAATTCTGGATTCTAGACAGCAACTTGAAACTTACATCATTTTCTAAAATACTTAGAGATTACATGAATTTTTTTGAACACTTCTGTCCCTTTATTTTACCTGCTCATTCACGAAGCCAACGATCTTACACACACTAACTCCTGAAGCTGACACTTCTACAAAAAGGCAGTAAAGAGTCATACATAGCATACTTAGCTGGTGATAGGATGGCATCATCTTTACTGCCTCACAGTGTCACTCCTGTAAAGACCATTGCTATTGAACATCGAAGGATGATTTATTTATTAAAAGTTGGAGCATTTCAAAACATTATAATATTACTGTTGACACTAAAAAGATTTTATTAAAGTGCAGCTAACTCTAAAATCCCAATATAACTTCATCAAGAAGTCATTCTGGCAATATTTTGATGACTTTGCCTCAAATACTGTCACAGGATTCTACAGTTTCAAAAAACTGTGTTTATTTGTGTGCAACGGGTTTTTATTCTCATATATCTGTGGGTCTGAGAATACCAGAAAGCATTTTAGTATCAGTATTAATGAAGGAGATTGGGGGCTTGGACTAGATGATCTCTGGAAGTCCCTTCCAACCTCAACCATTCTGTGATATTTTTGCACTGGAAGATGTTAAGTCCTCACTACTTAAAGTACATATAAAATGTCACTAATATAAATAAAAATTAAGTGGATTGTTTTTCAGATATGAATAAATATTAGGAAAGGAAGTACAGTGTGAGAGGTTTCATCTTTATGGTGGAATATTATGCAATAAGAATAAGATGTAGTTCTCTTTAGAAACCAGTAGCTGAATTTAGTTGATCAGACTATTTGGAGATTTTTTTTTTTTTTTTTGGTGTTCTTATCTGACTTTTCCATACTAAGAAAATGCAAGAGACCCTATTAACACAGTTGAGAATGAATGAACTGAAGCACAGTTGTATATGAAAACATGACTATATTTGACATGATAAATAAGGTCACAGTACAAATAAAAAGTGTTTAACTGCTAATAAAGCATTCTAAATCTCAGATATTGTGTTTAAAAAAAATAAATTGAAATTTCTGGTAAGAACCACTGTCTTCCATGAGCAGGTCATATATTGAAATTGAAAACTCTACATATTATGGGAACTTTGCTGAGCTCTGCTAATAAAAGATATTGCAAATGATTATAAACCCCTATTACATTAATGAAAATGATGTTTTGGGGAGAGAAAAAAAACAAAACAAAACACTTTCTTTCATTTTACACCACATTAACCATGGGCTTGGTGCTGTACAAGATACAAAGGGACAGTACTGATGCATGCAGCAACGGAATAGATTTTGGGCACAAAACCAGGTCTCCAAGTTTGGAA
Organism: Chauna torquata; assembly: GCA_013399475.1. Taxonomy (NCBI): domain Eukaryota; kingdom Metazoa; phylum Chordata; class Aves; order Anseriformes; family Anhimidae; genus Chauna; species Chauna torquata. The sequence goes on from VXAL01005831.1 coordinate 267,751, forward strand.
ACGTATCTCTCAACCAGCAAGTTTGCTTAAAATAACTCCCAATTGCTCCTATCTACTCATTCTTATGTAACTTGCAAATGAATATAGGTAATTTGCAAAACACAAAGTGATCTTTTTTTTCCCTAAATCTTGTCGAAGCTGGTGCTGATGCTGAAACTTTGGCAATCTCCTGACATTAAGTGAAACCGTAAATAAGAACAAAGAAATGTAAATGGGCATGTTATTTTCCCTTCATTTATTATAACATTTTAGAAGTGTTACAGAGGTTTTTTCACCCGCTTTGAAGTTTCAGCTTTTGTTTTGAAGATGGTTCTCACTCAGGGATTGTCCTCCCCTCTCCACTTCCCTTCACACAAATCCACCCATGCTGTGTCAGCAGCACATGAACAGTACACTTCTGAAGCTTCCTGTAATTAAGTTCACCTTGTTGTATTATAGGTAAACATGTTCAGACTTATTTTGTACACATTTGGGAAATAATAGTTTTTACAGTCAACAGTATGAAGCAACCTGTGCTACTAAAATAAACTGTGGTGAGGACTATGTCTTCTAGCACTTCTACAAGTAGCAAATTCCCTTGGTGCTTTGGTATTTTTATCAGAAAATAATGAACATTAATTTCCAATGTTTTGTATCAGAACTAACTTATGTTTACATTTATACTGTATCATTGGTGCATGCACAGAAGATGGGATTCAGCTGACAAAGAACAAGTACATAGTTTCAATTCAGACATCCCTGGGCATCCTGCCAGGCATCCAACTGCCTTTCCACATGGGTCCTGGTCCTCCTCAGGTCCTCTTCATATTTCCCATCCCCATGGAAGTATCTCAGACATCTGAGTGCATCTTAAAGTGGTGCTAGGCATGTATGTTTTGGCAACTGGTTCCTACGCACTCAGTATTATATAAACCATTACGGAGTAATTTTCTGGTAGTTTTACCTGTGGAAAAACACTAGCCCAAGATCCTTCGAGGGACAGAAACCCTGGTATTTACAGCAAGACACAACTAATTGACTAGGGAAAAACTTTGCATATGTTTCAGTTGTGTTGTTTTTCCTAATAAGACACTAATACATAATGCATTGCCAGATAATAACAGGCCAACTTTGTCTTTTGCCGGCTGGGACACGGAGTTCAGCAGCCAGACATTTTGGTGTAGACAGTTTCAATCTCAGCAAAGAAACAGTGAGATACCACAACAAAACACCGACGCTCCTCCTCCCCTGCTCAGGCCAGGCATTGCACTCCAGGCTGTCAGGGCTACAATTTCCTGCACCGAAGTGTTGCTGTTTTGGTGGAGCCCATACAGCCCAGTGCTATGCAGCTCCACGGCTTTCCAGTCAAGTGACCCCTGTCCACATGAGCACCTCACATAGCCAGGCTGGTGTTTTCTCCTCTTTGACACCCTTCCTCAGCCACTGACCCTCGCTCCCTGTGAGATGTGTCCCATACACCACCTCTCCAACACGCCAAATTCCCAAAATCTGCATCTTTCACAGCCCAGGGTTTCGCAGCAGCGCAGCCAGCGCTCTCCTCTCAGGAAAAGATGCAGTGGCCAGGGTCCAAGGGGGCATCTCAGCCACGCGTCTCACTGCTGGCCCGGGACAGCTGGCCTTTGGGCATGAGAAGACCATGTGCACCCATTTTCTGTCCTCCAACACTCAGAGCAGCAGTAGCAGGCTTGACATCCAAGGAGTGGTCTCAGGGACAGAGAAGACACCAAGCCGCTACCAGCTCTCACACTGCCCATGGGGCATGAAGAGCCCCATGAGGAGGCTGGTGCCAGCCCACGTAGCAGCACGGTGCCACATCCTGCTCTGTCACCGTTCAGCCTGGTGTCCTCTCCAGCCATGCATTCCTACAGCCCTTCCTCTTCCCTCCTACCATGACAGGAAACATCTCCAGCTGCTTCCACCGAGGTCCTCACACAAGGCCTGTTCATTTTTGAGTTTAGGGCCAGCCACCTTCTGGCACCAAAACCATGACCAAAATCTGCTTTTGGCTCATCTATAAGCATTTTTGAAGGCATGATCTCTCCCTGCCTCAGGAAGGGATAAAAAAATAAAGATAATATTTAAAAAAAGTTAGCCACAACTTCAATGAATCCTCTATAGCCATCTTCCTGTGCCCCCCTCATGCCCTTTCCATTATGCTATGATTACATTAGATTTTGCTAAATTAAGCATTCTCAGAATACTGCTATTTCATCTCCATTGCCCTGACTTATTTTGCAAATGCAGACGAGAATTATTGTGGGTTGCCGCATCCTTAGACAACATGTTACGAGTCTATACTTCTGCTGTATGAAAAGGACTATCCCACTGTAAGCTGAAAAAAGCCCGAACACATCTCCTTCTGGAAAACATTATTACCTCAGCTGTTTCTACTGATCATTAGGACTAGCTGAAACCATTACTGTAAATGGGCCTCCAACTACAAAGTTTCACAGGGAATGGTTGCATTTCTTGGAGGAAAAAAAAAAAATGCAGTTAAAGTCTTTCTGTTCGTGGCTACTTGATTTTTGAAATACTAGAAGAAAGCTTTCATATTTCTGTGGAACTTCTTTTTAAGATGTCTGTGAAAGGAACATTTTCATGTTCATTAAAGCTGGCCTTGAAACAGCGACTAATGGGAATGCTCAATATTAAGATCCTCCTTTGGGGGACAGATTTACACTCCAATGCAAACCACTTAGGCATTTAAAAGATTTTCAAAACCAGGACACTGAAAGCTGAGGAATCTCAGCATCTGTGAAAATCTGACTCCAATTTGTAATGCAAAGATCATTTAAAACCTTGGTCTTTATTAAGGAAATAAAAATGGATGCTGACTGTTTGATGTTAAAGTCACATTAAAGGAATTTGGCAATCATACAAAAGCACTGAAGAAGAGGAGGGAAAGAGTCACAAAGAACATATGTAAGAAGAGAGGTTGGCAACGGGTTTAAAGAAAAAAATGACAGGTTTAAATATGAATGTACTGTGCAATGTTATTCCTGCTTGTTCTGATACTTCATTGGTCTTGTTCTGTTGCACCTTTTCGCAGGAAAGGAATGCATTGAACCCTTTCGATCCATTCACTTTTAATAGTAAAAGTAATTTTCTCAGGTGGGCACTGAACAGTTGCAATTACAGTTTATTTTGCTGAAGAAATTCTTTTAAGACATTAATGGTAAGAGACATAGGGTAAGGAAAAGCAGCACAGCATGTCTCCCAGGCTTGATACCAGCAGCTTTGTGGTACCCAGATTACCTAGAGACACTGAACAGTACTTTTGTGTTGAAATCACAGGGTCTTTTGTTTCAGATGTGCTTTAGCAGAGGGTGATGAAAAATAATAAAAATATTCAAACTATGGTCATCCAGCTACTGCTATTCTCGTTCACAAGATCCATTTAAGCTCTAGCACAGTTGTCTTGGGGCTAGCAAAAATAAGAATCATCTTCTGTGAAACACTAAAGCTTTCACAATTTCGTTTACATTCACATACACTTCATGGTAGCTCAAGAAAAACAACAACAACAAAAAAAAAACCAGCATACCCAGGAATTAGGTTATTTCTTGCAAAAGCCCACTCTAGAGGTCCTGCTCCTTTGAACTGCAATATTCAGAACTGCATAAATGTCATGTCATACTTAACAGGTGAGTGCTACAGACAGGAACTAGTAGCAAAAATTTTTTTTTTTTTTT
>VXAL01005832.1:10363-22745 GCA_013399475.1 Chauna torquata
AGCCTTTTGGATACTTAATTGTTGCAGCTTTTCTGTCCCCTTTAGGCCAGGCAGTACACAGCTAATTTAAGGTGAGCCTTCTCCCAGCCTGTGAAGTCCGCAGTGTTTCAAATACAGACCTAGGGTTTTTGTGTGTCTTTTAACAGGGAAGTGCCTTTTCTCATCTAGCGATTATTTTTTTTTTCACCCTAATCTCACCCACAGGCAGTTAAATTTTACTTTGATCAACTGTCTTGTCTTTATATCGCTTGCCTGAGATCTGAAGCCAAAGAAACGTGACTGAGGAAATGCTTGTGAGCTGGCATTAATGTGTTTTATCTTGTTTGAATACATTTTGATTAAATTTGCCACACAATTATCTGTAAGTTATCTGTAAATTTAGATACATAGTTTTCGTAGATGTTGGAATGGGAAAGCCTGAACACATGGATTCAATACAATAGCTGTAGATGCCCATATATGTCTGTGCTCTGATTGTATAAGTTGTAATGCATAATTCTGTGCTCTGTTGTACACTTAGGTAAATATTTCCCCACCTTCTCTAACTTTGAGCTTGTCTTCTCCTCTGAGATACAAGAAGAAGAATATTGGTTGTTACAGCATGCTAAAAGTTAGTAAATGTCATGGATGAGGAGAATAAAGCTAAAGATCTCTTGGGGCAAAAAGCTAGCTGCCTGTCACATCTTCCATACAGACTCTGCTTCTCTTATATCCTCAGAGACTGCGGCAAGGAATAATGATTTTGGTAGCGGAATTTGCTCTTATTATTTAGATCCTTGTAAGACTATTTAGGGCTTTATAGGTTTAAATTGCCCCTTTTACTTCCACCCAGAAGCTCACTGGAGGCCAGTACAGTGCTGAGGGTACTAGCATAATGGGCTTAGCTGCTACTTATCCTTCCATTTAACCAGGTTTCAGTATCTTGGGCATCAGAGGCAGGGTCTTTCTGGAAAGTGTGTTGCAGCAACCTTATTTTGGCAAATCTTGTAGTGGTAAGGAAGTAGCACAGGGAGAGTGGACTAGTCTTTGTGTTACTGTGTGGGAGCAGCCTGGCCAACTGAAAGAAGGCTTTGTGTTGCAAGGAGGAGTTACTTCTTTTTAAAATGAATTGCTGATATAAATTGAAGTGACATTTTCTCTGACTTGGCTAACTGTGTAGCACCTGAGTGCTAAGAACTTAGATATTGAACAGATATTGGATGAACATTCTATTAGTTCAGCAGCTGCAAACATGGTGCATGTCATTTTCATGACATTCAACAAGAGTAAGTGCCAGGTCCTGCACTTGGGTCATAACAGCCCCATGCAGCAGTATGGGCTTGGGAAGAGTGGCTGGAAAGTTGCCAGGCAGAAAAGGACCTGGGGCTGCTGGTTGACAGTCGGCTGAACACGAACCAGCAGTGTGTCCAGGTGGCCAAGAAGGCCAATGGCATCCTGGCCTGCATCAGAAACAGTGTGGCCAGCAGGACTAGGGAAGTGATTGTCCCCCTGTATTCAGCTCTAGTGAGTACTCTTTTTGTTTTCTTGGCTCTTGAGTACTGTGTTCAATTTGGGGTCCATCACTATAAGAACGATACTGAGTCGCTCAAGCATGTGCAGAGAGGAGCAACGAAGCTGGTGAAGGGACTAGAAAACAAGAGTTATGAGGAGTGACTGAGGGAATTGGGGTTGTTTATTCTGGAGGAGTCTGACCTCATTGCTCTCTACAACTACCTGAAAGGAGGCTGCAGTGAGGAGGGTTTCAGTCTCTTTTCTCACATGACAAGTGATAGGATGCAAGGAAACGGCCTCAAGTTGCACCAGGGAGGCTTAGATTGTACATTAGGAAGAATCTCTTCATGGGGAAAGTGGTCAAGCATTGGAATGGGCTGCCCAGGGAAGTGGTGGAGTCCCCATCCCTGGAGTAATTTAAGAACTGTGTGGACATGGCACTAAAGGACATGGTTTAGTGATGGGATTTGGTAGGTCAGGTTGTAGGTTGGGCTTGGTGACTTTGAAGGTCTTTTCGAGCCAAAATGATTCTATGATCCCATGATGAAGTTGTAGGGCTGTGTACCATAGGAAACTTCTTGCCTTTCTTAGTCCATCCAGAGCAGCACTGGGAGTCACACAATAAAGGCACACCATTCTGAATAATCATTAAGTCCAGACAGTCTACAATATAATACATTTGAATCATCCAGATTTTTTATAGCAACCTTAAAGTATTTTGTTACTGAAGGTTTGTTTGTTTGTTTTNTAGGTTGGGCTTGGTGACTTTGAAGGTCTTTTCGAGCCAAAATGATTCTATGATCCCATGATGAAGTTGTAGGGCTGTGTACCATAGGAAACTTCTTGCCTTTCTTAGTCCATCCAGAGCAGCACTGGGAGTCACACAATAAAGGCACACCATTCTGAATAATCATTAAGTCCAGACAGTCTACAATATAATACATTTGAATCATCCAGATTTTTTATAGCAACCTTAAAGTATTTTGTTACTGAAGGTTTGTTTGTTTGTTTTGAGAACGACACTTGTAAGCAATATTGTCTCGAGGTTGAAGCACTTTCTGGTTTGTTATCAAAATCCTTTGCTGCACTGTATTGTACTATGAGCTGATTAAAACTGTTGTCCTTCAGAAGTTATAGATTCCTCATTCTGCTTTTATTTAGTCAGACTGAACATGAAAGAGAAGTTTTGAGGTAACAGCAGATCTATAGTTGAGATTGCTGTAGCTAGATCCCACTGGATTTCTTGTTCAGTCATGTTAGGCCAAGCAGTCCAAAGAGTGAGAGGGTCTGAACTCCAAAACACTTGTGATATGAAAGGAATTGACAAATGAAGCCTAAAACATACAATCAGTGGTTTTGTTTTGCTAATTGTTAGATGTCTGCAGACAAACCCATAGCAAACTACTTTTGTTTTGCTAATTCTGCTTAAGGATCATGAAGAAAGATCTTCCTGAGGAGGACTTAGAAGGAGGATAAGAAAAGGAATTTATGTCCTAATTCAGAGGGGGAAATCAGAAATGTCTGTGTATAGTCCTCATTACTTTCTTTTACACAGTAACAAATCAAATCAAACCTATTTTCCTTTTTGACAATATAACTGGCCTAGTGGATACAAAGGAAGCAGTGGATGTGTTATAGTTGGACTTTAGTAAGGCTTTTGACATAGTATCAGATACATTCTCATAAGCAACTTAGGGAAATGTTCTGAGTGAAATTGCCTTCTGATGGGTGCACTCACTTGTTGCAGTGTAACAAAAATTAGTTATGGGTAGTTCACTGTCAAATTGGGAAATCTTTTGTATAACATGCTTTGCAGACTTCTCCTGTGTCGTGTTCTAGTTTCATTAATGAGCAGAAAATACTCTTTAACAAGTTGTGATTATTTTTTTTTTTCCACAAGAAGGTAATATTTTGGAGGGCAGGATTAAAATTCAGAAGTTATAATAGTTTGAAGAAGTGGTCTGAAATAAGTAAAATAACATTCAGTAGACATGAAAGAAGTATTGCAACTACAAAGGAAGAAAAAACGCTCTAACAGAAAATTCATAGTAAGTGTGATAATACTGTACAAAGAGTACAGATAGCGGTGGATCACAAGCAAAACATGAACCTACAGTTTAATACTGCTGGAAAAAAAGAAAAAAAGAAAAAAAGAGCAGAGGAATTTCAATGCTTGTATGTAAAGCATGGGAGATAGGGGGTATTTTATTTTACACATGATGTTTTAACTAGAGCAGTATGTCTGATGCTTGGATTTCAGGAAAAGCAAAACAAATTGCTTATAGTCCAGGTGAAAGTAAGAAGAGGTATAAAAAGTTTAGAAAATAGCTTGTAAGGGAGGTTTGAGGATTTGTTAATTTTGTTGTGCCTTCTTCGTTCTAAGCTAAACAAATGAGAAAGATTGTCATAAAAAGAAGAGTGAACTATTAAAAGACTTTTGTAATGATGAGAAATTAGTATGTCCTCCTACCCACTGAGGATAGGACAAGGGCTGCTAGCTGAATTTACCCAAGAGAGAGTTGTTAAGTTAGATGCTAGGAAAAAGTAAGCATAGAGACAGATTGCCCTGGAACATATTAACTGTGCATTCTCCTTCACTGGAGATTTCTAAGGATGCATTAGACGAATACGCAATCAACAGTAAGCTTGGTATACTTCATCCTGTCTCAGAGGTTTCTTTCAGTCTAGCTTTGTGTGATTTCTACTTAGTAATGACAATGTTTGAAATTAGCACTTAGGTGGATTCTAGAAAATAGTTCTTAGGTGGATTCAGGCAAAAGGATCTCTGCCAACAGACTGGTGGCAGAGCTTGCTGAGGAGACTTGTAAACTAAGAATGAGGTGTGGAAGAGATATGATGACCACAGTCCATTAAGGAAGTGGTGGGCAAGAAGGCATGAAGGGTATGGTGGACAAGACAGAGCCTGACAATGACAAAACAGGATGAAGAAGTCCCACATCAAGTGTCATGAGGGAAGCTCCCATACCTTCTGGGAAGTGAACACTCTGGAGCACCTCTCTGAAATGCTTTTACACTAATGGATGTGTGCAGCATAGGACAAAAATAGGAGGAATCATAAGAGTGTGTGCAGTTGCAGGGCTACAACGTCATAGAAATCAGGGAGATGCAGTGTGAAGGATCCCACATGTCCAGAGCTGCATTGGATGGATACAGGCACTTTAGGAAGGACAGGCCAGGAAGGTGAGGAGGGGACTTTTTTTTTTTTTTCTTTCAGCAAAAGCAGCATCAGCACCTGGGCTGCATTAGGAGGAGTGTTGCTGCTAGGTCAAATGATGGCAATTCTCCTACTCTGCTTGGCTCTGGTGAGAAAGCATATCTGGAGTGGTGTGCCCAATACAAGAGAGACATAGACATACTGGAGCAAGTCAGCGAAAATACTGAAGAAAGAGCCTCTGACACAGGAGGAGCAGCTGATGGAGCAGTCATTGTTTTGCTTTGAGATCAGGGCAGATCTTATCCTTATGTATAAATACATTGTCATGTACGAGTATCATCATGAGGGAGTAAAGGCTGTGGAGACAGTCTTCTCAGTGATGCCCAGGGGTTGACAAGAAGCAATGGGCACAAACTGAGATACAGGAAATTCCATTTAAACATCAGAAGAATCTTTCTTATAGTGAGGGTTGTCAAACATGAAGCATGTTGCCCAGAGAAGTTGTGAAGTCTCTGTCCTTGGGGATATTCAAAACCTGCCTAGAAAAGGCCCTGAGCAACCTGCTGTAGTTGACCCCGCTTTTAGCAGAGGGTTTAGCCAATATGATCTCAAGAGATCCCTTCCATCCTCATCCATTCTGTCATTCCAGTTTTTTCAAACCAAAATCAGACCATCATAGACTGGTGAAGATGGGTTTTGGCTAGGTAGATTTTTGGATGTTTTTCTAGAAGGGAAATTAAGATATTTGGGATGTTTTTTCTTTCTTTTCTTCATTATTCTTTTCTTCACTTCGGAAAGTTTCTTGCACAAGAAAAGACTACTTCATTTTGAAAGTATCCTAGGCAGTATGTAGAAGGATTACCGATGTTAGATATTGCTAAAGTTCAGAGTAGCAACTTGAGCCTTTATTCAGAATTTTTGTGAAGGAGACTACCTTTTAAGTGTTGTATTTATATTGTGTCTCAGGCATTTCCAATCTTTTGTAGAAAAATGCAAAACATTTTACTAGTTTTAGTATAGAACACAGAGGTAGTATGTCCCCAAACTTTAGGTTCTGTTGAGCTCGGTGATATTGCTAGCCATATGTCACTTACTCTTTTATGTCTCAGGAACAAGCAGACTACAGCTTTTAGCATCTCCTGAATGCTGGTGAGGTTCCAGATATTTGTGGGAGGAGTGAAGATGAGATGATCTGGGTACAGACAGATTGTAGTTGCAGAAGTAATAAATTCATTTTTAAGGGAACAATTTTCGGGAAGCTTAATTTGCACAGTGAGAGTATTAATTGAGAGCATGGTTAATTTTCATCCTTCCATCCAGCAAGAAGAGAAAACTATAGGGAAATGGTGAATATAATCTGAATGACAGGAAAAACTAACAATCACTCATAATTCTTTTGGGTGACAGCATAATTTTTTGAAGAGTACGTTCAGAGGTGTCTGACAATGACTTTCAATAGTACTGAAAATGTGAATGATTACCAGTCTACCATCTATTATGACCAAAACTGTTACATGATAAGTCAGACACTTGGAAGGGACAAAGCCATATTCCCAAATTTAATTTTGTTTTAAATCAATTATTAAGGAAGATACAGATGAAACACCCACCCAAAATTCTGTGTCTGTGCATAAGCTATATGTTATAAACAAAAAAAAAAGTTCACTTTTGTAATCTAAGGGTAAGAATTAAACAGCTTTATTAAGCAAGGCACTGCTGTGGCCATCTATTGAAGCTACAGGGGAAAAAACTGTCTTGAAAAAAATTAAGATATTTTAACATTTGCATTTGTTCTGTGTTAGCATAAAAATTAAAATATCCAACTTTAATGATTTTTTGGAACAATCCTGTTTTCGCATTCATGATGATCATTGCTCAGACTGCCTGGTTCCTGGTTCTCGGGCTGGTTCTGCATTGGTTATAGGATTAGCAGAATTTAGTGCTATTCTGAAGACTGCTAATTAGCTACTGCCTAAAGGAGTTGTTTGCCAAACTAAGCAGAGTGCAGGAAAACTACAGCCAACATGCCTCCTTTACTAGGAATAGTGGGATACCACTGTATTTGTGATGATAATGAACTGTCTTGTACCAAAAGAATCCCTAGCTGACAAAATGTGTCTAGTTTTTAAATCCTTGCTACTGGCTGAATTGTGAAAAGCAAGTGAGGCGGATCTGATAATCTGGCCCACATGACTCTTTTACAAGTAAACATTATCAATGAACACTTGATTTCCTGTATCCTCAAGGAAAATTGCTTTGGAAGAAAGGACTGCTCATGAGAGGCTTTCGATAGCCTCTTTTCAAATGCTTATCTTCCTGGATCAACAGGCAGATCTTGTCTGTTAGGAGGGTTCCACTCTCTTTCTTCTTCTTTGGGATACAAAGGGTAATTTGCACACATCTGTATCTGTTTTCCTTATGTTTCGTTCTGCTGTAAGTACTAGTTTTATTGACCGATATCAGCCTCTCTGATACTCCTCTGTTGGCTGGAGATGTAAAATTCTCCAGCTCTCTTTTTGATAAGAGCATCTCCCAGAGATATAATGAATGGAAGGGACTGGAAGGAGACAGTTGATCAGTGCTCCAACCCAGCTTTGTTCATTTTTCTGTGGTAATTTGCTATAATGTTTGCTGCCTAATACTGCTTACATTACAAAACAGTGCTTCCTATAGGATTATCCTTTCCCACGATTAATATATTGCATTCTTTGTGTTTGACCTAATTGTAAAAAGAATCAGGCTGCTGCTGGAATTGCTTTATGTAAAAAACACAGGGGCTGTGTTGCAGGTCCTCCAGAGTCTCTACAAAAACAAATAAATATGCTGTCACTGTCAAGGACAGAAGACAAGTGCAGTCATGAAAAAGGTGCCATTTCCACAAATTCAGGGTGTGTATGTAATCTTCTCTTCATGGCACAATTATTATGCAAATAGTAAGCTTTTGTCATTTAAAAAAAAAAAAATCTGTCTTTAACCGCAAAAAATATCTGTCTATCTCAGTGTAACATTATGCGCTTCTGCCCTATAGAATTAGCCTTGCAGAGAAATGCCTCAAGGCAGAAAGAGACAAGTCTGAACTTGACCCACATCCAGAGCTTTTTGTGAACACCAGCCCCATGGGCCGTTGAGTTGGTAACCACTAGAATTACAGAAAGTTTTTTCTTATTCTGTTTTTCCTGATGGCAATGCAAAGCAAGAAGAAAAAAGCAAAAGCTATGTTAGTACATCCATATCACAGATTAAACACACACACACACACACACACACACACACAAAACAGAACGTCAGGAAATATTCTGGCATCAGAAATAGTGATGTGTAATACATAAATGGGCAGGTATGTATCTGTAAGTCCAGCTGGATGTTTGTCATAGAAAATAAGAAAGATTAGCCTACTGCCTTGTAATTTACATGATATTATCATGAGCTTCATGCTTTTCAGGGTTTTCTTGGCTTTCTTATCTCCACTCCTGAAAAATTTTGCCTTTTTTTTCAAAAAAGTTTATTTTGTCCTGTTAATTTCGACAGGATACTTCTCCTGATTAACATATCTGTCATGGTCATACTTCTTTGAAATTAGAAGTGAATTCATTCCTGACATTACATAGTCTACTTTTCATTTCATATTTTGAAAAATGTAGGACTGCTGCTTTGTTCATTGTCACCTTAGTACTTATGTAACCTTCTCTCTCAAAAATAAATAAAATAAAAATAAAACTATTTAAACATTTATTTAAGCACTTGTGAATTAAATACCATATATATTTTACGAATACATAAATGAAGTTTAAAGTAGAGATAAACTAAGGGCGTAAATGACATTTTTAAGTACTACATTTTCTTTGGCCGTTGCACTTCAAGGTAGTATTGGGAGAGAATTCTTGTATTTCTTTAAAATCCTGTCAACTGTAAGTCCACGGAGTGGGCTTGGGTGTATGTGTGGAAACACACTTGCTGCTGGCAGCAAGCATTCCTGGGTCGCCCATGCCACCATCATCTGCGACATATGTGCTATTTGGCAAAGGGATTTCTCTGTATTTCCTAGGAGGCAGGCCCCATCCCTTTGCTGTTGCCATGGCCACATTCTCTCGGAGCTTCCTTGAGTGGAGAAGAGTGCTATCATGTTGCTTCCCCAGGAGACTGTCTGCGCACTTCCCACTTCCTTGTGTGCGATATCAGCGTGCCAGAATCGTGGTTCTTGGTGATGCACCCGGTAAAACATAGCAAGTTAATGAAACTTTAGCAATAGAATCTGGCAAACCAGAACCTGTTCTTCAGCTGCAGCCAGTTTGTGCTCCTCATCTAAGTACTGAATTTTGGAGCCTTCTTAAATAGATAAATAAAGAGATGTATTTATAAATATATACTCAATATAAACATAGCTACTGTATAACACTTTATACCTAGAGGGTAGATTACTTTTGATTCAGGTTTCCCTGGATTAGGAAATTTGGGTTCCAATTTTGAGAGAAAACAGCAGCACCTGTGAACTGGTTCTGGTATTATCTCCTCACATACTCACTACTTCAGTTTGTTTCATAGCAATCCCACAATATCTGTAAATATTCCTATTTTTGTAATAATAGCTTTGGTTTCTCAGTAAATTAATCTCTTTTTGTTAGCTCATTTTGGTGATAACATTTTCCATCATGAGCAGCTGTTCTGTGAAGATTGAGATGAGGAAAATGTGATAACCTCACAAAGAAGCAACACCAGGCTGGGAAGTGCTCTTTCTTTGTCCCGGTGTCAGCATTATGAAGAATCAATACAAAAAGAAAAATTAAGATGAGAAAGAAAACAAACCTAACTGTGTCTCTGCTGCTGTTGCTCTCAAATGAAGCTTATTTCCCGGTGATAAAATCTTGTTAAACGGGCAGAGGGGAAAAGGTGATGTAATGCTCTGAGGCAGGAAAACATGAAGTGCGCGGCGTTTAAGCTTCTATCTTCCTCCGAAATAGTGAAGAAAGCCATGATCATTTAGAGTTGGTGAAATGCGAGGCATTCTGCTCTGCACTTCGAATAAAGTAGGATTTGGGCCCACATAATGATAGTTTTCTCTGCTGCCCCCTTTTCAGACTCTAACCCAGTAATAACATCTTGGTTTAGCGTGATGACTTTGATAATCATTGTTATCTCAGGTACGGAGAGGTGGGGAAGAAAACATCTTACAGATGGCTGCCACCACAATCAAGTGACAACGTGTTCTGTGATTAAGGACTGGGAGCTTCATTTCACAGCAATCATGGAAATAGGTTAAGCAGTCATGGGGATAGAGAGAAAAGATTTTAAGAGAAATACAAATTTCAGCCAGTAAGCAAACACAGCTTAAAGGTTATATCGCATGGTCCTTTAATTGGAATATTAGTCATACACGAGACCTTAGCGGTATTATTTCTTACAGTAGACAAGCATACAGCAGACTCAGACATACATCCCATTCCCAGATACTGAGGGAAATGGAGTTGGGTAAACATGGGGTTACAGTTCTTGCAGATCCAGAACAATAATTCAAAAATAACAGCCTCAAAATAAACAGAAGAATTGAATGTGAGGCTTTCACACTCTCTCCTGGGCTGAGCATCTGTTCAGCAGCTGAGGTGGATATTTAGATTCAAAAGAAAATCTGAATAATTGTGGATATGCACAAGCCACTTTCTCTTCTGAAAAGGGGTTTTTACAATCTGCTATGTTCCAGCGTGGAGAGCCATCTGGTGGGTGTAAGAAGCAGTGCTTTGCTAGGTTCTTGTGAAGAATCCTAAAAATTGCGTTTGCAACGTCCTTTTTGTTATTATTCTTAGGAGTTCTGTTTGCAAAATCTTCATTACCTCCTAATTTTTTTTGCTGATTTTTCTTTTTTTTGTTGTTGTTGTTGTTGTTTAGTTTTCTAGTTATGCAATTGCAGTTATTCTTTACCAAACAGTATTCACTGACAAGGCTTAATTTTATGACAGAGATGGACAAATGGTTTTAGCAAGAAAAGAGAATCACTTGGAAGTGCAATTTCACTTGCTCTGAAATATCTTACAGATGTCACCGCAATTCACCAAATATTTTCATGCAAAAAATGATCGGCCAGATGCATACATGAGCTAGAAAAGGGAAATTAGTGCCTCTCTGACTGCTGCCTCAGAGGTTAGAGCTCTGTGGCAGACTGGACGGGACTCGGCTCGGTTCTCTTAAAACCCACCCTCTGCAATATCAAAGGGTGGATGTAGGCTGAGGAGGAGGAAGCGCTAGTCAGGTTATACAACGTCCTAAGCAAAGGCTTCCTCGTTCTTCTCTGTTGATGTTGTTTCATTATACATTAAATAGTGACATTACTAAAAATGAGAGCAGTCTGAGTCCAACTATCCAGCCTTGTGGCTGGGACGTTTGCTGGGTAGGCAGCACCTTCCTCAGAGCTCACATGAGTTAGTATCTGTTATTACATTTAGTATCTATTAATACTGTGGAAGAGTATCAACAGGTGAAGTGTAAAGCACGCTGCCCATTATGGCAGCAGGGGAAGACACTTTCTGGGGAGGTAGGAATTGGGCATTCAGCTCCCCTCAAGCAAAGGAGACAGCTGAGCCTGGGGCTCCTGAGCTGTAAATCCCTGAATGGCTGAATGAACCCATCCTTTCTTCTTGGTTTGGTGAGTCTAGGCTTTCTTTAGCATTGATCTTTTAACAAGTTTCTGAAACAATGTTTTCTCTAAGGGCAAATGAATGTTTTATTTAACAGAAAATAACTTTTATTTACTCACGGTAGGAGAAAAAGTAGGAAAAATGTATTTGATCCAGATCAGATTTGGATGTTTGATGTAAATGTTGTTTAAATTAGCTAAGGTTAAAAAAATCTTACAGCCTTAATTCCAAGTGAGGGATATTTTATTAAGTACTCATATTCCTAGTGACATTTCAAAAAGCATTCAGAAAGTTATCCACGTATACGTTGCATTAAAGTTTAAAGAAAAAGTGTTGGAAATTCAGGCAGTGACCTATCAAGGCTTGCAGACAAACAGAAGTTTCTATTAGAATTTTGAGCGTGCTTTACCCTAGGAAATATCTGAGAAGTTTTATCTCTTTGCAGGGAGCAATGATAAGTATAGCTATTCTATTCTCTTTTTTTGTTGTCTTGAATTATCACCTGTATGTGATTAACAAACTGAACAATGCAGAACAGTTACGATAGGATTGAGCTTGCTAGTTATTATAGCAGTTTTCTTGGAAGAGGGGCTGGAAAACCACTTATCCCTATCTTTCTGCAGGGCATCCCACCTTTCTTGCAGTGCCAGGGAGAGCTATTCACTACATCCTCTCCCATGTCGTCCCTTTCTTTACAGCACAGTTGCTGGACTCAGTCTGAACCTGCATAATACACCCACTGCTTTTCTGAAGTGTCAGATGGACTGCATATCCTCAGATCAATTGCATTGCACACATCCAGCTGGTCTGAAATTACTGCTCATTCACCATAAAGATCTAATGTACATTTTCTGCCTGCAGTCCGTTTCTTCATGGGTCTCAGGAGCATGTGGGAGTAGGCTATGGGCTGAATGAATGTCCTGGCAGGATGCACAGAGCCTTAGTAGGACAGGCTAAGCACACATCTTTTAGAAGAAAAATCAGTCCAGAGTAAACATCCACCCTCTTCATATTCCCCCTATTTTAAAATATTGATCACTCAACACAATTATTTTGTAGTTTTGGTCCTCTTTTTCTTCCTTTTTTTTTT
>VXAL01005832.1:39730-95429 GCA_013399475.1 Chauna torquata
TAATGGAAAAATCAAAAATCTCCATAACTGTTATTCTTTTTGCATTTTGGGAACATGTAGCTTTCAAGGTATCTTAGTGTAACTATTATTGGTTCTTACTTATGTCAACTACTCCTGTCAAATCTGGAGAAATACTTGGTAAATAAGTTTCGAGGATTGCCTGTTCTTTTTCCTATGGCTTTTAAACTATCTTAAGTTCTATTTGTTTAATAACTTTTCCAAAGTGAAAAGAGAAATTTTATGGTATTTGTGCTTTCATATGTATACTTTTGTCTAACTTGTCAAAAATTGTCTCCTGGTTTGAAGCTGCAGTAAGTGGAGCTAATGTGATGTCTGAATGCTTAGGCACCCAAACTTGACCTTGGGTGTTGTGCTATTAAGCCTGGACATGGCACCAGGGCAAGCATGACCAGCACAGTGTGCTCAGTCCCACTCTTCAGAATTGAGGAAGCATACTGGCAAATTGGAGGTGGTCCGAAGAAGAGAAGTAAGACTTGTTAAGGAATGGAAAAATATATCTGTAGAGAAAAAACTAGGAGCTAAATATTTGGCTTATCAAGGACTACATTAACAGCTGACTGGGCCAAAATCTGTATATACCTATGCAGGAACAATATTTTGTTACATTCCACTTCAATTCAGTACACAAAATATTGCCAGAACTCAGGGAACGTGACACTAAATTAATTTCGGAAATGAGGGGCAAAATAATGGCCATTTTTTTTTTTTCAGTCAACAGAATTGACATTAGGACAACTTGGAAAGAGTTATATAGGTTTGCCACCACTGAATGTTTTTGTTGTTTTTTTTTGTTTTGCTTTGTTTTGTTTGTTTGTTNTTTGTTTGTTTGTTTGTTTGTTTGGGAGGTTTTTAACTTCAAACAGAAGTTAATGCAAGGGAAATCTACATCCTGTGTTATGTTGAAGATGAGACAGTTATCAAAATGGTCTCATTTAGCTGCAATGCTGATATAAGTATAGAATCCTGTAAGACTCCTTTCAGATTCCTTTCTTAAGGCAGGAAAGGCATCTGTTTAAGTAAGACTCCACAAGTAATTTTACTTTGTTCAGGGCTATGCGGTTCACAGCTGAAAGAGGCTTCCACTTAAGTTCAAGGTATACTTTCTGTGCTTGTGTACTGTACTCACCTCTAGTTTGTAGACTTTATTGGCATAATTATGCCAGTAAAAAATTGTAAATATACATAGTTCTTCACTGGTGTCACCTTGCTCTAATATTGGATCAGTTGTACTCTTAAGTGTGAAGCTTCAGAAATCCTCTGTCAAGACCATAAATAAGCATTCCTAAACTGGCAGAATTAAATGTAAGATGAATCTCACATCTTAAACAGACTTTCCAGAATTAGCCCCGTCCAGTGGACTCAGACCGGAGACTAACAGTGAACACGCTCCATGTGCAATTGTAGGAGAGATCTGCCAGGAGAAGTGGAAACTGGATTTACTTTTTAAAAATGGATAACTAACTTATTGGTAACAGTATTCCTTAATTTAGCTATTAAGATATTTTTCTCAGAAAACATAAGATTTATAC
The DNA here is from genome assembly GCA_013399475.1 of Chauna torquata. NCBI lineage: Eukaryota > Metazoa > Chordata > Aves > Anseriformes > Anhimidae > Chauna > Chauna torquata. Next base: position 41,281 of record VXAL01005832.1, read on the forward strand.
ACTTGTAAGGAACAGGTAGTCTCAATGAGTTTCTCCATACAGAATTGTGGTAGAAAAGTGCTGAAATATTCTTGTTGACCTTTATTAACTACAGAAAATCTGTTTTTAATTCAAAATGACCTTCCATTTCAAAGTTAGGTTATACCAAATAAGGTTAACAGTTTTTAAAGGTCAAAAAAAATTAAATCTTTTGAAATAATCAAAATATTTCAGTTGGCCTGACCTTTATTTATTTATTCATCTGTTCAATTTTTGGACTGTTGTATTTAAAAATGTTTATATCTGAGACATTGCTAATGTTGAAAGTGGGAGAAAAAAATGAAATCTTCCAAATTCTTACGAGAGACAAAACGATTTTCATGTACTCCTGTATACTAAGGTGCACATTATATTTGGCTGTCAACAAGAAGTTAGGAATTGCTTTTAGACAGAGCAACTTTTGTGCTGGGGAAGTTGAGTCAGTTAATTCTAGAAAGACTTCGGAGAAGATATAGTTACATCTGCTACAACTATTGTGATGTAATAATGAGAAAATACTTATTAAGATAGTCTTAGTGTTTATGAATTAAAGCTTTACTCAAAATTTTTTAAAACAAAGGAAAGACCTCCACTTAATACAACTTTTTCTGAATTATGACTTAGTACAGTCATAAGAATAGCAGAAAAATCCTCCAGTAGTGGGTTGATGGGCAGTCATCTAACCATTTGGGGGAGTATAAAAGAATAGGTGAAGAAATTGAAATTTCTCCCATGGTGAGAAATAATCCTTAGTATTTGCCACGCCCAGAAACTAAACATTTACCAGTGCTTGCGTAGAGGGACAGTGGTGTCAACTGATATTTGCCTCTGAAAATGTTATATGACCTTACTTTATGCTTATCTCTTCTCCCACACCTCATATGTATGTTTTTAAATGCCCTTAAGAAAGGTATTTTCACTTCCTGCATGAAGACAGCGTCCATTTGTTGTCATTGGCACCGCAATGCCAATAAACATGGTAATAAATATTAGCAGAATCTGTTAATCAGAGAAATTATAGCACTGACAAGAAAATGTAAGATAATTATAGAGGCACTATTGTTGCCCTCCTTGGCTCAAATAGCTGGGCACAGTCGAGGATCTGGGAGTTGTTCTTGCTGGGAGGAGCACTTGCTGATAGATGGTTAGCTCCTCAGTGCAAATCTGGCTTATTTACAGAAAAAGTGCTAAATCCTGTTTGTCTAAGTGCCACAGAAAAACAGTAAGCCACATCCCCGCGTACAACTCAAAGCCTACCTGCTAGCAAATCCTCAGCAAAAAGAGCATCTACCGTGGTTGCTGTTAGGACCACCCTAGCAGTTTGTCTATGGCTGTCCTCTGCATTTTTGTTTTCGTGTTCTCCTTTCTGCATTTGCCATACTTCCATGTTAACACTGTTTCCGTTCCTGTAAGCAAAGAGGTATTGAATTACTCCAGCCACCAGGAAAGGTGGCTGGCATGGTCTCAGCATAGCACAAAATCTAGTTAGGAAAGGAAAATTCTTAAAAGAACCTGCAAATCCAGCTTGTCGCTCACAGGGCTGGGCAGCTTCACAGAAAGGGAGGGAAGAATATTCTTCCTTAGCTTGCAAAGCTGATACCACAAAGTACACATCTCCGGAGGAATCTGTGCAGCTCAGGAGGGTCTAGGTAGTAACAAAGGTCTTCATTCGTCTGACCTGCTTTTCTTCCAAATCTTGGCCTTTTGCCCTCCCTTCAAAGAAAAACACATGTTCTACCGCTAAGAATGCTTTATAAAGTCTTTGTAACACTCGTCCTGCTGCCTCCACACACATACTCAGACACATTTCATTATCCAGTCCCTAGATATATAACTGGGGCAACATCCTCCGAGGAAATAATATGGCGTAAAATTTATACTGAATAGATCACTGAGAGCAGAGTAGGAAGACTTAGTCACAGTTCTTTGAAACACTCCATAATACTAAAGAATTTTGCCTTTTCCCTTTCATTGGCAGTCTGCATTTGTTTGCAGGGATCATAGTGGGTTTGTTATTGTTGTTATTAGTGTTGGTTATTTACTTGGTCTACTTTATTATTTTGTATTTTAGCTTAATACAAATGAAAATGCTTTTTGAGAGCCAAAAGGTTCCCAGAGGTTTCTTGGTATTTTTATTAATATTATCCTCTAATCCAAACAGTTTCATTTATAAAAGATGAAGCACCACAACAGTAAAATAAAAATCATTAGGTAAAGTGATGTTATAAATAATGCCGCTGAGAGATTTTTTCTTTACAAGTAAATGTACAGGCACATTCACAATGCAAGAGCTTATAAATAGCTTTTCTGGTACATTATCAACTTTCAATCACGCTAACATACAGAATGTATGATTACTGTTTTAATGAATTATTTGTACAAGTGGCAGATGGAGAACTAGAAAGTAGATTTGTTTTAAGGATAGTACAGTGTGGCTATCATTGTGACTGTATTACCAGACATTATTGATTTGTGGTAGTAGGAATTACAGTGGTTATCCCTAACATGCTTTATTTTTTTCTGTCTTTCTTTGCTCCCATCCACTTAGAAAGTTAGACCTAGGTTCTGTATTTGTGGCAAGTTGAGTGATACAAAATAACTGCATTAATATCCTTCAAACCGCAAAATGTGTTCGCATCTTTTTTCCTTGGCTTATATGGTACATCTTTTTTATGTTTTAGAAAACTGAAAGAAAGATGTTTCCTTTAACTCAAAGAAGTAAGACACAATGGGCTGAGTTCCCCTCAGCTTTCCTAGACAATTTGCTAAACCTTCATATCACTCCTTGTCTTCAGCTACAGAAATGAGGTAACATCTTCCTTTCTGATAGCGCCATGAGCATTACTTCATTGTTCTGGTACAGAGTAAGTAAATTCACAGATTGGCAGCTGGAGTTGTAACTATATCATGAAATAATTTTTTTTCTTTTCCACCTTAGATCACAGAAAAAAAAAAAGTAGCATTCCTAAACTTTTGATCCTTATGAGTTTTTCTATTCAGATGAGGACTGATAATGCATGCTGTCTTGTTGAAGTTGTGTATTCGTAGTCATCAGCTGTAAACACTTTTAGACAAATATAAAGAACTATTTGATTGTAAACATAAAATTTCCAAATTCAAGTCTAAAAGCATTTTCTCCTCGGCGCCTGCATACGAGAGCATCAAGTACAAACAGTGGACGCAGTGTCCATTGTGGTTGTTCAGAACCCTGTCCTCACCTTCTGAGGTCAGAAGCTTGTTTGCATTTCTCTTGCATGACTCATGGAGTCTCTAGGTGTAAGGACAGTTGTTTAGTCTAGAGCCAGTTTTTATGGATAGAAAACTGCATTTCTATGCTGGAAAACAGCCTTTACTACATCAAATAGTTCTTTGCTCTTCTATTAAAAGCTGATTTTCTATTCTATGATCGAATTCTCCCATGACTCCAAAACAAAGAAAAATCCATTAAGAAAAAGTCTCTAAATCAGTCAGTGTCTTAGATCATTGGACTATTACAGGAATGACTGACCTTCTGAATTAATCTTGAGGAGAAACGAAATTGGTCACTGGACTGCAAGAATCCAGTAACAGTTTTGTAGTCAGCTGAGCTACCAGGTAACTAACATACAGTGTGTTTCATAGTGTATCTGAACCCAATCTCAGCAGTGGACAAAGATAAGTATGCTTTTATGCTAGATTGCTTGCAGAATTGTTAATTGGAAGACATTCTAGGTGAGCTACTCTAGCATAGTACTGCATTTGCTATTTTGCATTCTTGGAAGCCATGACTTCACCAAGTAAAAAATATACAAAACAGAAAAGATCCATTTCCTGGTAAATCTCTTTTTCATATCCCTGTTGTTTTGATCTAAAAATATCCTCAAATTATTAAGTAACTGAAAAGTATACAGCCTCTGTTTCTTCTCTTTCTCTTTTTGTCAGTAATTGAGAGCCTGGCTACAATAAACTGCATATAAAACCTGCTTAAATCCTTTTCCAGAACACCTTTCCATACGGATATGCAGTTTAGCACAGAGGAGAGTCTGTTACAACATACAAGTAAATGTAATTTCTTACATCATTTATAGTAAGAACAAACTATAATTATCCTAGCAAAAATGTGAATTTAAAAAAGAAGAAAGGGCGATCTTCTAGTTTAGCAAAATCTGGATTTTCAGATAAGGAATCACATTTGGTCTCCATATGACTGTTACGCGTGCCAAATTTAAAATGCCAGAGATGTCTAATTCATGCTGCAGAACAGTGATTGTATACAGTCATTATGCCGGTTAGATGGAAGCCATTTAAATGGAAGATAAAACAGAGAGTGGGATGGCTTATGAAGACCGTTTTAACAGTGTGACAAAAGAGTATGATCTTGTATTTTCCTATATGATGGAAGTGCACAGTATATTTTAAACCTAGCAAACAGAAGCTGCAAATATTTACCTTATGTTTCAATATCCATCTTTGGAAAGGCTGAGGCCTAGCATTCTAATTTTCTTACTGATGAAACTGCAGCTGCAGAAATGACAAAATGTACTGGAAATCTGCAACATATTTTCCTAGAAAACTTGCTGAGATCCTCCACCCTTGAGTTGTGCTACATAGCAACACCAGAACTCTGTAAATAAGGAGTATCTGCTGTCCTTGCAACAGGATCTCGAGAGATGACCATGTAGAAGTGTCCTGGGAAGGTCAAGACCTTTTGGGCGCAGTATGAACAGAAACTTTTTCACTGAATGAAATGCCTTGAGGAGCTTAGACTCTTTCTCCCTTTAAGACGTATCTGTAGCTATAGAGAAGGACTGGCAATAAATACACAAAATCTGCCAAAGGTATATTCATCGTCATACAAATATCTTCTCACTTTGTGGGATCTTTTCCAAATGGATTTTGGCTAGTACAATAGCCACTACAGTGAAAAAGAAATAGTAGTTCTAGATGAAAAAAGGGAGACATGGGCTGTCTTTATACAGATCAAATAACATCATGCCCAGATGGCACAGGTGCCTCAGGGTGGTTTGCCCTATCTTTCCACATCTCAGGCTGAGGCAAGGAGAGCTGGCCACCACACTGCGTACATTTTATTCCACTGAAACAGCACTTTCACCTGATTCTCATTGCAACTGGGTTATATTGACGTGGTGCAGGAGTACACGAGGCACTCAGCAGTCTCCGTCATTGCCCCTGCCCTAGCCTCTCTTGCAAATTTCCCTGCTGTTTCCAGATGGTTTTAAGCTTTACTCCTCCATCTGGCAGTACCCACCTAAGCCATTTCTCACCTACTATGAAGAGGATCTGCCAGCCCACCAGCAGACTGAAAAGTAAAGAAAATAAAAAGGCAACCAAACTACAGAGGTGACAAATAACAATTTGAATATGCATGGGAAGGGGATATAATCATTTTGTAGGTAATCTGTTTACTGGCTTGAGTTGCTTCCTAGACCTAGCAGATCTGATGTAAAACCAGCATTTTACTGGAGATGATACACAACTCTTGTATGAAGTGAACGGATTAAACTGTTTATGTTCAACTGCAGAAAACACTCCAGAAATTGATGTCAATGTCAGAAACCTTATTAGGTTTCAGAGGAGGTAGGAAAGCTTCAGCCTAATCACAAGATAGAAGGTCTTCAGGCTTTTGAGAATGACATCTGAAGGGCATTTAGATTGTTTTCTATAAAAGGAAAGGGCAAATTTCCAGTACATATATAATCACTGGTAGCATTTATGTTGTCATCTTCTCTAGAGCAGTAACAAAGTGCACAAATGGTGGATGATTAGAGAGGTCATTGAAGTGCTCCATTCAGCTGTAATTGTAGAGTTTTTAAAAATTCTTTTGACATCAGAAAATATTATATGTTTTTTTTAACCCAGCTTTTTTCTATGATTAGTTAATTCATGCAAAATCAGTGAAGAAACAGAATGGCAAATTAAAAGCAGTAAACCGCTGGATGTCATTTTGCACTAGCAATAAGTAATCAGCAATATAAGTTCACTGTAAAATCACTGCTACCTGCCAACACAACTCCAAATGCACAAGTACTCAACAAAATTTTGTTTAATGCGCTACCATCTTGTGGCTCTGGAAAGTGCTTTGAAAGAAGTGCTGTCCCATGTACAATTCTAATTCTGATGCTGCAGTCAGTATTCTCCCTTTTCCTGCCCGCTCTGGAGCTCTTCACAAGATTTTCTTATCTCATATGGAAGATGCGGATACACTGTATTATTTAATTAACATATTTTTAAAATTATCATGGCCTTATAAAATCTGGCAGTCTTCCTATTAGGGAAATGATGTGAGTCCATTCTCTCTAATAGGATTTCAAAACAAGTTATGTTTTCTATTTCATCATTTTTCTGCCTAGGTCTTTCATTTTTGAGTAATGAATGGACATATGCTTCCAGTTCTGAAGCATATTCACATTAGACAATGACCACATACTGAAAATAAAAAATTAATCTGCCACTGACCAAATAGGAGTTCAGCATTTCAGTAATACTTTTCAAAATAAAGAATAATTCTAATTACTCGTAGTTGGTTAAAAGTGGTGGAATGCTTCAGCCTAAGTGTGAGGGGAGGTTTCAATCCAAGGACAAGGGAAACAAAACACATGACATAATCCATTGCACCAAGTGGCAGTCTACATTATTTGCAAACCTCTTCATTTCATGGAAGTATGATATATCTGGAAACATACAGTAGAAAGGACACAGAGTTGGGGAACTGAAGGGACAGCCCTGTGGTAACTCCGCAGTATGAAGAAAAAGTCATTCTGATGACCACAATTTACCTTAAATTTTATGTTAATTTCGATAATTCCAGACCATGAGGAATGCAATTTTTTGCATACCATAACATAAAGATTAAAAAAATATATATATAGTAATCTCAGGCATAATTTAGTATTTCAGAAAAACGTGTCTGTAATACAGTCCTGTTAACATGTAAGTTACATATTTAGAGCTATATTTGAGCAATTTGGCGTGTGAACTTCATTTCGTACTCATCAAAAATGGTGTTGAACATAGCAGGTTTTACTTTTGACATGAAAGGGCACTTTCCCTTCAGTGCACATAAATTTGGGGATTGGACTTTTATCATTGATCAAGGACCACTAGGTAGCTCTGCTGATCCCCAGACAAATGTTTGTAGCATCCTAAATATTGTAATGCCACTTCATGTTCTCACTCATTTGAATTCCGGTCAATGGTGGTTTACTTGCCATCAGCAGCTGTTAGGGTGGAGTCATAACCTCTCAGGGAGAGTACATATTGCCTTCTTGATTTGTATTTTATTTTAGGAGACCTTTTTCCAAAGACCTTTATTCTCCTGTTCAGGATTTCTACAGAAGTCCAGGATAAGAATAGGTTTTTAATGTTATTGTGTTGCCTTTTGCAGGATTTGCAAGGAAAGTTGTGAATCCTGTGACTGTGCAGTGCATAGCACAAGGTTGTTTGTTGTTTTTTCCCTCTGTGTCTATATCCTTATTTGTTACATTTTTACACTATATGAGATAGGAGCGATGCCTCACATCCAGAAAGTCTGATGGAGAAAACAGAGCTGAGCAGTAATGCTATGACCACTGAAGTCTATAGCAAAATTCACACTAGCATCAAAAGCAGCAAGAATAAGCTCTAGCAAATTACTCAGATCTCTCTAAAGTCCTTCCACATACAGTTCTGTGTTTCAATTGGTGAAAATGTGATTTTTCCTTAGCTTATGTAATAATCATTATTCTTCTGCATGAGACATTTTACACATGTTTTTTGTCACAAAGGGAAATTGCAAAGCCTACAGGGACAACCAGGTACAGAAAATTATGTCTAGGTTGATCTCACTTTACCTGAAGATCATATCCAGTGTTTCAAAGTAGAAAGCAAAAATAGCTTTCAGGATTTCAGTGTATTCTGTAAAGCAACACAGAATATAAGTACACACAGCTCTGAACAGCCAAAAGGAGCGTTCTTTGGTATCTAATGAAAGAGTATGTCTTAGAATCACATATAAGTACCTTGTGTTCTTATATGATATACACCATTAAAAAGCAGTTTCGCCATAACCTAGTCCATATCCTAATGGTAGGCAGCATAGTAGCTAGTTCATTCTTTGTGTCAACAGTTGTTTTTCAGGTGTTTTTCTCTTGACGTAAAAAAGGAGGGGTTCTTGCAGGTTTCTCTGAGCATTAATTATAACTTCTCCCTTATACAAACAGTCCTGGTAGTCTGCAAGTCCTTTTGATTCTGCACTTTTATACAATCTCCTTTCCAAAATAAATGGAAAGCTACAAAACTTCCAGCCATATTAAATTTTGCACAGACACTCACTTGCTCTGGATTTTTGATGATTTATACTCTCTTATAAGCTACTGCTGCAGTTTCCGTAGTAAATGGTCATTGATTTAGCTCATGGTTATCATTGAAAAAATATCTGAAACACAGCAGTGTTTCATACATTGTTTATCAGCCATTTGCTGGTGACACAAGAACTGCAGGTGAAAGGAAGGATGACTTCAATGACTTCAACTACATTTATTTTCATTGCTGTGTATTCAAGCTGTTTGCCTAGTAAAAAAAAAAAAAAAAAAAATCAGATGTCCTAAAGCTGATAAATGTGCCTGACGCTGTTAAAGACAGAGTGACTTCAGACATTTTCTTTCTGGTTTGCAGTAAAGGTGACCTCATCTAGAGGCAACTATCACAGAGTTGTTTCCTCAGATCGTTGTTTTTTACTACATTCCTTTGCAAGTTCATAGGACTGCAGCCATCATGGGTTTCTTTTAAGTTGTCTATTGCATATTCTGCACATCCTCAATCTACTGAGAATAGATTTAACTACCTCTGAGGTGTGAATACAGATGAAATCTGAATCCAGATATGTCACCCTTTATTTTTGTAGCCGGATCCTGCAGGCAGAGACATCTCCATCCGGCCAATCCTGGAGCACTGCGAGAACACTCACATGACAATTTGGCTTGGGATTGTCTACGCGTATAAAGGGCTGCTGATGGTAAGCATAGCTTGTTCTGCATAATGCTGCTTTCAAGCTGCTATTTGCTGATAGGCATGAATTGAATTATATTTGCTTTCTTGGTAGCTGGGAGTGAGTTAAAACTTACTTGAATGCATCTTTTTTTTAATTGGGCCTGTTCTAAAGTTTATTAAGTGGTAATATGTGGATGTAAGAATACATAAAATAAAGAGAATACTAATAGCACTAAAGCCAAATACTACATATATACCACAAACCAAGAAATTCAATAGTGAAAAGATGGGTCTAAGAATGAGACAACTTTATAAACTCAGCAGCCTGATCGTCTGAATTCCTTTAGGTTCTCCAAACGGGTGGGAGTAGCTTGTTCTAAAAGTTTGCTTCTGAGTTGGAAATGTTCTTCAGGAGTAGTCACATGAGATGTAAGATGAATTTGGAGCCTGAGTCAAAAAAAAACACTTTTTTCACTGAGGCCTATCTCCACAAAAAGATTTTGTTAATAAAATGAAATTCAGGATCTAGCAATGTCAAACCTTACTAGTTTAAAAAAATAAAATAAAATAAAAGTAAGTAACCATTTGTGATTAAAAGCTCCTCATACCCTAAGCCTCATGGGTTTAAAAATATCTGATTTTTGACAGTACTGACCAGCTGAACACATACCTTGAGCTAAGCCCCAGATGGATCCTAAAACTAGATAAACATTTGCTTACACTGCCTGAAGGGTTCAATCTGTTCCACGCATTTGTAGCATGCCTGTTCACTGGGACACCCGTGAAAGACTGGGTCAGCTGCTTCCACTCGGCAGAGCTGGTGCTGATGCCTGGTGGAAGCCAGGGAGAGTGAGATGCTAGTGCATGGAGAACACATCTTCCTGCTCTACAGCAAATGACTGCTCTACCAGGCTGCAGAGTCCTGCTTGTTTTCACACTGCTTTTTGCAGGCTAATCTTTAAATATGCAGCACAACTTTCAACAGGAAGAGATGAAAGCTTTTTTTTTTTTTATCATTCTAAACACTCAGTTGCTTTGTGGTCAGTCTGGTCTGCTGGGGACCTCCTTCAGGCAGAGAAGGGAGTTGCACCAAGCCTCTCCTCTTCCTAGGTGAGAGCTTTGATCGTGGAGCTACTAACCAAAGGAAGCCTTCCGACCTTCCAATTTAAAAATGAAAAAAAAAAAAAAAAAAAAAAATAGGACTTTAGCTGTAGGCACCTGTTTTTAGGAGGATGTCCAAGCAGGCTGTGAAACCAAGAGCTAGGACGTACCTGATCACCCAACAGGGGTCAGGATTTAGGAGAGATTCCACATCTCAGCATTTCTTACTGGGTAGCTCAAAGTGGCTCTGGATTCATGGCAACCTCACCTGTTGCTGTAGCACAGCATCAAGGGACTTTTGGTTTGAGGGCAAGGACACCAGAAGTTAGGAGCAGTGACACTGACCAGCACTGGGGTCACAGTTTGACAGTAAGATAGCTAACTAAGATGTCAGCTTTAGTACCCAATTGCTGACAAAGTATTTAACTTTATTGTATCTTTTCTAGTATATACCTTGATTACCGTTTGGATGTATTTGTCAGTAAATTCCTACTCTTCACTTAGAGTATTTTTCCCTTTGAATACTTAATTTTACAAGAGTTTTTTAGATAATACATTAAAAGGAATAAGTGGTTTTTCCACACTCTCTTTACTTTCCAACCTCCTCGTATAGAAATTTTGAACAGTTCATTTCACATTCTGCCAGGTAGAAGTTGTCAGTGTTCGCTATACAAGGGACATTTTTCCATGTAGCTCTGTTCAAAAAGTAACATGTAATTATGTTTGGTTCATTTAGAGCAGCGTAAATGGACAAATGAAATTAAAATCAATTTAAAAAATACTGAAGGATTTTAAAAAATCTGCTTTTTTTTAAAGTAACTTCAATAATATTTTGAATGAAAAATTCTGCAATTTGTTAGTAAGGAGATAGGGAAAATAACATTAAACATTCAAATAAAATAAAAAAACATAAGAACACAGGTAGTTTTCTTTGAATTGTTTCTTTTGTGTTTGGGTTGTTCTGGACAGTAGTTGAACTTCGTCAGTTCTCACTGGTTCATTGCCTTAGACCTGTTTGTTCTCATGTGTATTGTACTGTTTTCTACAGGATAAGTGACTCAGTTTGTTTAAGTTTGCAAATGCCATTTGACATTACTCATTATATTTATTTCAGGCACACAGTGTTTCATAATCACCAGTGAAATATATACTTTTATTACTCCAGTGCCATTTTATCACACAAATCTCTATACATAAAAAAGAAAGGCACTCATATGAATCAATCAAATAATTGCTATGGCATCCCATCATCTGTAATACATATACCTGTGTGATATGAGGACAACAGGACTGATGCTTTTAATATCACCACCAAACATGTTTCAGATTTCTGTACACCAGACATAGTTTGCCTTTGGAACAAAACAAACAACAAGAAAAGAAAAAAACAGAACCTTTCACATTCATAATTTTATAATGGTTTATCTAATATGAAACTCCACAGTTTGTAATAATAAAATATTTATATTTAGGGTTTTGTTTGTTTGTTTTGTTTTTTCACATACTAAGAGCTAGTATTGGTAACTACGGTACAAGAGCAATATTTAAGGTAAAATGGCTTATTGATTTACTTGGGCCAAAATTATGTACAGTGACTTCTTATTGTCTCAAACTGAGAATGCAAAAATTAGGTTAACCTGAAAAAAAGTATTTTTCCTCTATGGTTTGAACATATAGACAAATACTATCCATTCTTGTGTCTTAAATGTGCTGATGCAGTAAATAAATCATTCAGGGTAGAGTAGAGCAGGGAAGGACAGGATAGGGCAGGGAAGTCAAGACAAGGGAAGAGAAGGAAAGCCATTAGTTGCCAGGATGCACAAGTTCTTTCTATATTGAAGTAAGCAAACATTAGAACTCAGGTTCACAGTTCTTCAGTTTCCTTTGAAGTCATGTGAGGAAATGATTGCTGACTGCATGAAGGCTTCTCAGTTATTGGCATCAAATAGAATAACAGCATAATAGGAAGATGACCATCCTGAATCTTGCCTTTGTCATTGCATGAGTCCTCTTACTGACCTTGGCCAAGTCCCCTCATATGTACCGGATTTAGTTTTTTCCCATCTCAGGTTCAGCTCCTAAAAGGCTACATATAGCTTGAAGGTCCCTCTATGGTGACCATCAGTTGTAGCACGTCTGATTTGATTTCTGAAGGTGTAGACACCTGAAAAGCACCTTTATTTTGTATATTCCAAAGTATGATAGAAATCTTATCGTCTTAAACTTGCCAGTGCTGCATTACTAGCATCTTTCTGAGTGGCATGAACTTTTTTTCCGATCTCAGAAAGAACAATACCAGATTAAGGATGGATTGGATTCCTCTAGGGCACTTTGTTCATTAACACTGGACTTGTCTACAGTTTGATTCCCCTTTTCCTGCTAATGCATTTAATTAACATGAGACTCAAGGCATTCAAGTGTTGGAAGTTTCGTTCTGTTGCTGATGTAGTATCACAGTTATATGTTATTCAGCTACTGAGAAAACAGCTGTCAAGGCCAAGGTATATTTCAGCTTGGCTGTTGCTGTGCATATCAAATTCCACTTTTACAATGTAAATGTTAATAGATTTTTCTTTTTTAAGCTATAACTATTATTACTAACCACTTCTGATACACAGTTTTTAATGTATGGTCTTTAGTTTAACTTGCTAAGGACAAAAACATCATCGTGGAGAAAGCAAAAACTGATGCATATACATGATGGGACTTGTTAAAGGTCATGAAGAAGGCTGATAAGAACAAGAAGTCAAATTCCTTCTCATGATTCGTATTCCAGTGTTCTATTTTGGTCGCTATAGTTGACACACTGCATAATATGTTGCCAAATAAAGTATTAATTCAACTAAAATATATCTTTGGGATAAACATTCAATCTTGATTTCAAGTTTGAAAGACTCCCTGTAGTTCTTGAGGGTCTTTAATCACTAGGTTGAATTTGTCTAGCTCTGACTTTCAAACATTGAATCTTGGTGGGTCTTGCCTATACGTTATCCCTCTTTCTCTGAAATAACCTGATGCCTTTATTTATAGACAAACTACCCTGAGTGTGGCCAAATTTCTGTGACTTTTCTAAAAATCTTACCGTGTTATGAAAATGACATCTACTAATTGTCTAACAATCTCCACCTTTGCTTCTTCTGCATCATTCACAGCAATAATGTTACAGTCTACTCCAAGTCAATATTGTAAATGTGGGACAGAATTAGGTTAGGAGTTTTTGGAAACCTATCCTTTTTTCATTACCTTCTTATTAATAGTTACATGTAGAGGTCTATCACCTAGATTTCAATCAGTTAAATTTGTTATATTGATTTTTTTACATATAATTTTAAAATTAACATGCCATACAATATTAAGGCAAACACTACTGAGAAATTGAAGCAAGCTGCATAGATGTGATTAGCTTTATTTAGTCTTACAATCTCATTGAAAAAATAATAGCATGTTGAATTATATCACTACCCTTTTTTTTTTTTTTTTTTGTCATTTATTGCCTGAGTTCAAGTATCAGCTGTTTCATTAATTTGCTTAGGGTATAAATTACAGCAATAGCTCTGTAATTACTGAAGATGTTCCACTTTCTCTTTTCCCATATGACCTCTTTATATCTTAAGTGGAGCTTTGCTGGAATTGCAATAACTATCACCAATTAGGTCCAGCAGTCCAGAGAGCTTCTAAATCCATTTCTAAAGCTCCTGCGTGCAAGCTACCGGATATCTCTGATGGCAACAGCTTGTCTTGACAGTGTGTTCAAGAGCTCTCTTACTGCTGGAATATGCCGCATTTCACTGTTTTGGCAAGACATGAATGCATTGTTCCATCTCTTTATAAATACAGGACAAAAATATTAATTAAGCATATCTTATCATGCATCATTACTATTGAATTTGTCAGCTTTCAAGGAATGAATCATTCTTAGGAATACTTTTTTTTTTTTCTCATACTTTTTTAGAGATCTTAATGAATTCTGTTAATGCTGTTAGCCATTTTTTTTCTATTATGTATTTAACTTCCCTTCCCAGTATCTGTATTTTAGAACCTTTTTTTCTCATACTTTTTTAGAGATCTTAATGAATTCTGTTAATGCTGTTAGCCATTTTTTTTCTATTATGTATTTAACTTCCCTTCCCAGTATCTGTATTTTAGAACCTTAATTCATAGTCATAATCATCAGACAGTTTACAGCACATGCCCAAGCATCTCTCTGTTACTGTTTGCAAACATTCAGCTTGCTTCTTCTGCTCCCCCTCCTTCTCAGATACCTTTCCTTTGCTATGATAGTTAATGGAGCAATCTGTTAACATTACTTTTCTAATGTTTTTGTACACTTGGGAGTAGATTTGCGAAAAGACATTAACTATGATGGTTTAGAGGCTGCAGTGCCCAGTTGCACAGTCAGCAGGTAGTGTTGGTGCACTGGGGGGATGGAGCATCTCACTGCCATGTCAAGTGCTTAAGCCCTCGTAAATCTAGCCTACGAACACTGCATCTGTGGTGTGCAACCTGTGCTCCTCATTTTTACTGTTTTGCTATATTTACTCAGTATAGATTGGATATAAAGATTTTTTTTTTTTTTTTTCACTATGAGGCAAGTCAGGCAGTGGAGCAGGTTACCCAGAGAGGTTGATCAGTCTCTGTCCTTGAACGTTTTTGTCCCCAGACTGGATAAAGCCGTGATCAGCCTGGTCTGGCCTCCTAGCTGAGCCTTCTTTTCGAGCAGAAAGTTGCACTTGGTGATTTCCTGAAGTCCGGCCCAATTATCTTACGGTTCTATATGAATAACTTGTATATTCTTAATTAATCTCTTCGTCAAATTAATACATGTTCTGTGTAGAAAAAATTGAATAGTCTCAAGACTATGTGAAAATTCCCAATTATTTTCTCAAAATATCTGTAATTTTTAACATATTTGATTGCGTTCTTCATTAATTCCCTTCATGATCAATAAGAGTACTCAGGAGAAGGGACTACCTCCTTCTCAGTTAAACTGCATAGTTCCAACTCATTTGTGGTGGGTTTAGCACCAATCCATCTGTCCCACATTACAAACTTTAGTGAGGAAGGTAGTGGTGGAGGAAGGCATTTTATAGTGGTACCAGAGATTTGTATGTATCTTTAATCAAACATTGACAGTATTTTAGCATCCAAAACGTAAGTTACCGTATGGTTTTGTAGGATAGTTTTTTCCCTACTATGACCATAAAAAATTTCAAATACTTTATTGAAATACTGTAGATATTGCTGTATTCCCTTACATGTTTCTTTGCATCACTTTTATAGAACAGAAATAGATTTAAATTGTAACACAGACTTGTTTTTATCAGACGTGTTTGATCATTTTACATTGTTGTGATTATCTGTGGTGATCTTTTGCCAGAGACCATATAAAGCTATTCCAAATGAATATCTGCTAATGACTGTTACTATAATGTTACTAAACAGAGTTTGCATGGAAGAAAGTCAAATACTGTCTGAATAGAAAGAAGGCAAAAGATGTTATTAACCTGTTGACGTGAAAGGCTGGAGTATAAAGTGGAAATTTTTATCTGGATGCATGTTAGTGTCCGTAGCTATGTGCAGTTGCTGTTCCACCTTGATCTGTGCAGTACCATACTAAGTGCCCTGCAGCATGAAGAACTTTGCCATGACCTTTATGAAAAAGGCCATTTGGCTGAATAGCTGAATATCACCTCCTGCAATTCAAAAAGTATTTAGCTGTTGTCTTAATGCTCAGTAGAAATATTAAGCTTCCCTTTAGCACTTTCTATCCAGAGCAGCTCTGTGAAAATGAATTAAACACACAGCTGACTCATACCTGATCAGAAGAGTGAGTGGTGTTTTAATGTCAGATTATACTGACTGTGTAGGTAGGAGACCTGTAAGGGTATAGTTTGTCTTTCAGTTTGCTAACTTGACTTGGAGTGCTGGCAATTAGAAAAAAAAAATCACTCCTTTATACAATTTCGTGAAAACTGCTCAGTATTTTTCACTGCTCAGTTCTCCAGTAAAGAACTGAAAATCAAAATGCTTTTTTTTTCAGTTTTGAAAATTCTCATTGAAAAAATATGCAGCCATTTCACTGGAATGCTTATGTCTGTGATGATATGAATTTAATGAATGAACATGAATCTGGAAACCCACAACTCCAGCTTTACAATTTCGTCAGACTGAGAGATGTTTGCAGGCCCGAGTCTAGAACTGCCTTTATTTTAAGGGGTAGCAGGAGGGGAAACCTCCCTGTACCCTAGTCAGAAATAAAAATAGCTGTAAGGTCTTTGAAGTAAAAGCTTGTGTTTATGCAGCACAGCAGAGCTGTGATCCACAACTGAGCTCAGTAAGTGCTACTACGATACAGTAATTAGCTGCAAAACTGCAGACTAGTCCAATATATACTCTTTCCAAAACCATAGCCTGTAGTTATTGGCAAGCATGATTGTGGCAAGACTGATTTTCTCTGATATTCCTCTGCTTTTATTTGATATCCTTGCTACAATTTTCTGTCTTCATCTTTATTAGTATGTTTCATATCTTGTGTTCAGAGTATAAGCAGTCATGATTTTGAAATGAAATGTGTAGACAAACGGGTTTATGATAAGCACAGGGCAAAAAGGAAGACAAGAGGAGAAGTAATCTTCTACCTGTCATCTGCCAGCCTATGTAGTCCAATAGCAAATCAGACACTTGATTGTATTAATATATGCTGTGGATCAGTAAGTAATCATCATTGCGTTTAACAGTAATTCTGGTTAGATTTAACATGAACCAGCTAGTCAAGCTTTGAAAAACAATGCTAAAAGATTTCCTGTAATTCAGCTACAAATACTTTTACTCTGTTCCAGCTATCACAGTTTAGTTGGTAAAAGATATTTAAAAATTAAAGTTTGCCTGATAAACTCTGTGGACACAAACAGCATATTCTCCACAATCCTGTTATTCCTCTAAGACTTCAATATGTATTTCTCTCAGTGACCAAAATTCCATCATTATTTACAGTGGTATAATTCCATTGTCTACAGACAGTTTTCCCCAAATTTGTACAACAGTCTTCTCACAGCCTTTTTAGGTATGCTGACAACACAGCCTAAAACCACCATATCGACTGCTGCAAAGGTAATGATTTAAATCAGTGTGGTGCCAAATTGAAGCTGCCTACCCTCAAGCAGAAGATGAAACAAACCAATCTTTCCTGTACAGCCCATACCTTCAGAAAAAGCTCAGAACAGCATTTTATGACACTTGCTACATCAACAAGATGTGTATTTAGTAGACCAAAATGGGAAAAGTCATTTTTTGTAACTTAATGACTCCAACGATGTAGTAAGCCTTCCTAGTTGCATTCTAAAAGTGTCTTTGGTTGAGATCCCAAAAGGGACTTGAATTAGAACATTAAGCTTGATAGTAGACTATTGTGCTGCCTAACCTTTAGGTAACTGCTTTCTATAGGAGAATGCATTGCCCTGAGTTGTTGAAACTCCTTCTGTGACGCACAGGATCTGTCAGAAGCCTCAAGAGGCGAATCGTAACTGTCAGCGAGGAGCTGCCTAAGCTAGCCGGTATAAAACAGTGGGGACAGATGTGTCCCGTCGATCTCTGAATCTAGCACGTTAGCACTACTAACAGCTGCCTCCCTCCATCCCAGTGTGTTTATGCACGCCTTCTCTAAAGACTGTTTAATCAAAATTCTCTGCAGAGATTAGAGCTAACATCCCACGCAAGTGCCCAAGTAATTAAGACAGCCAGTCTCTCTTTACATAAAATCTGACAGCTCTGCAAAAAAAGTTCAAGAGCTCCTTCTGAAAACAACCTCTAATCTGGGGTTAGAGAGCACATCTCAGGCAAAATTAAGAACCGTGCCATGCTGTCCAAACACTGCAATGATCATCACCAGTATCGTTGTCTTGAATGAAGATGGCTGATGCTGTGTTTTGTGTGGAGGCCAAGCTGGCAGATGTGCTCTGAGAAGCCTTACCAGCTTGAGCCTTCCAGGAGCAACAGGAGAAGAAACAGCTGCTTTGCTAATCCCAGCAGGCTTTAAATATCAAATAGTCCTTAAATTGCTCAGCAGTCTCAAGACTTAGGTGCCCCCAAGCATAATGAGAAGGTTGATTTACATATCTGGGGAAGATTGATGTTTAAAGTTTAGATACTGGGAGTAGAGAGCAGTTGAACCAGACTACTGAGATTCTGTGTTTTTAACTGGAGCTCACACATTTCATATTCAAAACTATATCAGAGAACTACAGAAATCTAGACCTTTCACTAACAATGTCTGCATCCAATTCCTCAACCAAGCCATTTTAAGGAGTTTCAGGCTTTTTGCAGTCAAAAAAGTGAATCTTTCCTTTCTGCAATTGGCTGGGCCTCAGGAAGGGAGAACATGAGAGGGTCAGATGGAGAGAAAGTGAAGTGTTGTGTTCTCTCTGGAAGTCTCTGCCTCAGAGGAGGAATCTCATCAGCTCCGTGGAGCCCTGCAGACACTCTTAACAGGCAAACAGGGATCACCTCTGTGATCACCACCGTCCTGGCAGCAGGCTGTGGAAAAATCTCTGCTTTTATCCATGTTTGAGTCTCAAAGATGAGCTGTGACTTTTAGAAAAGGAAAGCTCTGTTCCTGGGGCAAACATTTTACCCAAAATGCCCATAAAAATTAAAAACAATGCTCTCAAATTTATAGTGCATCATTCAGAGGAAACCCACTTGCTGCAAGAGCCTTTCTCTTTCTTTAGTTATCATGTAAATAAATATCTTACTTTCAGCTGGAAGATACTTAACCATTTTCCATGCTGTTTTCAATTATAGATGAGAATGGGTCAAACCATAACACCCACAACACTGTTCAAATGATCTTTTTCCATTATAATTGATATTTTAAATTGCTTTATAACTGCCTTAGCTATAAATTCATGCCCATTATTTGTAATAAGCTCTGGCTTCATTTAAGTACGCTGGCTGTGTTCCCAGAATAATGCTTTTGGAAGAAAGTCTGTTCATACTGGAAGAAGTGGGGGAGAGCAAGGGATGACCCACAACTCTGAAAATCTCCTTAATGATTGTAGCAGAAGACAGAAATTCAGCCAAGCATACACTGTCCGGTAAACATGGTCACTACAACTAGACACCTTTAGGTTAAAACTAAAATAGTTACTCAAGGTCTCATCCCTTTCAATACATAATATAGACACACACACACAAGTATCCTTTCCACCCCTCAAAGAGCTCAGCCCAGACCAACCTGTTTGTCAATTCAGGCACTGGCAAAGTGTAAATCTGCAACACAACTGAGCTGCAGAGCAGCAAGAGTGCAGGGAATGCAGAACAGTCAGCTACTGATATGGTAGAGTGTCTGGGAGGGATATGTTTGTAGCCTGAGAAAAGGCATTACCGGTGTTGGTCCCCAGTGTAGTCAGGTCAATACAGATGACAATTTGCTTCTGTAAAAAAGCCTGTAGAGAAGTTTGTGTGTTCTCTGCTCCATTTTGTGCAGGATGCCAGACTCAAAAGCAGAGAAGTAGTGCCTGCATCCTTCCTCATTGGAAGCATCATTTTGGTTACCTGACAGGATCTGTAAAACACATTAGAGGATGAGCTGCTTCTCTGGCACGAGGCTACCCAGCTCAATAAACAGCTTACCCACCTAGATCCTACCAGAAGGACTCTGAGACCCCTCTATCCTCCAGGTAGCTGTCTGTATTTACCTTGACCCCTCAAGAGCCAGTGTGGACTTTGGTCCTACAAGAGGAGATGGGTAAAACAGAAGATGTAGGCCTACAGCAAGGAGCCAAGGGAGTGCCCTGGAGAGGACCATGTCCTGCAGGAGCATGAGGAGCATGTGGAGAGGGGAAGGTGGGAATACTGCCAAGGAAGGCTTCAGTAAGGATTACAAAGGATACTGCTGCTGCTGTTTTTGGGAAGGACCACTTCTGCCTACATGTGTTGACTCAGGTTGTGGCAGTGACAGCTGCAGTGGAAAGTGGATGAGCAAAAGGCTTGCCTGGTCTATGAAAGGCAGTACTTCCAGCCTGCCACACTCCATAGGCTGAGAGTAGATGCCTAATCTGCCAAAGCTTTTCAGCCAGGTCTGCTCATGAATGTGTGGCATGGTAACATATGTGCTGTAGGCAAGAGAATTAAATAAGCTAGCAGAAAAGCTCAGCAATGGGAGGGCAAGGCTGGCAGTTCAGCAATCAGTCCAGGATTGAAGTGTCTGGGTAAGAAGGTAGGTGGCTGCAGCCTGCTAGTTTCTGTGGGAGTGCAAAGCAGATGAGTCACAAATGGTTGGGTTCATTACTGTTGTTAGTTGAGGTAAAAAAAAAAAAAAGCAAATTATCAAGGAAATGTGCAATTATTAATGTCTGGTCATTACTATAGTTGAAAGCATGTAAGGGCAAAACTGAGTTTGCACAGCAAACATAAATCTGTCAATTCCTAATTCTCTTATGCTTGACTTTGCAACCAACATTCTTCTAGTCCAGGTTATTTGCCTTTGAAATGTTTAAAGTTTTTTTTCCCAAGGGTAAAAAGCAGAAGATAAGTTTTTACTAAGCAACTGTAATTAATCCCAAAGTGGCATAAACATAGACCTCTATTTTTCTGGATTACCGCATGGGTTGCGGTTGTTCAAGATAGAAGATTATCTCTGTGAAATGACAGTGGGCAAATGTGATGGTCTGGAAGGAAGGGAGTGCACCTTTTTTTCTTTTTCCTTGCTGTCTGTCCATGCAGCTTGTTCAGAAAAAGCTAGATAACACAGGCACTGTGTCTTGGGTCTTGGTGATGGCTCCTATCTCTGTCCTTCCCTTCCCTCTGACACCATCTGCTCTCTGCCATTCTTCACAGGGCACCATACACGTTTACTGGGCTTTGCCTAGACTGTAGGCTGGGCTACCTATTTACAATGCCTTGAGTTTGTTTATGATTTTCCTGTGTTGCCAGAATTTCCCTTAGAAATGCAAGAGAAAGAAAATAATCTTTTGCAGTTGTTCATGCTGTAGAAAAATCTAATTAAATTTCAAGGGATGAAGAAGGCTTCCCTACCCTAAAGACTTTCCCCTGCTGATTTTCAAAGGCATACTGCAAATAAGAAAGGGGCTAGAACTTAAAAACACGCCAAAGCAACAAGCAAACGAAAAATTGCCACAAGAATGTTTTATGCCAGAAATCATTAGACAACTGAAATTGAAAGGCCATTACCAACTCCCTCTACAACAAAAGACATTATAATTGCAGTCTGAACAACTAGGGTGACACTTTCAACACTGGATATTTTTCTGTCATGGGACATATCTTGGCACTACTGCTTATTAATGTAGGTGATAATCATACAATGAATATCTGGATTGATAAGAGTATATTGAGAACAGCTGCTAACAATAGCCAAAAGAACAACACATCTTATATCTTTACTGGAATCCTTGGAAACAAACAGGAAGGACTGTCTTCAAAAATAACTAAAAGTATAAAATAAAGATGTCCATAACATTTAGAAAAACTTGTTCCCATCACTACTGCCACTACTTCCAAGTTTCACATTTTTCCTGTGAAAACAGGAATCTGTCCTACTAAGTAAAACAAATCAAAAAGGTAATTAGATATCATATAAAAGGTAGGTGTATATCTCTGTATTGTAATATTGCCTATATTTAACAAGTTATAAAACATACCATAAATTAATGTTTTTTTTTCTGGATGTCAACCAATTCTTCTTATAATTATCATCTTTTTTTGTTCTTTTACCATTTCAGTTATTCGGTTGTTTCTTAGCCTGGGAGACACGAAATGTCAGCATTCCTGCTTTGAATGATAGCAAATACATCGGAATGAGTGTATACAATGTGGGGATAATGTGCATTATTGGTGCTGCTGTCTCATTCCTTACTCGGGACCAACCCAACGTGCAGTTCTGCATTGTTGCTTTAGTCATAATATTCTGCAGTACCATTACTCTCTGCCTTGTGTTTGTACCTAAGGTAGGTGAATTTGTTTGCCATGGGTCTGGATTTTTTTTCCTTCTGTGATTTTATTCTTGTGATTTAATATGTAAAAGTTCATTGCCTTTTCAAGCACAGGGGATGTGTGAATTCTAAACCAAGCCTGTCTATAGTCTCTTATCTCTGTATCCTGAGACAAAGAGCAAAGCTTCATGAGATTTCAGAGAAAGTGGAAAATACAAAGTTACAGGAATGTGAATACATGCATTTCTATTGCCTACATCTTTTGTGAATGTGCGACTGGAGAAACAAAGGTCGTTCTCTGTAATTTCAATGGAACAGGAACTTTTCAGAGAGGGTGGTGTATGGGGATTCAGGAGGGACAAGTCCAGTTGTCTATTCTGCCACATGTTTCTTATATGCCTGAAGCAAGTTAATCAGGATATTTTCTTCAATTTCTACAAAACAGTAAGACCTTCTCAGTTTACTGGTATGTTGTAAGGTTAACTATGTTGAAACCTCTAAAGTGTTCAAGTATGGTGGTAAAATAGGATTTATCAGCACTTCAGAAAAAAATATATATGTACACCGCAGATGCTGACACTGAAGATATTTTTAATAACTGCTATATTAAAGGACTAAGTGAGGCATAGAATGTGAGGCATATGCTTTCATCTCTTTGTTCCTTTGGGCTCTGAGGATGTGTGTATTACTTGTTGTTGGAAGAACTGAGAAGATACTTACCCACAGAGGGCTGGAACTTAGTCATTTTACTTGCAGAGTTAAGCATTAGACATGAGTATGACAGACCTTGAATGAAGAGAAAGTTAATTTCTACATCAGCTCTACTTTAGCTAAACCACATGTTCTGGAGAATGCATTTGATAATTTGTGGTAAAATGTATAATTATGGTCATTTTAAATGACTTGCATAAACCTAGCATATCGCCCCAAATCAGATGCATATACAGTTGGATATCTGGAACATTTGCAAGGCAAGATTCAAGATGCAGGTCATTTTACCTCTGGAATCTCAGTTTTTAAGCTTTTCAGTTGAGCAGTGGTAAAACGTTTGTGACTGAATCAAGCAAATTATTGTGAACACGTTGGTGCTAACTGGCATCCCTGGTGATGGTTCTAGGAGAGGGAGTTTGTGTCAGTGTGTTCCCTCTGAGAGAAATAAGAGGCACAGACAAGCAATGGAGGCTGACTTCTGATCTGCAACAAGGCAGAGCAATTCATTCTCCAGAACCAACCAACCTGGATGTTTGTACAAGTTCTGCAATTCACTTCTTAAAAAACTAAAAAGCCGCACAGACATAAATAGTCATATTCTTATTCTGGATCTCAGGGAAAATTCACAACTTCATTCTAAATTAAGGAAAATTCACAAACACAGCAGAGAAGAGTACTTCAAAATACTGCAAGATTTAAATGTGTAAGCTGTATGAAAATGCATATTAAATCTCTGCTGCCAAAAATACCTCCACAGAATTTCAGAAGTCTCTTCAAAGAGAAAATATTATTAATGGTGTGACATGCTCTTCTGCCCCTTTGCTTTCATGCTCCTTTGCCCATCCTTTTCTGCTGCTGCAGGCTCTGAAATGACTTTTCTGTTTCCTCTTTTAACCCCTTCCTCTGCTCTTCTTTTAACCCGCAACTACCCTGCCCTCATTTTTCCTCTCAGTTCTTTCTAATCAAGATGCACACATGAACCCTAGCCTCCTAGCATAAAGTACTTCATCCCATTCTATGTATTGTCAGGTTTCCAAATGCTCAGCTATTTTGCATTATAAACGGTCATTGGGTAAGGTACAAAAAAAGAGGTCAAAGCAGGAGCTGGAATGCAGCACTTCCAATGTCCATATGAGTGTTTCCACAGCTGGACAGTTTTTCTTCTCACACTTGTATGTTTTGCCCTACATTTCTTCTTGCCGTGCTTTGCCACAATTGCAGCAAGGCAGCTGGCAAGCACTCTCTTTTGCAACCTGCTCCAGCTTAGATTTCATGATTGCCTGCCTGGACCCCACAGAAGATTAGACCCAAGAATACCCAGGTTGTACATCTAGGTAAGACTTCGGTGTGAGACAGGCACCAAATCTTTCCCGTAATTGTAATTAATTGTTATTGTAATTACTAATTGTAATCAATTAGTACAGTTTTGGTGACATAGGAAGATTGTTGGTTAAATTGTAAAGCCTGTGGATCATCAAGCAAAGGAGAAGATACTGAAGACTTAGAAGCTTGCACTTTTTCGTTTGTTAAACCATACTCAGACAGATGCAAGGAGTAACATGCTTTTGGGCCACCTGAGTACTTCTATTTCTCTGCAATACAAAGTGAAACACATTCCTTTTAACTACTCTTCAGCAGTATCTAGGTCCTACAGTGCTAGAATTCAATTTTTTCCCCACAGCCCTTTTATGGATCTGAACAGGCAACTATTCAATTATGTAGGCAAACTAGAGAAAGAAACATGACATTTTTCCATTACTGCTTGTCAGCTGAACTAATCCTATTTACTTATATTGTGGCAATTACTGTACTTCTCTAGTTAAAGGCCCACCTCATCCACTGCCATTTTGTTAAGCACCAAGTGCCTCAGAAAAATGAGAGGAAAATCTCATGGAATTAGATCAGGGACAAATCGTTCATTGTTCTCTCCATTTAAAGGTATCCTCAAATACAAATGTTGATGTCCATCATACTGCATCCTACTTACAATAACAGTGGATGTTCTTGTTATCCAATCAAAAAAATTTCAATCATTTTTAAAACTACTATATATTTCTGGGTCCAAGGATATCTTGTAGAAACAAACAATCAGCACAATTCAGGCATACATTATGTACATTTTTCCTGTTGGAAGTTAACTACTATGCCTAATTATCATTTTAATGGTGAATAGGTCTGTAATATTTCTCAACATATCCATCACTTCTTTAAAAGAAGCGATCCTAAAGTGTATTCTCTCTTCATGGAGTAATTTTCCCATGTTTATCCACATCTATCAAACTTCATTTTTCTCATATTTTTTCTGCTCCATCCCTTTTGAAATAGAACACTGCATTCAATTCTAGTCACCCACTGAGTGCATACCATCCTTCGTTGCAATGGCACAACATGTTAATTCTCATCCAGTTTCCAGTAGAGCAGCAAGGCAAAATCAGGGTACCAGGAATAAAACATTATTTTTGTGTGTTGATAGCATTTTTGTTTAGTTGACGTTGACTCTTTGTAGATACTCAGCTTTGACAGTTTGTAGAAATTGGAAAGACATAGCTGCAAGGCAACAAAACAAAAGTTCCACTGATTTTCAGGTCAGAAAAAATAAATGCTCGTCTAACCTCATCCCTTGTACACTGTGACCCACTATCACCCACAGACTTTTCCATCAAATCTACACCATGTGAATGAATTCATTACAGCATACATCCTTGTGGCAAGACATCCAGTCTTTAGCTGTAAACTCCTGGATAAAGCTGAGTCAACTGCTGGAAAGCTATACTTCTGTCTTATATTCAGTTTGAACTTAGACCACATCAAATTGTAGAGCTTTTATCTTGTAACACTTTTGTCTAATAATTTAAGAAGCCTTGTAATTACTGTTCTTCACCTTTAACTTCATTTTAATGCAGTTTTTGGCCTGGGAGTTAGATACACCAGTCATTACAACCAGCCTAATTAGAATCATAGAACTGGGGGAGAGAGAGACAAGGGGCTCTAGGAAAATTCAGCCAGAGCAGGTTGCTTAGGGCTTTAAGCAGTTGGTTCTTGAATAACTCTGAGGATGAAAACTCCCCAGCCTCTCTGAGCATCTGTTCCAGTGTTTGACCAACCTCACAGCAAAGTTTTCCCTGATGTTTAAATGAAATCACCTGTTTTTCAGTTAGTAGTTTCTGTCCTTTCATTTACTGTTTACTTTCATGTGTTTACACACATGAATAACGTCTCCCCTTAGCCCTCCCATCTCAAGGCTAAACAATCCCCAGGCTCTGCTTGTATCATAGAGGCTCCAATCCCTTCAGCATCTTTGTGGCCATTCATTGGGCTTTCTTCACTATGCCCACGCCTCTCTTGTACTGGGGAGCCCAGACTTGGACACACCAGTACAAGTGTGCTCTCACCAGGGCCAAGTAGAGAGGAAGGATCACCTCCATTGGCCCAGAGTACTGCTGGCCACCTTTGCCACAAGAGCACATTGCTGACTCATGTTCCACTTGATGTCCACCACAATCCCCAGGGCCTTTTTTGCAAAGCTGTTTTCCAGCTCATGGACTCCCATCTTGTAGGGGGCGGGCTCCCAGGTTTTCTTCCTCTTCAGGGACAGGACTTGGCATTTCCCTTTGCTCAGCTTCAGGAGATTCCTGCCGGCCCAGTTCTCCAGCCTCTCCACATACCGCTGAATGGCAGTGTAACCATCTGGAGTATCAACCCTTCATTTCCTTTGACGCTCATCTGCAAACTTGCTGAGGGTGTGCTTTGTCCCATCATCCAGGTCATTAATAAGATGTTAAATAGTAGTATGAACTACTGGGGTGTAGCATTAGTGACTGTCTTTCACAATCCTTTGAACCTGGCAGGTTAGCCAGTTTTCAGTCCACCTCACAGTCCACTTACCTAGTCCTTACTTCAATAGTTTGCCTGTGAGGATGTTATGGGAGACAGTTTTGAAACCCTTGAGTACATCAAGAAAAATAACTCTCTCCCCTCATCTACCAGCCCTGTCACCTAAAGAAATGCAATTTACTGTCTTCAAACATAGTGCATTATCCAGATCTGCAGACTTGGTCTGTAAATCCATGTCAGGGAAGAAGTGCTTCAGTGCCTGGTCAGTCATGTCTGTCTCTCAGAAGCTAGGTCTTTACTTCATGCCACCACACCTGCACAACAGTCATGCTTGGAAGAACAAAGTGAACCAATTACAAAATATGGCTATACCACAAAATCTGACTGTAGTGTGCTTACAAAATAATTCCCCCCTTCTGCCTTTGCAGACAACTCAACAACTTTGGATTTATGACACCATACCTATGTTCTCAGGGCAGGGAGCTCCTTCAGCTGTGTCTGTATACAAATATATATGTGTGATGCTTGATAAGTAATCATAAATCTCGTATTCTCTAGAGTACTTCAAGAAGCTCTCTCCTCCTTGACAAACAGCTAGTAGCTTTTTCTTCTCACATCAAGGTGATATTTTCACATTGTAACTGAGTGTTAAATCTTACTTATATTTGTTTAAATTAAATATGTTTAATGTTAACCTTTTTTAAGTGGCTTATTTAATTTATTTGAACAGATTTGTTTTATTTTGGGTCCCTAAAACCTAATTAAGTTTCTGTTATCTCCAGAGTGAAATCTCCCAAGGGTTCTTTCTGTTAATACTCATACTTCATGCCTCTCTCTGCTTGAGTGTTACTTGTAACAGTAGGAAAGAAGAAATTTCAAGTGAAACTGTGTTTGGGGAGTGAAGGGCTTGGTGGGTTGTTTTTTTTTTCTCAAAGAGAATATATCCTTTGAAAGTATAAATATGTCAATGAAAGAGAAAGAGATGTTTGAAGAAATATTAAAATATATCTTTAATGTAACTAAAATCCAGTTTAATATATTTTAAATGAGTTTTTCCTAATTTTTTTGAACACTTCCCTTTGCAAAATCATTTTGATTCAAACTGTTCTGTAAAGTTATTCAGAAATTGCCTTAAGTACTGCATATTGCAAGCAGAGTTCACTTTCTAGAATTTTTTACTTGAAAGTCAGAAAGGAACAGTTGGTTTACCTTTGAATATTTGGGGATAAAAAAGGACGAACTGCAAAAATAAAACCAGCTACAGGATTTCTTAAGGCTTTTAAACCTTTCAGCTCATCACACTGAGAACAAATCCAGATGCAGCCACACAGAACAGAAGATTTCAGTTCACTCAAAATCAAAAGAAAGAAGACTCAAAAACATCAACATCAGTCACCAGCGTCAACCAGGCCAGCACATCTCGGCTAGAAGGATTGCAGTCAGAGAACCACCGCTTGAGAATGAAAATTACAGAGGTATTGTTTACTTTATAAATACTGCCTAAGCAATTTCTTTGCAATTTTTGTGCAGTTCTGTAATCTGCTTAAACGTTGACTACTTTTTAAAGGAAAAGTTTGGCCTCAGCCCTTAGCAAAATATCGAAATAATAGGAAACAGATGATTTATATGAATAGCTAATTAATATAGTGAATACTTAGCGGATGTGAAGAATTGAAATTGTGCCTTAGCATATTAAAATGAAATTTCCTCTATTCTTTTGTACCAGCCAAATCACTGTGCTGCTTCACACGGACATGCTGAGCACCATGTAGCAATAGCTGTAGAAGGGCAACCTTTACATACAAGTGTAACAGAGACCTGCGGCCTCAAGGGCACTTAAGAGCAGTCTTTGTTTCTGTTTATGGCCAAGTTCACAGACTGCTGTTGCTGTTATTTCTCAACCTCTCTGAGAGTTTGCTCAAAAACTTGCTAGACAGATCCTTCCATCTGCCTATAAAACAGTATTACATATTTTCTTTTCTTTGTGATTGTGTAAGCTGACCCTTTATGGCACAAAGGCCATGAAGTTTTTCCAGTCTCTCCAGAGAGAAAGACTAAGCACATGAAATACATGAATTCCATGTGAGCTATAACATGGATATCTTTCATTATGTCCATCCTTGCTCAGGAGGCTTCAAACAATAGCAGATCAACACTGAAGACTGCCCAATTTGTGAGATAAGATATCCATAACTGATCTAAATCTTATTAAAAATATCCTCTTCTTGCCTATATTGTGAAGTATTCTTATACCTTGAAGAAATGGTATTTTATTTCAACCATTACTTCTTCATCTAGGTCTTAACTAATGACAATTGCCTAGGTAACGAAAAGGAGTTTACTCACACTACCAATGAGTTCAAAAGCAAAAGTTATACCTGCCTTTTTAAAGAAATTTGATTCTTCAGCTTGACTAGGTTCCTTTCATATGACAGCCTTGCAATTTTGATGAAGGCTCTGCTGGCTACTGGCTATTTTGGTTTCTATATCCTGCTGTAGTTTTTCTACTAAGCCTCCTAACTCACAAGATCTCAGCCTGTGCCTTGCAAGGCTCATAACAGTGATCACAGGTAAGGTTGGTCAGGGCAATTGAGCTGTATTAGTGCACACAGGGCCCTGATAAGAGTTTCAGTGTTACAGGGACTTGGAGCATGTCCTACCACCGCTAGTAGCTACTTCTCTGGCTTATTTACCTTGAGTTGCTATGTCCACGTTCTATAAGGAAGCAATATAAATTTAAGTCCAGCACTTTTAAAATTCAGTTAAGCTAGTAATAAGTTGGACACCACATGCTGGACAACTGTTCACAGAGAGCATCCCAAATTGCCATTAAGATGTTTGTGCTGGTTGTTTTCTACTGGGGCTGTAGCTACTTGAATGCAATTTAGGCTCTGGGGACAGCACCTTGTGTTCCACTCAGTGCTAAAAGGTAGGGCTGTAACAAACCACCATTTCTGCTGTAGCTCTTTCAGTCAAAAACATCTTTGCTTCTCCCAATAGCCCTAAAGAATGTTTCTGGGGACTGAGAGGACTGGGATTTTTGTTTCTTCCCCCTCCTCCTATCTCCATTTTTTACCTCCTGCAAAGATAAGCTTGCAGTGGCAACTTGGTGCTAGCCATTGTTTTGTACTGCTTAAGATGCAAAAAATCTAAAAGATGGGGGCTATTTTCAAACCACTAAAGTATGGAGTGTTCTCAGCCCCCAAACTACAAACGGTGAGTTGGATTTTCTTTGAAATTTCACACACACAAACAAAATGTCTAACAGACATCTCTCTAAGAACGGTGGAAGGAGTAAAAATAATCTTCAAGAAGAAGAAAGATTCCAGTAAAGTTGACTGCAGTCACTCACATGGCTGGACATGCCCCATAGCTCAGTTATATTCTCCAATATGTTAGTTAATTTGATTGACTCAACAAAGCAGTTACAGTGGTGCATGCCATATTTGTATGCATAAATAATAACTAAAGGGTTTTCAGACTGGGCGTTCTAATATCCATTTCTTTCTTATTCAACAGTACATCAGGAATTACTTAAACTCTCACCTACTGAAGCTTATTCTTCTTGTATGCCCTGTGTGCTATATCACTGTTGAATGCAATTTGCTGCCTGTAGCATGATTTTTAGAGGTAGTGTTGTAGTGCTCTAAGAACACTGTATTTGGCACGGTGTGGCAATTGCATGACCACCTGCCTCCTGGTCTAATTATAGAAAGTTATGCAGTTACTGCAGATACCTGAAGCAATGATCCTTGAATTTTTGGCAATTCATTCTCTTTCTGTTTTGCAGCTGGACAAAGACCTAGAGGAGGTCACAATGCAGCTTCAGGACACTCCTGAGAAAACAACATACATTAAGCAGAATCACTATCAGGATCTTAATGACATTCTTAGTATACGGAACTTTACAGACAGCAAAGGTGAGAGTTAGTGAAATGTATTAGCAGCTTAACCCATCAACGTTTTAAATACTAGAATACAAGTCTCATTGGATTGGTTCCAGACTACTCAGATCTTAGTGAAATAGAGCTTTAAAAGTTTTGGTTGATAATGGAAAGCATGCAGAGTCACATAATAAGCTATATGGTACCCACCAAGGAGTTATTTCTCTGTACATATCTCTTCTGCTACTGTATGCCTTACAAGTATAATAGACGTGGTAAAGTAGGAAACTTTTAAAAACAAGTTTGTGTTCAGAAGTCAAGTTTTCTGTACCGGATGGAGAGACGAAAGTAGTAGAATGCTTCAAATATCGTGAGAGTTAATTGCGCCAGCCTTCAACGATGGGGAGCCCAATTTAATCTGTGCTCACCTAAATAGGATGCTCAAATCTTGCTTTTGGACACTGCTATCAAGCACATAGAAAAGAAGCATGTAAATATTGCAGTGCTGATTTGGACTCTAAATGTAGAATTGAAGGCACTTATGTATGAAAATTCTTCCCTAGGAACTCATAAAAAAGGATTTCATGACTACTGTAATATTCTTAAGTTGTTTCTACCATGTCTCTTGCAGAGCTCCCCAAAGAAATATACGCAAAAGAATTTCACTTTTGGGAAGCAATAAGATCTGGTGTATAGTGCAATAAACTGGAAGCCAGGACACCCAGCTTCCATTTCTGGCTCTAGAACTGAACAACTTTGTGAATTTTGGCAAATGACTTCATACTGCTGAATATTATTACATTATGTGAAAAAAGTAATTGCCTTGTGTTGGGAAGTTGTAGAGCTGCCTGTTTGTTGCAATGCTAGGCACAGGTTTCCTCTGCTGTGGCAGAGTAAGCTTGGTTAAGTGAAACAGAAACTACTCCTGGAAAAATAGTTGTTGAAGAATTATTTTAAAACAATAGCAAAGGTTCATATATGCTTTTGAAGTATATTGAAATTTTGGTTGGATAAGGCTACCTTCTCATTTCTGATGGGGTTCTTTGTTTAAGCCTGGGTGCACATTGGTTGTGTAACTTTTGGCAAAAAAAAAAAAAAAAAAAAAGGAAGAGCTCCGTAGAGTTCCCAGTGTCCTTTTTAAAATTAAAAAACAGAAGGGGGGAAAGGAGGAAAAGGAAAACATAAATAGCTGCTGGAGGCGTGTGATTATTGGGCTGAGATCAGCAACAAGAACTAACATCAGTGAGTGGGATGAGGCAGTTTTACCAAGTGTTTGAAAGGAACACATAGAATGTTCCACTCATGTCAGATGCTCCAGGAAAAATGATAAATCATGAATAATATTTCAAGCAGAAAAGATACATTACATTGTGCCAAATGGCCATCTGAGTTTGGGTATGAGAAACAAAAATGATTCTCAAGAGATACGCTGGGTATAAATTTAGGACTGGATGCTTCCCACAGCAGGTTGCACTCCATTAGCAGTAGGATGCTGGCAAAGAAATCAAGGAGAAAATATAACCTTTCTGCACTTACTTGTGGCTACATCTACAGAAGACATAGATGCTTTACTGCTGCTTTGAGCACGAGCATCCAAGATTTGCTGCATTCCCAAGTTTACCCCAGTATGGTTCCTTAACTTCTACATTTCTGCTGCTGGGTACATATTTAAAACCACCTTTATGCACTGAGCCTTAATGTACTGAGTAGCTTGGAATTATGTACTATTGAGATTTACAGGATAAATATTCTTCTGCATACTGCAGTTGCTGGGCACAGTTTTCTGAATAGACCTCCCACATAAAGCTCAAGGAAGAGAAGAGAAAGAAGGATGTTTTTCCTTGGCCACGTTTATATTGAATAGGTTGGAGCATTGACCTGGGAATGAGGAAGACCTGGATCTCAGTTTGCAGCAGGTGTTCGAAGCTTGGTCCCACAACTGAAGGCAAATGCCCCAAATATGAGTATTACAGAGCATCCTGATCCTGACCCAAGTGACATCAAATATTCATACCTCCAGGCTGTGAGCCACCATGTTAAACAACCCTTGCTAGACATTTTTTGTCCCTTCATTTCTGTCTTCTGCTTCTTGTTTTCTTTCTTTCGCTGTTTCCCTCCCCTTGGCTACATGTCTGAATCTCATCTGTATTTCTTTCACTGCATCATATCCCAATAGTCAACCTATGTGCTTAATTTAAATTTGCCATTCGAATCAAAATAATAAGGCTTTGGAGAATTCATGCTGCTGAGTCACTGCTGCTTCTGTGCAGATGCAAACAGACATCTCTTAAATGGTACTTTAAAAAATTCTGGCCCTTACGGCTATGGGAAAGCTAATTCTGACTGACATAACTATGTTTTCTGTAGCTCTGTATTTCATACTGCTTTCTGTAAATGAAAGTACAGAACCTTGAAATTATGCATTCCTGATGGTACTTCAGCCAAGCTTCAGAAGATGTAAATATTTTGTTAACATGACCTACAAGTGGCCGTGTGTATCACCTCCACCCTGCAACTTGGAAAGCCGGTCCAATGTTGCTTTTCAGTTGATGACAAGATTTTTGCCTAGCTTGGACCTTGTAAAAAATGCGAACTGAGAGAGAGGGAGTAGTACAGCGAAAAGAGATGCTAAAAGTAACAGCTGACTTGGAGCTAAAAATCGTAGCAGATCATTTGCCATCAGTCTTGCAGACATGGCTGAGTCCTGTGTCAATCTTCTTTGCAAAACATCTTGCTGTTCTGCAAGAGTTCACATAGAGCATGTGAAGTAGCGGATCCCTATTGCTATTGCTTACACAAATCCAGAGCACTGCACTTCAGAGGACAGATAATAACACAAGATTTATGCAATGCATCTCAAACAAGTCCTAATGAAACTTTAATGTCATAGTACACTTAGGTAGATTTCTGATCTGTAAAAATTGTCCAGGGTCAAAACTTCCAGAGTATAGCCAAGTGCCAAAGGATGTTATCTGATTCTTCCCAGCCCTCCCCACCTCTGTCATTTACCTCAAACATGGATTTAGGAGCCAAACATTGAATAACCTTAGCCAGAATGGAGAGACAGCCGTGTACTCCTGATCTGGTCTCAGGCAAAGCCTCATAACTTTAGGGGTTCCTGGTTAGTTATTACCAGGAACAGCTCCTAGTGTAGCCCACTCTTTGCCGGCCTGAGGACTCCTTCTTTACAGCACATTTTAATTCAGTAAGTTTCATTTAAAGAGAGATATTATCCAAGATACCCATCTCTTCTTCACAAACCTATGATGTCCCTGAGACATCTACAGCAATTGGCCATATAAAAAAAAAGCAATTAGGAAAATGTGGTTTGTAGCTTATGACTTGACAGCCTTTCATCTGCACCGCTAGCTAGCTTTGTGTAGTCAGGCAGTTAGTTCCCAATGTGCTCCCTGGATTGTGGCTCTGGGACCTCAGATGGCTTCACCAGTTGGATATAAAATGTATATACAGGGCATCCCCTTAACTTCACTTGATACTTTCCTCAGATCATTCTGAATCACGGTGTCTGCTAGCTACCTCAGCTCTGTGCACAGCTCAACAGTAGCTTCTCTCCTAGCTTGCTCTTTGCTGGATCTGGTCACCTTGCTCGAGCAGCAGAGCTGCATCGCAGCCTGGGTGTAGGGCAGGGATGTGACTGTACAGCTTTTGGCTCAGGCACTTCTTGTAACTGGCAGTGACACTCAGCAAAGAGAGACAAACTTGAGGCTTGGAGATGAGGCTAAGTTTTCCAGGCTGACATTTGGAGAAAGGAGGACAACTGCTTATAGCTGTGGTGCTATGTAAAGAGTAAGGTTGTGCTGCACGGTTCCAGGGAAGAAATACCCCAGCATGGGCATCAACCAGAGCTTCCCAAAAGGGCTGCCAGGGCACTAGAAGCAGGGAAGATCTGGTGAAGGTAAAAGTTATTTCTACCATGCAAGTTACTGCCGGGGTAAAAGTTACTGAGGCTTTTACCACAGCTCCCTGGAAACTGCCATAAGCCAGAATACTCTTGGTGGTGTTATTTGGATTAATACCTGGAGCCACTTCAGAGCTAGAGCAACCTGGGGTTTTCCCTGCAGAAGTTGTAGCACAGGCTATCAGCCACCACCGTACTTCCAGAGGAGCCCATACGTGCAATAACAGAACATTCCACCATGCAGTTTTAAGATTAACTTTTCACAACATTTACAGCAGGTGTTGTCAATAAACTAATGAAAGAAACTGCCATGAGGGGTTCCTTTTCAGCTTTTACTACTCCTTTTCATCAGTTCCTGAGCTTTTCTTCCTTTCTCCTCTTCAAGGGACAAATTCTGTTCTCTGATAGCTATAAGTGAAAAGTGCATGCATATCAGAACTGAACTTGGTTCTGTAAGTAAAATGCAGTGGTAAGACACTGTGTGGTTTTTTGGATTGGCTAATTTTGTTATGCTTAGAATCCTGCATTCTTATTCTATTTGACTTCTATCTGACATTTTCTTAAATGAAATTATTTCTACATGAATGATTCATAGATAGTGAGTTTCACCTAAAGCCAAGCTGAGAAAAAACCCTGCAGTAGAATCTCCATTTATTACTACCTTTGCCAGTATGTTTCACAGTAGCATATTAGAAAAATTAATGAATGACAGCCAGACTACTGGAAGTACAACAAGAAGTGAAGTGCAGCTTTGCAATAGTCCCCACTTACGAACAATCCTTTTTTTCCTAGTCACCTTAGCAAGTTCTCTCTCTGCAGGCACCCCAGCTTGCTCAGAAAGTCTTTTCTGTTTTGAGCCAGAAAACAGTCTTTACTCATTGCTGTAAATGGACTGGGAGCATTCATCTGCATGTCAGATATGCCTACATACTGTCAGTTGTCACCCCACTCCAATGTTTCCTAGTGTTGGTTTTTCCCCATGTAAAAGCATCTCAAAGAAAAACAGATTTCAAAGGCATGTTGCTAGTAAGTGCAAAGCAAAACAGAATTCATCTGTGATAGATGGGGAAACATTACTTCTACGAAGTTAGTTTTATTCAAGCATTAAGCTTGAGATTGAAACCACAGATTCAAAGAAAAGATTTTCAAAAACAGATGCACAAGGCTTTAAGGAATGTTGTTTTAAAGAAGATATAGTTTGTTATATCCTTAGAGAGAGAGAGAGAGAGAGAGATTAGTTTCTATGAAGCCTAGCAAATGGATTCCAGTCTTGAAATTGGAGCTTGTTTCTATTTCTACAGAGAGACCAATCTGCCAGAGGTTCAGTTCCTCCTTTTCCTTGCATGGAAATCAATCTGTAGGAAAGGGAGTTTCTTCTGATTCACAGTAGCATAAATCAGAAGAGAATCTTAGCAGCTTTCTTTCAAAAAATCTTCCTCTCCAAACGTAACTATGAGAAGGCATGATTTAGACTTCCTGGTGCTGTGAGCTTCCTTCAGAAGAACTTTCTCAGGTATACCCAGCAGATGATGTGATCATTTTAATTTGCCTTTTGGTTTTATTTTCTTTCCATCCTATTCACATGAAAAGCAGAAAGTGACTAGTCTTGTTTCACAGTCCCAACAACAGAAGTGGGGAAAATTGCAGTAGTTTTAAAAAATCTACCTTTAGCTTTAAAGTTTTCAAAGTTCTTTAGTAAATCAACAAGGTTGTCTCTGACAGCTCTTGTAAGTCATTACTGAACCACATTTACTTCTTCATGGAGCATAAAATATGTTTTCTAGCAAAGAGAAAACAACAGTGGAATTGAAAAACATGGGGTGAACAGTGGTCCTGACATCAAGTTGTAAGCCATTGTAGGAATCTTGCCGCTAAAGCGTAATGATGAAGATGTTCAATAAAGCCACAGAGTACAAGTGCCAACAAAAGAAACTTCTAGGTGAAGAAACACAGTTTCTAAAATCCTGGAAAAAACTGCAGCAGTGGCAGTCATGTGGTACTTTCTGCCTGCAGCTGAACAGCATTTGTTAAAATGCATGGAGTGTTTAAGCCCATCCAGGTAATTTTGACGGAACCATAACCATGTGGAGTGGTTATGGTGCGGTAGGTCTGAGGAGGGAGTCACCTCTGGCTGAGGGAAAGGCAAGCAGCTGGCAGCAGTGAGCTCTGCGCTGAGCCTCTCGGCAGCAGCAATGGGATGTGCTCCTGCAGCTGAGAGCTTTGTAATTGGAAGTCATTTCTCTGCTGCAGGTGGGCAAAGGTCCTGAGCTAAACCCTCCTGGCTCTCACTGACAACTGAGTAGCGGGTTTTGTTTCCTAATGAACCAATCAGTGAGTGCTGTGTGAGGCACTTGAGATCTATTTGTCTTTTTTTCCCTATGGTTTTCTGAATGGAAAGTGCTCAGGCATCACTTATTCAGACTTCTGAGTTCCTGTTTGAGGTCTAAGAAGGTGAAAATTACTTAGAAACTGCTTCTGGCTAATCTAAATTCAATTTTGAAGGCTGTCAGATCATTTCAGTGCAGCTTATTCAGTAGCATCTGCAGCGGCAGACAGTACCCTGAGAATGAAGGGCATTTTTCAAGTGGCATACTTAATGACAGAAGAAGAAAAGATGGGGAAGTACTAAAGGCAGTGCTAAACTTCAGAGAAATCAGGAAAGTCAAATGTGTACCATTACCTTTAATTCATTTTCTTTCAGTTGTTCATCTATATGAAATCAGTTTCCTCCATCCCTAAGTTAAGTGCATAGGGTGATAGATAGTGTTTTTTCTTTAAGCTCCAGCTCCTAGAAGCATATGACTAAGTGAGAATCTTGATCTTCATTATTTACATGAAAGGGAGAGGAGAGGAGAGGGAAAAAGATTCTAGTTTCCATAGTTGCAGAATAAAAATCTAACAACTCCTCTCTCAAAAAGTTTAAAGTCCTGGACAACAAATAAGCATTACCCAACTGTTTTCTATTTTGAAAAAAAGAGAAACAGGAAAAAGAAAAAGTCTCAATATTGTGGCAGGCCTATGATGATTCTGTCTGTATTTTTTTAACCTGTATTATATGCCTGTATTTTTTAAAACTTGTGTATGGTAACCTTGTATACAGAAATACACGCAATTTATTAAGAGAGGGTCATCTGCAAGAGTGGTAGAAAAGGATCTACTGAGAATAACACACAGAGTGGTATACGGGCAGTTGGTGTTAAGGGATGAGTAGACACGGAATATGCAATTTCTGCTCTACTTTAAACTAAACCCCCCACCTTTTAACAGGGACCACCTCCTTCTCTCTCTCTCACACACACAGCACAATTGAAAGCACAAGAAATCCCTCCAGGGGCGTACGACACAGATTATTCTCTGAAATCATGCACTCCCAAAGTCTGACAGTTGCATATTCCAGTCATTTGGTGAAGAATTGTATGTTCAGTGGCTTTTAAATTGCTTATCTTGGCCAAAGGAGTTTGGGCCCTACAGCGGTTAAATAATAGGCCTTTTCCATCCCTAATTAGAAGGATTATTTGAATTTTAACTTTGTTCTATGTCATGAAGTCAGCATTTTTCATTGTCAGCTTAGATCAGCTCAGCATTGGACATTGTTTTTAATCATGGAAATAAAAAGAGTTTTTTTCTATGTGTCTGTTTATAGACATCACAAGGTTCTTATGCAAATGTCAAGCTCGTTATACATAGAAATGTGATATATGGAAAATAAAAACTGAACTCTTCTGACAGCAAGTGCCACACCAGCAAACTTCAGGCTGCCCTGGGATGATAGGTTTCACTGCTTCTTATCTTAGCCACTGTCAGATTTGACTCCTTGCTGTCCTCGCTTCACATCTAAGCCATCACTGAATCCTGTCATGACTCCCTTTAAAGCACCTCTCCTCTTGCTACTGCTAAATCCCTTAGCTTTCTCTTACTGACATTTTGTTGCCTCAACAGAAACAGCTTCATGTGCTCTGGTTCTCTCCTTTCTCACCCAGCCCTTTGTCTTCCATGCAACACAAGTGAAGAATCTTCTTTCTTGCTCTTCTGAGCTGTAGCAATCCCCATGTCTGTACATTTCTGCATCCTCACCTATTCTCTTTTTTCCAACTTGCTTGTTAGATTTGCACAGCAGAAAGTGAATCCCACCAAATAATGTCAGGTATGACTGCATTGGGAGGGTAGTTATACATGCTGGGGAACTTTACTGTTTTTATTGATAGCGTGGATACTCCTAGCATGCTGGGACCTGAATATTTTTGGGGCTTCTAGGTGTTAGTAGTACAGAAAAGCAGCTTAAGCCTTCAATACATACTGGATTTTTCATGCTATTTTCATTTCAGATATTTTCCTTGTTTTCGCTCTCATGCCCATTTTTGCATTCAAATCCTCCAGGGTCCTTTTCCAATTTCTACCTTTGAGTCTTCCTCCATGTTGCCTTAATGCCTGCAGCAGCCACTCTTTCTATGTGTGTAGCAGACAACTGTCTGTGATGGATTTGGAGCTGCTCTGTAATTATTTATGAAAACTCTGCACTCATTACTCAGATGTTTTCCATGTGACTTTGCGTGGCTTAACGCAGCAGGAAACTTTGGAAAAGCAAGCAGGAACAGAAAGGATCTCCAGTTAAGACAGCTTTCTTTAAATGGCTGTGTTCTTCCACTTTTTGCAGAGGAACTGATGCATGCCACAGACTTCAGCAGAGCTAGCCCCTGACTCCTGGGACTCCCATGGGAATTAAGTGATGCTACCTGCAGGGAAAATATGTTATCATTATGCAGAAAAGAGAACCGAAGGAGAAAGCTTAATGAAATCATTAGCTGTCCTTCCTGTAGACAACCTGTGGGCCGGTGCATCTGATATAAATGATATTTCTGTGCTAAATCATAGCAGATAGATAGTTGAATGATGGCACAATAGCTTATGTGATATCAAGAGTACAAAGGTTTCATAAATCAATGAGATCATAGTTTTTCTAGGAAAATATTTAAACAAGAGGGTTTTTTTCATATCGAAAAGTAACAATGTTTGAGTGCAAGACAATATGATGATGCAGTTACTATATATTTTTACACAGCCTAAGACTAGGGAAAAGAGCATGATAAGTCTACATAGAGGCATGAAACAAGACATTTAAGAGAGAGGGAGGGAGGGAGGGAGGTAGAAAGCAAAAGAAGGACAAAAGAGGTTTTTCTCACTTTTCTGTTTCTTCATGGTAGTTCCCATGAAGGAGCACATCACCAAAAGTGTAAGAGTACTAAAGACTCACAGGAAAACCTGAGCTTCTATTGCAATATAGGCAGAAAGAGTTTATTTTGTGGCACCATGTACACCTGGGAAATTTTGTAATGAAACAATTTTAAAAAGGTCACTCAGGCACGGTGAAGTAAAATTGAATGTGTTTTCCATCTAGATGGTGAGAAAGCAGTTTTGAAAAATCATCTTGATCAAAATCCACCAGCACAATGGGGCACATCAGACCCTTCCAGAACAAGCAAAGATCCTATAGAAGACATCAACTCTCCAGAACAGTAAGTAGTACACCGTTACATACCGGTAGAGAAAGAGGCACTCCCTGCTCTCTTGTGTACGCATGTGCGTGTGCGCACACACTTTCTACTGTTTGAAATATAAATTCTATCACGGACATCAGCCACCCTGCTGATAAAATATTAGTTTAAGTGATTGCATTCCATCAAAACCCATATTTCTCTTTCAAGCACTTTTATGAGAAGACCTTCACTGAAAATCTTTCCAGCCAGCTCCAGCTACAGGAACAGCTGGAACATCAGCAAGAGAAGATGTGAATGGCAACTCCTGAAGCACCAGTGGGCAGAAGCATTGTCCTGCAATGCCTCCCTAGCTCACCATCATCACCAAATTTAGAGGATATTGGGGTCACTAGATCCTAAAGTGCCCCAAAACAAATGAACATACTTTTTTTCTCTTGACAGAAACACCCATAGCGTGATGTCTAAAGTTTCTGTAGAGAGTTACAGGACAAGCTGTGCCCAACCACCAACATAAAGCAAAGATGAAGATGTACATGGGTACACGCACGTTATCACCGTTGTTAACAGTCCAGGTCCTTCTACACACAAGCTAGAGGGGTTCATGGTGTGCATAGTCATTTTATTCCATTTCAGCCTTAAGCTAGCTGAGAAATAAAAACAATCGGGGCTTTCCAGTGTTACCATAGCAGCTAGAGCTGAATGGGGCATAGGAAAGCATTTCCTTAGAAACAATGCTGCATCTGCAAGGAGAAGATGGCACAAAGCACTGGTTAGATTTGTGCAGGAGATATAGTTTTATGGTATCAGCTTTGCTTTCCAGGAACCTATATAATAAATTCACATACTACCCTCTAACAGCTCATCAGGGCTTGTTGTGGGCCAAAGCTAAGAGAAGCACGGTGCTTATTTGTCCCTAGAATAGGTCATTTCCCTCTGGTAGCCTAGTTACATTGGCACCACTGTATCAGCATCTAAGCTAATAGCTGTCAGACTCCTGGTTAGTACTTGGGCAACTTAAAAGCTTATTAAACAGAATAAATTAAATAAATTACCAGACTGAATCACAAGTTACATCAGCAACAGCAAACTGATTTCTGATAAGTTATCCCCTTGTAGGAAAATACACAAAGTTCTAATTCTGTCCTTGCACTGAATATGAAAAAAAAAGGAAAACCTGACACAGGACAGGAGCTAACCTTGATGCACATGCACATGCACGCACACAAAAAAGCCCCCTTTAGCTAAAATATCTTGTTATTTCACAAAAACAGGGCCCTCACTGAGCAAACCCTTGTGACTTCATGAGGTCAGCAGAGTGCTTTAATGCATAGCTATTAGATGTGCATCTTTTTCCAGTACCATTTGTAAGAAATAATGTAGTGTGAATAGGCAAATGCACTCATCTACATGTGGCCCCCTTAACTTAAGAGAGAGATTAAGAATAATGCAGGCACTTGGATACTCCAGTTCTCCTGATACAGATTCTAAAAAATAAATAAATAAAAAATAAAAAAAAACCACCACCTTTTGCCTTTTTGTGAAGAGAGAAGTTCCTCTAGGCTAGCAGTGACTGATGAGAAGACTGAGATTTCCTAAAGGTCTTAATAGGCAGGTCAGCACAAATCTGAACAGTCACTGACATTTCTGGAACGCAATTAATAAAGTCTGCTAAATCAGAACAGCATCGTTCAGCTTTTGTACAGCTGTGCCTGTGCCAGGTCCAAGGGTCAGTGTCTTCCCTAAGAATGCATAGGCAGTTTGGGCTACCAGAGCTGCACAGCCCAGGCTCAGTGGACGCACCAGAGAGGGAAGCACAGCAGTCTTCAGGACTAGGGTTTTATGATTCTCTTTCTTCAACAAGAGATTATCTCTTTCTAAACTCAGTGCTCTGTAAGAATATTCTTACTCATACATGCTCTTTTTCCAACTTGTATAGCAGCACTTCTGGCCTTCCAGGGCTATTAAATATATCGTTTTTGTCAAGAAAAAAAAAAGTTCTAAAGACAAGCAATAGTTTGGGCCTTCTCTTTCTCATTTCACTGCATACATAGGGCACCTGATAGAGAGGTAGTTACATGGTCTGCAGCTTTAGTTGAACATATTTCTTACTCAAGAACACATCTCAAGGGAATTAGTCAGAAAATTATATCCTTTTTTCCACAAACCTAAGCAAGGAGGACATTAATAATTTGCCTGCAGAAATGTTAATTCTTCACAGCAAAAAAGAAACAAAACAAAACAAAAAAAACCCTACCCAACTTTCTCTTATTTACAGCACTCTAGAGATCTGATATCTTCCAGTATGAAGTTCTCATAGGGTGGAGAAAAGATTTGATTTGGATTTTTTTCTTCATTCTTCTTACCACTAGTGCTACATTTGAATAATTGTGAATGCGATTCTTTGTCATACAGCTGTGTCCAAAGTGCAGACAGCCATATGCACACTTTTCAGGCTCAGTAGTGCAGGAAGTTGTTTCATGTTTGTTTACAGGATACAGTTTATATCATCTCAATCATACTATGCGAAACATTTTTTTTGCACATAGCTAAGATTTAGATCCATGCACCTATAGAAAATTCAGTCTGCATGATTGTAGAGAAGCCTTAGCACATGAATGTAGGTGTTTAACAATTTCCTTTGCTTCCTACTCCCTTTCCTGCTAGGCAGGACCTGGAAGGTCATCTATAGTGCCTCGCAGAATTTGCCATTTCTTCAATTCTTTCCTTTTCCCTGGGCATGTGATCTGTTGGGGAAGATTGGTATACCTTATCTGCACATAGCACTTCACATAGTACACCCGTATTATCAGTATGGTGTGCTGAGATACTCATCAGGATGTTATTTGTATTCCAGCCTGATAGTGCTTGCTTATCTAAAGATCACATCAGTCAGCTTATCTGCACTGTGGCCACATACATACATTCAATGGGATATTGTCTGCAACCTCTAAAGATATTTTTCTGTGCACCTTCCTTCCTGTATGCTGTCCCATCTCATCAGTGGTGAATTAGTTTTTGGCACTGTTAAAATTGGTACCGTTCTCATTTTAACAGTAAAAATATGTAACAGTCTTGAAGATCTCTGAGTAAAAACAATGATAGATTTCTGCCAGACCCCACTAAAAGCTGGTGCTTTGGTAGACTGTTTGCTATATGTGCTGATTTCTGCAACCTCCAAAGCAGCTAGTCACTGTGTAACCCATATAATAGAAACTACCTTGACATTTTTTGAGCTAAAGCTCTGCTTTGATCAGCATTTAAAAGACAATCAAATATCCTGTTGGGACCAGTTATGTCAATTTTAGTAACCGAAAATTCTTATCAAAAAAAGCTGGTTATGACTAGATAATTACATTACAGCCGTATGTCTTGGCATGAACATGCCCCCTTTATGAAGTTTCTCTACTGATGGTGGTTCATATTAGCCTATCCTGCTCAAGTCTGTTGCTAAAATGAGGTGGATTGAGAATGGTTAGTTTACTTGCTAGTACAATATCTTGCTTTATTGTAGCCTTTTAGAACTTCTCCAGCTTCCCAGCAGCTGCTAAAAATTCAACATTAATGGGCTGAAGAATCGATTGAAATGATCTCTGAGCACTTAGATGCAGTTTACACACTCCCGCAGATCTTAAGAGGTCTGACTGTAGCCGCAGTTGTTTCACTCTCTGCACTTACCAAATGGATCTCATCAGTGTTTTTGTATATCAGAACCAAAATATTTTTCAGATGCCTCTGCCCTCTTTGCAGCACCATGCACCGAGTTCCCATCTGCATTGCATTGTGCTCCTATATGCAATGGCACTGGAAGTCAAGCTTTTGCTTGAACCTATTTATTCCTAATAAATGACATCTCTGTACAGAGCTGAGGATATGTGCCCTATTCTAACACCCTGATGAGTGACTGCTCTGTCTGTGGCACCACCTTTCCTTTCAGTCTCCTGCAGTGGTTTTAGAAAGCCACTAACACTAACCATTCCCACTCCCACCTACTTGCCCATATGCTCTGACATATCTGTATTGTACGGCCAACTTGAAAGAAAATGCCTGCCACCGTCCTGAAAAGCACTGATAAAATGTGGCAGGGTGGAGGAGAGGGGAAAGCACTGATATTGGAGAAAAGAAAGAAACCATGAAAAGTGAGGCAAGGTTAAAGATTTACTTTCACTTGAGGAGA
This sequence comes from Chauna torquata, assembly GCA_013399475.1. Taxonomy (NCBI): domain Eukaryota; kingdom Metazoa; phylum Chordata; class Aves; order Anseriformes; family Anhimidae; genus Chauna; species Chauna torquata. The sequence continues at coordinate 85,335 of VXAL01005832.1, forward strand.
AAATAGCACTTTTGTTTGGATTTAGTTACTTTTGGTTTTTTGTTTTATTTTGTTTTTCTCCCTAAGAGTTTTGCCTAAACTCTTAACTGTGTTCTAGTCTCCAGGCTACCCTCCTCTGCCTCAATTCCAGTAAAGTTTTCAAGTGAAAGTAAACTTTAAGTACAGTTAAAGCAAAATTTACCACCCACTGCAGCCACCTTGTGCATAGCCAAATAAACACGCTTTGTCCATGGTATGGCTAACACTTAAATGGGTGGAAAAAAAAAGCATTCACTTGATTATGCAACTAGATTCTCTTGGAATAGCTTCCAAAAACCTCTTTAATGAAAAGTCTGTAACAGTTAAACAAAGTAACCGTTTCCACCGGTGGGAAAATAAGCACGGGCAATTCTGTGTCTGACCCTGCAATGACAGACAGAATTACAATCTGCAGTGTCAGGCTAATAAGGATTCAGCGCATGGAAGCAGCGAGCCGTGCCGCCTCTGCACTCCTTGGGAACCAGGCATGAGTTCATTGATACCACCAAAAAGAGTCAGGAACAGTGGCAAAATAACGAGTGGATTTTTTTTTACCCCAAGGATGCATGACCAGCAGTACAATCATAAACACTGTGGATTAATATTGCTCTAAAATTTTAAAGAGAGTTTGTGGGGGGAAAAAACTGAGTAAGAGTTTCCTGGCTAGGCAGGCTGCAACCATTTCCACCCCATCTCTGTATACAACAAGCCTTAGTGCTTTAGTGAAGAAGCTAAAGAGAAATATCATTACATTTTTTTCTGCTTGAATTTGATAGTCATACTGTTTGGTCCCTGAGCAGTGCAGTGGATGCCTTGGTAGCTGTCTCCACTTCCTAATACAAAGCAAAAAGAAATGAAATGTTTGAATCAGAAAGGCAGTCAAAAGACAAGCTTCTAAACATATGCTTCTTGTAAGGGTCTGTCTGTACGGTGATTACAGCAGCTTACAGGGAAACAGGGAAATATAAGCTGAGAACTCCACTGAACTGATCCTATGCCATGTATGGATATTTTTGTCCTGGAATTAAATATCTGGTCTTCAGTTCAGCTTTGTCACGCTGACATTAAACAAAGTCTCTCCTTGTTTCAAGAGCGAATGTCTCCAAATGCAGAAACAATGTTGGTATGATACCTTCTTATCACTGAAAATGTCTCATGCACTAACAAACTTCAGCTGGATTTTGATTTTGTGGAAGGTGGTAGTACATCCAGAGCACGGTGGTAGCAGAGCCCTTGTCTCACGGCACTGTCCTCTCCACTGAGAGGGGTTAGTTCGGCTAGCTGTGATCATGGCTTAATGTCCCTTTTAAAAACAAATAAAACAAAACCCTAGCAGTTATGATGACGTCAATCTTCTAGGAAAATTGGATACAGAATGCTGGGCTCCTAAATGCTGAATTTTGGTGTAGGTGATAGAACAGACTGCTTTTTGAGCTTCGACTCAGCGGTCCCACAGTACTGAGTGTGGGAACTTGAGACCAGTCAGCACCTTAAAAGCACAGACCTAAACTGCAAATACGAACTACTTGGAAATGTCAGCAATCTGAATTCTCTTCCCCCATGCACCTGTATATGCCTTAGCTGGAGTTGCAAAAATGCCATCTTTAATTCCAAGATCCTTGTGCTAAAGGATGCATGGCTTAAAATTCAGTCTGTGACCTCGTGCGTGTCCATGCAGTTAGCCGCTGCTCTGCATAGATCACTTTGCAAGGAGTGGAGGACTGCTAAACCATATGTCCTCCTTGCAAATTTAAGGCTTTCCCTTTTTCCAGTATCAGCAGTCTAACAATTAATCTGAAAGTGCCCGGGAATTTCAGATGGTTGTGGGATGCTGAGAATGCACCATTAGATCCTTTTGTCATGTCTAGCCTGTCAGAACAATTCCTGGAAGGGAAATAACACCGAGGTGGCATTTCTCAACAGCAGCAAGTGCGGTGTTCTTGGCATTAACCCTTCTCTATCACAGCAGCAGGCACAGGAAATATCCTCACAGCAACCTGCAAACATATCAAGCGTGGAATATATGACATTTTCCTCTTGGCTAATGCTTCTCTTTCTCTGTCTCTCTCCCAGCATACAGCGTCGGCTGTCTTTGCAGCTGCCCATCCTTCATCACGCCTATTTGCCGTCCATAGGAGGAGTTGACGCTAGCTGTGCCAGTCCCTGCGTAAGCCCCAGCGCCAGCCCTCGGCACAGACACGTGCCACCGTCCTTTCGAGTGATGGTTTCTGGGCTGTAGGAAAGGGAGATCAGTGCTTCCTGAACTGCTTTTAAGTACTCAATGACTGGACTAAACATCTGACATAGAACTCTGCTACAAACACATAACATTGGCTCTGACCACAGAGGAACTACTGCTGAGGCCACCGTCACAGGAGTGCCAGGGTAGCTCATGTGGGAAGGCAAAGGAGAAGGACGCAAGGAGCTTGATCTGTAGCCTTATTCATGGAGTTTTTATTTCGTCATGTAGAAGTCACTGAAAACCTTTCTTCCCAAATTTCTACTAGCAACAAGGAGGCTGGGAAATACGGATCTTGCAAAAAAGACGCTGGGAAAAAACACTCAAATGTCACTGAGCTTTATGTGGCTGCTGAGAACATGCAATTCTATACTGTATCCATGTAAGGAAAAATACAGAGGTTGAGCTATAACATTTATTGAAATAGATACACTCATTTTTACAAGAGTTGTGTTAAATTGCTGGAAACATTCTGCACTGGTTAGTCTTGCTTGTTTTCATTTCAGGGATGATGTTGAATAGGAAGGAAGGATTGTGAGAAATGGTTCCTCAGGTGTCATTGAGACTCCGTGTTGCTGTGAGCAGGGTCACCTCTAACTAGCAACTGGACGTGAAGCCCAGGCAGAGGCTGAAGCTACAGCTCCGCATTGCTACCAGCTGGAGAGCTGCTGGTTGGTGTCGGAGGACTTTACCCTCCTCCAGGGATGGTGGTAGTGACTGCTGACCGTCTGCAGCTTTGTTTTTAGCTAGGTTTCAGCATCTATTTCAGAGTAAACACCACCAACCATAATGTACTAAACTGTCTGGAAACGTCATAGGGCTGATGACTCAAGAAGCTGAGGACAGCTGGGTAGTTAAGTCTTAATGTCACAGGATGGATTGTTTTTCATAGTTTGTTTGAATTTTGTCACACGTAATTACAATAAAATTAATTTAGTGGACTTGGCGGGGGGGGGGTTAGGGCACAGCACTTTGCAGCTGCAGGCAAAGCCTGCAGGGCACATAGATGTTAATATACACTATGTTTGCTTTGTACCTGCGTGTGTGACAGTTGTAGCGACAATAGAGAGGACAGATCAAATTTATCAATAGAATACTTTATTTTGATCCTAAAAGGACTGTGAAAAAAAATAATAACACAACAATGGTTTTTACACTTTAGCTCCATCCCCTGAACTGAAGTAATTAGGAGGAATGATAGTGGCATACCATCTGGACCAGCTCTGGAGCCAAACCCTCAGGCACAGGTGAGATGCATATGCAGCTTCTTTTTCCAAGAGACTGGAAATGTGGCATCTCCCTGCCAGGGCTGTTTGCTAGGAGCAGGGGGAAAAAATACATGAAGCACCCACTGGGCTCTCAGTCCTCTTTGACCAATGCCTGTACACCTCAGACCAGACCTTGGGAACGACGTTTCTACAAAGGTTTACGAATTAGCAATGACTGAAGCACAGCTGAAGAGGTTCATTAGCTGAGGGACTTAACTGCAGCTTTGACAAGCTAGCATATATCTCCATTAAAAACAAAACACACCTCATAGTGGCCAAAACCAACATGAATATATATCTGAATCTTACAATCAGGAGCATCACAAAATATTTCACTTGGCACATACAGTAAGAGAGGTTATGGAAATATCTGTAGCTTTTAGAACAAAAACATGTAAGTATAAACACAGATAAAATAGAACTCATTACTCTGTTTAAGCACTAAACACTGACGTTGTCACTCAATGTGTGTTGACAGTATTCTCTTGCTTTATTAATATCATCAGGGCCTGGTTTATTTTAAAAGGAATGTTAATTTTTAAAAACAGAAAATTACAATATTGTATATAATGTATACACAAAGATCTCTGTAGAAATATTATTCCAACTTAGCAGGAAAAAAAAATCAGAAGTATCGGACCATTGGAGGTGAGTGTGTGTGTGTGTCTGTAACTTCGTGAATACTGACTGTGTGACGTTTATTAGGTTTAAACCATGCAGTACATTCTTTGTCTCAATGATACTGTAGTTTCTCCCATAACATTTTTTTTTTACTTTACTGCAGATAACAAGACCAACCAAGTGAATATAGCTATTTAATGTTTCTGTTCTTTTATACTGCAGCAAAAATGTACTGTAAATTTATGAAGAGGCTGTGCCCCAATGGCATTTTCCAATGATGTTAGTGCACAAATGCTTTAAACTAGACTGGAACTGCCAGAATAAAATGTAAATGAAGAATTTCTTGTATAACCTTATACTGCATGAGATCAATTTTTAATAAATTGTTGCAAATCTGTTTTTATGAATAAAATATAGAAAACCTAGCTTTTTGGACTCAGTGTCCTCTTCCTCCAAGGCAAAACTATTCTTTATGTGTATATATATGTATACACACCTATACATAAAAGCCTTCCCTGGAGTAGGAGGAATCCTATTATAGCACCATATTGTAATAAAAAGTCAAAATACAAATCCAGGTAGTTGAAGGGTTCACATCTAGAGAAAACAGATGAGTTTCTGCCCTGAAATACAGTTATTGTACTGTTCGTGGGTGAAGTCTAAGCACTTTTTTAAATGGGAAAATAATATGCATCGAACATATTTACATCCAAACCTAACTAAATACATACACTATTCTCTCTTGTGCCATAGCAAGTGTGAGTTCAGGAGAAAGAGGAAGACTGGAACATTTCATGTAAGTTATTGAAGTTGTGTCCGTCTTCTAGCCATATACTAAGATCTCTGCTTTGGAGAATGAGAAGGCTATGAGAATGATCACTGATTGTTTCATGAAGGCAAACATTATACCTCTTCACCCAGTTTTTCTCATGTTTTGTGTTCTAAACCAGGCTCTTCTGCCTGGCAGCACATGAGGAGGGTGAGGAATATAGTGTATTGAGTGAGATGGAGGAAAGACCACTTTTAGTTGCTTGTTTTTCAACAGGAGAACACTCAAGCCAGCATAAATTGACATAAAACCCAAGAAGTATAAGGGAACTGAGAGCCATGACAAATGTGTTTCCTATGGATTTCTGATGCAGCTTAGCAGTCCTGCAGAACGCATGCTAGGGAGAAAATATGAGTGAGGAGCCAGCAGCATGGATCATGGATCTCAATACAGAATACCAGATGGCAGGAGAAACTCACACAGACACATCAAAGCTCATTCAAGAAAGGAAAAAAAAAAGTCTAGAACAACTGTATTGCAAAACTTGTATTCAGCTGGAAATTGTGGGAGGATGTGAGCAACTTAGAGTTGCTCAAGGATAGGAAACAAGAACAAAATAAACCATTGCTCTGAGAGATCAACGTGTCAGGGGAGTAAGTTTACTCTAACAGTTGAGTTTCCACAGTCGCAGCAACTACGCTTCAAAATAAAATCATAAAAGTACCACTGAATTCATGGAACATTATTTTGCAGAACTTCTTTCAAATAATTAATAACATTGAGGATGATAAAGGAAGAGCGAGAAAGGCACTTTTTCAGTTTTCTCTTTCTTTAAAAGATATAACACCTTTTCATGAAGTTTTATAATCAGACCTTTTCAGCTCTTTTCAGACATGCTTGCTCATCACAAATCCCAGTACAACACGCCTGTTCTCCCTGAGACTGGATTAGTGTTTCTGGCCCTTTCTGCTCAGGCTTGCATAGGAAGGCAGCCCAGGAGGACCTGTACCCTCACTTCCACAGCACCCTGCTGCTATCAGCAGGGCTACGCAGTGCACTTACACCACAGCCCAAAGGATGGGCCAGTCTGCCACTTGGTGGGCTGACTCTTGCTGCCACTGGCTTGTTTAATCGTGATTTGATTCTAGCTGCCCGAGAAGAATGACAGGTTTATTACAGTGCTTTAAACATTGTGATTTTTATTTGAGTTCAGTTCTCATATTTACTGACTGCCTTTTCCATCTGTTGAGATGGTGAATGGCACTTATGTCCATTAGTTTAATATACGTGAATATTATTCTGAAGTGCACTTCCAAGAGCAGTCTGCCTCTTGAGCCCATCAGGATCCTGCTGGTGCACGGCTATACTTAGCACTGGCCTACGCTTACTAAAGGACATCGCAGGTCTACAGCTGCATTTGAAGAGGTGGGGAGGAGACTGCTGGAGCCTCGTGTTGGGTTGCTGGCAAGGGCAGCTCAGGGTGCCAGTATCACTACATCAGTGTTGCCACCGACCTCTCTTACCTGCAGATGTTTTGAGCCAACAGCTTTGCAAACTGCAACTCATTTAGATCCCCTCCCCTGGGGATGAGGTGCTGAAATGGGCAAAATGAAGGGAAAGAGCGATGGGTAGGCAAGAGGAGAAAGGAGAGAGGGGCATCTCCAGTCACTGATCATGGCCTTCACCACTCTCAAGAAGGTGTCTGCTACTGATGCCATCAGAGCCAAGCATAACACAAGTATTTAAACAAATTAGTAGATTTTAGAGGCTAAATTCAGCAGGGATAGAACTGATGTGAGGAGAGGAGCAGGAGGTGGGAGTTCAAGCTGTATGTACCAGGCAGCAAGCAGCCTCCGGCCTGGCTCACTAGCAGAAACATAGCAGAAAGAGGTTCAGAGGACCTTGAGCTTCAGGAGAAAGGACAGACACGTTCATGAGCTGGCAAACACAGGCCTTCACTAGAACAGAGGATTTCTTTATCTCTGTGCAGCTGCAGCCCTGTACCCACCCGCACTGGATGCAACTTAAGCCAAGAGAAGGCTAGACTAAATTTACAACCTACAGCTCTAACCACTTCAGAGACCACATCACCCACCCACCTACTGTTGCAGTCAGTGGTGTAGGAGGCCTGCTCGATCAGGGGAGCTGCCACTGTTAGTAAACCACCACACAGATTTGAAGTAGCCCATTCTGGCAAGCCAGTTTGATTGGAAAATTGTGTGTGCGGTGCAGTAGAGTGCTGGCGGGACACCGAGCAGGTGCAAGCAGCCCAGTATTAACAGCCTGGAAAACACCATGAGGTCCAAGGCAGAGACCCCACGTGACACATCCATGCTACCTCTTGTTTTGGGATTTTTGTCAAGAACCAAAACACAAAACCCATTCTAAGGACACACACACACAAACCATCCCCAGCTCAATAACTCTTCTCTTTGGCCCTGGCCCACTCTGCCACACACTGCAAACACACGAGCCTGCACAGCTGAACATCCCCTGCTTGTCCAGGCCTACAGAAAAGGAACATAAAGAAGAAATGAAAGATTGTGAAAAAGAGCTGGCAGGAAATACATCCATGTCTTTGTACTCATAAAGCAGGTGCTCTGCTGCGCTACTATCCCAAATGGCTCCTACTCTGCCCTACCTGAGGGCACTCCAGTACTTCCAAACAGCAGGGATGTGTCCCAGTGAACAAAGAGATGGATACATCTGTTCTAAAGGAGGGAGGAACTTCACATCCTCACCAAATAAGCTAGCTGACATGATAGCTAGTTCATATTATTAAGCAGGCTATCAGCTGGCAATACAAACCGGCACAATCCTTTTAATAAGAAAGTATTCCTCTCCTACATGTGAACATCTCTCTTCAGGAAACCTTGTGTTCCTATAGCTTTGGACACAGCTGTATGATGGCACCAGCACGGCTCTTGCTACCCCAAAGTACAACGCAGTTGATCCATTCTGAGAAACCCTTCAGTTTATCCCCTAGTAGAGCTGTGCCCAACAGCTGATGCCTCTGCAGCAGAGCCACAGACAAAAAAGCAGGGATGAAAAAGTCATCTCTTGGGCAGTTCAGGAGATAAAGCAGAGTAAGGCAGCAGCGCTAGGACCACCGGCCCATCATGCTTTGAGGGGCACCTGAAGACATAGGTGCCACTAAAAGACCTGCTGCAGAATAGCAGTTTACTGACCATAGATCAGCTTCTTCTCAAGAAAGGTAAAAGGAAGCAAAGTCTTGTTAGTTCATATTAAAGGTGTTCATGTTTCCAGAGATATTGACTCTCCCTGTGATGAGAGGAGGGATGGCAGCAGAGCACCAGAGAAAGGACAATATCAGGAGGGGCAAGGACAGCAGCTTCACACCAGAGCTGCAGAGGGAGGATGATGAGATAAAGGTGAAAATGGGATCACCCAGAGAGCAAAGCACACAGACACTCACTGAAGAGCCAAACCAAGGCTTCCTGTAGTGTCCCTGCACACCAAAGCGACGTGCTTGGCTATGGCGTAGAGCCAGGAACAGGGCCATTTTGGTAAAACAGCTCAAGAAAGAGGGTTCATTGAGCAGGAAGGAGGGCAGAAAAGAAAAAGCGGCGAAGGTCATTAAAGAAAGATGAAATATTTCAAAGCAAGTATCGATTAGCCTTATTAGTTTTAAAAAGCTACCAAAACACTCTCAGGAACAGCACAGGCCTTGGGGCTGAAGGCTTTGTGTTCCTTAGCCCCTACTACTCCTGGTTCTCATCACTGGAAATAATCCTCCAGGGGTTGGTTTGACCCATGCTTAAGTAACGGTAAGATTTTATTCCAGCAAAGTAACAGAGTTACTGGGAAAAAAGGAAAAAAAAAAAAATCAACCAACACACACATACGAGAAGATGGCTTGACAGTCATAAAGATGCAAATGAACAAGGGGCTCAGCTGCAGTCACTTCTGAGGAAGGAACATCAATGTCAACATCAGACACAAGCACCACTAGCAGAAGATAGTCACTGTCATCCCACAAAGCTAGCTGTACACAGGAAGCTGTTAAAATTGTCAGAACTGAAGCCAGTGCCATCACTAACTGCCTTGGTGTTGCTAGTAACTAAAATGGGAGCGACCTTCCTCCAAATTTCAACCTCATCTTCTAGTAGGCTCAAAGTTTGAAATTCAATTCAATGCTTGGATGGCCTAGGCTATTTCCAGGCTTTCAGTATTACTGGGTGGCTGCAGGGGCGTGAAGTTTGCAAATTACCCATCCTTATGAAAATTTGACAGAAATGGGTTTCTGCACACACATAGAAATATGTTTTTTTTTTAACTGGACTGTCAGGACGTGGGTAGAGGGCATATGTCATTATTCTCCCTATGTATACATATTTTACTGTTTTCAGAGGCCTTCATAGAATTTCACTTTGAGATTATATACACTCCAACTTCAAGCTGAAAGGGTACAGCTGAAAAGCTGCCATACTGCTGTTGCTATGAGGAATATTTCTGTAATATGTGACCCCATTCTTTGAGGACCTTTTGGACTTTTCCATCACCCCCAGCTAATATTCTATACTTACTGCTTTGTTTTAGTTTAAAAGACCAAGTGTTCCTTCACCTAAGAACTAACTGACATTTGGACTTAAATAAGCAATTTATGATGAGAATGAAGCTCAGCAAAGTGGAAAAAATGCATGAGTCGTTCCAGCATAATCCATGTGTACAAACAAGAACAGTACTTGCTACAAAACTTCCCCAGGTATTTTACTGAGACTAATGGAATAATTTCAAAGAAACTCAAACAGACGTATCACAGGTTTGATTGATTACGCAGCTGTGGAGCAAAGCCAGCGCTGCGTTGCCACAGGGGGCTGGTTCAGGCCTCCCCAGCCTGTGACCAGAAGGGACCGCTCCACCTGCCGGGGCCCGTTTGCTCGCTGGGCGCTACGGCTGCCCGCATCTCTGCACCAGCTGCCTGATGAGCTCTCGAATTCCACGTGTTAACGGTGGAATTCAGACTAGCACATGTGAATTCTCCACGGAGTTTTTCTTACTTTATGTTAGTCTGCTGCTCCTCCCATCCCATTATGCTGGCTGTTTACGATACTGCTGTTTGATGTAAAATTACTTCAAATTGTAATGAGGGTGGAAGGACATACAAAGGCATTCATTTAATTGCACTGGGGCAAAGCATTCCAGTATTAGGAAGGGCA
>VXAL01005832.1:95728-128154 GCA_013399475.1 Chauna torquata
CTCCACCTGCCGGGGCCCGTTTGCTCGCTGGGCGCTACGGCTGCCCGCATCTCTGCACCAGCTGCCTGATGAGCTCTCGAATTCCACGTGTTAACGGTGGAATTCAGACTAGCACATGTGAATTCTCCACGGAGTTTTTCTTACTTTATGTTAGTCTGCTGCTCCTCCCATCCCATTATGCTGGCTGTTTACGATACTGCTGTTTGATGTAAAATTACTTCAAATTGTAATGAGGGTGGAAGGACATACAAAGGCATTCATTTAATTGCACTGGGGCAAAGCATTCCAGTATTAGGAAGGGCAAACTGATGAATTGGAAGGCACCGATCCTGGTTTAAAGTTAAATTATTTGTTGGGTCGCTGGATGGGAGCTGTGGCAGCAATGTTCATGGGTTCCTCACAGCAGAAGTTTTCTCAACGCATTAGTCTAAGTTATCCCAGGGCAGCAAGACTCGCTGCCTCCTCTCTGCTTCCAGGCTTGAATGAATTCTCCTGGTTGAGTCATTTTAAATATACCAAGTAGGTGAAACATCTCCTTTGTCCTTCTGAACCTGCCTGGGTTACTGCACCCTGTGCACTCGCAGGTAGGTGGAGTGGCCAGGACGTTGGAAGCTGGACAGACCCTCTCCAAACAGCGTCTCCCTGCAATGCAATGTGAAGAAAGACTGCACTGTTGCACACCTCTCCTTTTTTTCACCACCTTTTTCACCTGTTTTACCAGCTTGACTCCATGTCCCACTTCCATTGTTCTTTGGGTAGCTGTTACCGATGCTTGAACATCTGATATGCTCGAATCCTTCTGAAAAGGCTGTCAGACCTTACTTGAGATATCATCAGAAGCAAAAACTCCCTTTGGGAGACCCAGATGTGACCAAAATAGCTTCAAGCATTAAAAAGTGCCTATTTTAATACAGCCTCCTTTAAATAAGCTCTCTATTTTTCCCCAGCCTACGTCAGCAATCAGCAACCACTCATTGTCTTCTAAAAAGAAAAAATGCACACCCAGTTCTGTTTCAGACCCAGCAGGCATGCTTGCATCATTTTCTCATATCCCCTATTTGCTGTTTTTTCTTTTTTTTTTTCTTTTTTTTTTTTTATAAACTTGTTGCTGATTTATTGTTTGTTTGTTTTCAAGCAAGATAGAAACAAAATGAACTTTCCCATATGGAGAACACCAACCACAGAGTGTTCACGTCTGTGCAGTGCAAATGCTCAAGTACAAACTGCTTCTCCTCATCCAGCATGCAGAGTGCGTACGCCGGGCTGTGCGTGTAGGAGCTTAGAGCTGCAATCAGATAAAAGATAATAAAATGAGCCTGGGCCTCATTAACTTACTCTGCTGATGTGAATAGTAATGTAGATTAAAATCCATGCTCCAAAAAGAAAACCCAGACCCAGCCCTTGTCATAGGTAAACTTCAAGCAATAATGAATTCCTAGAATTAATTTAGTTCATCATATTCTGAAGCTACAGTAAGACTCTCTACATGAAGAAGGCCCTCTCCACATGGTTCTGAAAGTTTTGTAGCCAAATGCAATTTCAAGAATTAAATCTCTGGTTACTAATTTTGTCTATGGCTTTGATGAATACTCTGCTTCTCTGGCTGCACATGCAGAAAGAGTTCAGGAAGACACTTTTCCTTTATCGGGACCTAGTTCAGCTTGGTATGCGTAAAAACATTTCTGAACACACCAGAATTTAGACGACCTTGCTCAGATTAATTCAATAGGGAATATTCAAAATGATTAAAAGGTGTTTCTCATACATTTCTCTCTCTTTTGGAATAAGGCTTTCCTTTCTCTGACGTTCAGTTCTTTTAATCTATTCTACATAGAAGTTATATTAACTTCATTACATTAACATTACATTACTAGCAGTACACTAATGATGCAGGTAATGACTCTTCATCTTATCCCTTCCCTTTTCTATTCCTATAGGGGAACAGTGTTTACAGTATACTGTTTTGCAATCACATAAGTAAAAATTAAGGTGGGGTAAGGAAAAGAGTTGCTTTTTTGTGTTTCTTTTTACAATATAAACTTCGTGATTATGGTGGAAGTTCACGAATGTTTAGCAGCATAACAAGGAGAGAGTGTTTTATGGAGGTCATGAATTCCTCTAAAAGTCCATTCCAGTCCTGAATTGGCCCTTTGGAAAGCATCGTCTCCTCCCTGAGGTGCAGTTCATCACAAGAAGCTGTCATTGGTGATCCCCATCCCAAAGCTTTAGGCCATCTTTTATCTTTGCTAATCTCAGTCACCATCTTATTATTTCAAAAGTACTTTCCAGTAACTCCACCATCTCACTTGAATCCCAACACAAAGTTTTTCTGCTACACAAGATGAGACTGCTCTCTTCTTTCCTGGCGCAGCTGGCATGGTGAGATGTTGCAATCATTTACTTTCAGAGTCCCCTCGCCGAATGGACACTCTTGGCCACAGGGATTTTATTTGTTGTGGACCTTCCCCTAATCTTTGGAATATACTTGAGTATTTCTCCACTGACATGTGATGTTATAAGCTGCACCGTGTAAACGATGGTGGTCTGACAGGTGTCCTGGTCCTGCACCTATGACAGAGAAATTTTCTGTCTGTTTGTGTGTCCCAGAAAGGTCGCAATATCCCATGCGACGAGTAGGGTAGCCTACTCGTATTTACGCAATTGGAAAAGATTTATTTGGCCCTTTGTGGTACATCTTGCAACACAGTGCTTTCTGCACTGTAGTTTACTTTATATTTAACACACAGATGACTGGCTTATCATGCGGTGGATCCCTCTTTGCTGATGACTGTTCTGTATCTCAGATGTCTTCACTCTGGCACTGCTCCATCACTGTGTGCAGAACTGCTCTTCCCCAAAGACAGACCTTTTTGCATAAAAACATCCCACACTCTGCCAACTTGCTTTTGCACCTGTCAGGCAGTCATTTGGTTACCCATAAATTGGTTACCCATAAATTTGGCTACCCACAAATCTCTCTAAAGGAGATCTGGTGCTGCTGATCTTAGGACCCTGAGGGCTCAAGAAAAGTGAGCATAACACCACAAAGAAAGAGACAGAAACTAGAAAATCTATGCGTGATGGTTTTAACTGTGTAGGAATTAACAATAATTAGGTAACTTGGACTACATGTGTTAATGTCATTTTAACTGCATTAATCATACGCCTTTCTTGTATTGTGATTAGCCTAAGATAATAATTGCACTAATGGTAAATTCTTGTTTAAAAATTTTTCCTTTAAGCCCATGAAAATTGCGTGGAGTCTAATGCAACAAAGAAACAGTGACGTTTCTTTTATCTCAAATCACTCAGTCCCCTGAGAAACGTGGGACATCTGCTGCTCTTCTCCATCCCCCAGCACGGGCACCAGAGAGCAAGACAGCATGGACTTCACCAGCTCATGGGAGGTGCGAGGTATTCTCTGTGCAAACAAGTCTGTATCCTCGGTTTCACATACTGAATTATTCAATGCTTCCTGAAATCTTCATAAAAAATGCTGACAACAGTGAGAAGGACTTTCCTGTTTCTGCCTCAACAGTCACCATTATTCCTAGTATTTCTTCCACTATGTATTCATCTAAGGTTCAGTCTACTGGAACAAGTTTGTCTTCTCTATAAGGGAGAGCACAGACTGTTGTCTTATTATGATCACTTTGTAATCAACACCCTAAACATTGTCAAGTATCTAGAAACCAAAGGAAATAAAAGAGAAGTAAGGAATAGACAAAAAGGAAGAACACTTTCCCCTTTCTCCTTGGGAGAAAACATTTTTCCACTCAGTTTTCAGATCTACCTGAGCAACATGTGAAAAATAGTTTAAAAAAAAAAAAAAAAAGGTAACAGGGAGTTTTTCCACCACTTGCACACCCCTGCTCCCCAGTTTTTATGACGGTCAAACCAGTCACTGGGCAGAAAACATTACTTGCAGAGGGAGGAGAAGATTTGATATTGAACCATGGTTGTTTCATATGCTATCCCAGATGGAAAACCATAAAGCAGGGTGAGGGTATATTGCAAAATAAAACAGAGTCTGGAGAAGGGGGAAAACATATGTATGACTGTAAATATTAAAAGCAGTTTTAGAAAACCAGTTCATCTTCCAGAAAATGATTAAGAAATATAGAATAAGATTCCACATTTTTCCAGCCAAAGCTTTATATCAGAAGCTGGTGTCTGAACGTATTGACAAGTTGCATAAGTTCAAGTACATTGATTTTGTACTGCAGAAATGTGGGGTGAATAATGCCAGCAAGTATTTATGATTTCCTGTGTTGTTACTACACAGCATGCTAAGATTTATAGCTAACTTCGTCAATAGCTTTCATTGCCCTGCCTTTATACATTTTCCTTATTCTGTGTTTTGCTATTGTTTTTGTTTTTTTTTTTTATCATTAAGTTCAAATTGACATCCTTGGGCCAATTCATTTTTAATTTAGAAGTGTAAAACAAAAATAGCTTCATGAGTCAAGAATTAAATGAATGAGAAATGAGCATATGCCAAAAGCCAAGACCTTTTAGCTGTTCTTTGAATGTACTGCGATTTATAACAGTGAGGTTACGTGGTAAAGTTTAGAGTAGAAAGCTTACTAAATAATGAATACAGTACTTCCATGTAATTTTGCTGGCAATAACCCTGAGCAATTTTAATTAGGTTCACCTCCCCTTAACTGCAAGGACAGCTATGGACATTCAGCCTTCCTACAAAAGCAGAGTTCTGCAAGTTTTGTTATCTAGATTTTATTTATTTTTTATTTATTTATTTATCACTACCAAAACTCAGCTTTTCAACTGATTTACCAGAAGCAAGCCTGGGTGATTTCTGTTAGATTATGCAACTAAAGAACCATCCCCACAACAACTGGCAGGGAAACCTCAATAACCCAGTGAGAGAAACAGAGCACCCTGACATCGGTACTGCCCAGGCATAGCAAGAGAACAACCACCTCAGTGAAGGTTCATCTCCAGCAACCCAAAGCTGACAGGAAGCCGAGACCCAAAAACTTAATCACCCTGACCTGGCTACTTCCAGGCCCGTCACTGGAGGATGCTCAGCCCACTGTCCCCAAGTGAAACCCCTCTAGATGAGGTTCAGCAGGAGAGGCTCTCCAGATCGCCTTCCAGCCTAGGGGAGGTCACTGCCTTAAGAAGTGTGGGACTCAGCATGAGGTTCAAGGGAAGACAATCTGGGGATTGTGCAAGATTCATTACAGGATGTTTAGATGGAGAGCCAGGCAGGAACAGTGAGGGATTAAGGTGGTTTGGGAGGAATAAGCATGGGAAGAAAAATGGGGAAAGGGGATAAAAATGACTGATTGTGTGTAAACAGGTTGCTGCTCAGTACGCTTCTCTGGCCATGCCCTGTGCCTGGTCACTGCAGCCTGTCCTGTCTTCTCATTCAACTCCACTTTCAGCTGTTGTCCTGGATAAGGGGCTCTCTACTTTGCATGCATGGAGGTCCAAGTGCCATGAACAGAGGCGGGGGAGCATCACTCACAGACCCCATGTGTCTGGGATGTCAGTAACTGGAGAAACTGGCAAGACTGCATGCATGCATGCATATTGCTTGTGTGTATATCGCTGTGGGGTCACCAGGAACAGCAGGCTGGACTCGCTGGGCAGCAGGTATTGCAGCAGCCAGAAAACTGGGGTGGATGGTGGAGAGCCCAGGGGGTCTGAGGGCTGGCTGCTGGAGGGACCAGGAAGCCAAAAACAGCTAGGGGAGAGACTGCAGGGCCAGGAGGTCAGCTGAGGCACCCCTTTGCATGTGTGTGCCTGTGTCTGAGGCACCTGGAGACCAGAGGATCCCAGGCCAGCTGCTGGGCAGGATGAGGGTCCAAGGCCAGTGACTGGAGAGACCACAGCGTGCATGTGTGTGTGCAAGCACCAGCAACTGGTGTGGGGCTGAGGGCCTCAGGAGCTTGTATGTCAGGGTGCCAGCAGCTAGGGAGACCTGGGTGTCCAGGGACAGCTGCTGGACAGATTGTGTGTCTCAGACCAGCTCCCAGAAGTATCCATATCATGTATGTATGTATATTTTCTACTAATGTACTTTCATCCTTATCATACAGAACAGGGAAACATTTCATGAAGGAAGGGTTAACAGGCCATCTTGCTGTTACCACAAGGCCAGAGTCCCCAGAGAGACCCACTGCTAGTCCAGCAGGTAGTTCATTCTGCTGCTTGCATGCCCAGGTAGAAGCAGCAAGACTTCGTCTGTTGCTACTCTGCTCTCTGAAGCCTATGTTCACCTAGGTCATTGGCCTCAGCTGCTGTCCCCGAAAGACACCACTTAAGCAGTCAGCCATGGTTCAGTACTCTTTCTCCTTAACCACTTAGCTGCTACCATACGGAAAACTCACACAATTTATGTTCTTTTTCTCCTTTTCCTCCTCTGTCCCACCAGCTGGCTCTCAACTCGATTTGTTTTCCATCAGCTGCTAAAGCCTTCTGGCAAATTCCTTCAATGAACTCAAGAAGTTGCTCTAACACCCGGAGGGCAATGTGTTACTGGGACCCACTCACCTCTTTGCTGCCTGTGCCTACCATGGCAATGAGAGAGAGCAGAACTCCTCAGCTGATCCTCAGCTGTGGGGCATTGATCCCCTTCTGGTTCCCAGCATCAGTAAAAATCTGGGGAGACGGCAGTAAGCAGAGGTAACCTCAGGACCAGAGACCAGGTGATTAGATGATGACTGCAGCCAGATCTGCTCAAAGAGTTTTAAATCTGTCCTTCCTTGAAGCTCAAGACCTTTCCAGACCCCAAACCTGCCAAGTACAAATTTCTCTGGTGAGCACGGATAACCGTGCAAAGTAACTGGTCCCACCATGCTGGATGGATGGTTTTTTCCTTGCCTGTCCCAATTTTCATGTACTTGAAGGGAAAAAAAACCTGATATTGTTGTTGTTGTTTTTAATAAAATCTAAGGTGTTGTCTGTATTATTGCCCAAGGCGTGTTATAAGAAACATTAATCTGACCTCATAGTTCTCATTATCTTCCATTGTCTGGTAGCAATTTTTCCGTTTTTTTCTTTTCCAGTCACTAAGGGAATGAGAAAATTTGACCTACCCTGTTTCAGTGTACCAATTTGCTACAAAAAAAAAAGAAAGTTGATATTCTTAGACATGGGATGCTTGGAGTATTGCCGAATGGGAGAAGAAAATTGACATTGGTTTTCTGTTGTTCTTACAAGAGTACTATATATTTATAGGTCTATAACATATCCTCACCTCCATAACAGTCTGTCAGACAGCTGGAAGACTTCTAAATTACATGAAAATACCAGTTTTAGGTTCTGTCACTACAGATTCTTAGAGAGGCCAAATTAAGAGAACAGAGCAGAAGTCTACACCACAGGATGAGCTAGATGGGAGGGCTCTGCATGGTGGCATACCCCACCAAACAGGCTGACTGCACAAAGGAAGCTGAATGAATTACTGAAGTAGATTTTCCTTAAACATCCCTTCATGTTTACCGTGGTATGTGAGCCTAGATGTTTTCTCCTGTTGCATTTTAAAAGATCTTGTACAACAATGTATGTAACAGCATATACATCTAAATCCTTCAACAGCTGTTGGTGAAGAGCACACTGATTCCAGCTAGTTCGTTAAGGATGTTGAGGAACAGCCAGTGAAATTAATGAAAGAGAAACACCAAGAGGGAGAGCAACTTAAAGGGCAATTAGTGCCTCATACCCTTTGTTTTTCAGAATGTTTTCCCCCAACTTAACCCATCTTCAAATCAAGAAGTATTGGCTAGCAGGAGATGCTCAGGTGATGCCTTCACAGCCAACACTTTCTCCACTTAACTACAATGCTGCTGGAGCATGTAGGCATCAGGCTGCTTTAGCAGTGATAGGCATCCTCAAAGCAAGAAGTTCCATCAGCAGAAGGGCAGGCAACCAGGCCTTACAGTTCCTAACACTGTATTATTTGATGGTGTCTTTGCTGTTGTTTCATTGCTGACTGTGTAACAGATAGCTTGAGCTTTTGGAGAGGCAGTTTTCTGGAGGCAGCAAGCTAGCTTTTGCAAACCAGTAAGTGTTTTCTTTATTTTGGATTCTTCTGCAAACCTGTGGTAAAAAAATGGACTATCCCGCGCCCAGGACCTTAAGCAGAGTTAGCAAAAAAGGACAGGACATATACCTAGAGAGAGCGACTTATCCAGTGCAAGACAAAAGCTGATAGCTACAAGAAAACCAGCTGAAGAGGTTGACTGCCTGAAAAGTATTTAAGGGATTTCAGTTTTCAAGAACGCTTGACTCTAAAGGCAGTCTGTATTCAAACATGCAAAACAGATATCTAAAAATCACCAATCATTTCTGAAAATATAAAGCAAGAAGTCTCCTTCTCAGGAAGGAGACAATGTACTCTCTAAACAGCTTTCTAATTTAGGAAAATAAGTTCTGTTTATACAAAGATGTTGGCAGTCCTAGCTAGCTCTTATCTACTCTGTTTAGGCTTTATAACAAGATGTCACATGGCAAATCAGGGAGTTAAAGTAAATTTCTAGCTAAATGGCTTACTGACAAAGTTGTATGCTGTTTAGCCTACACATAAAATAGGTATTTAAAAAGTCATCCAAAGCTCTGGGCTCAGGACAAAATGTATTTTGCTCAGGGCAAAATATCAAAGAAGAAAATAATGATACATACACCCACGTGAACCATCATCAACCATTCACAAACTCGACTAAATCTTACCCATCACCCTCTCCTGATCTATCCACCTGTTCACACCATGGAAATTTTGCAGCAAAACCTTCAGGTGCACAGGTACAGTCCCTGGAAGATGAGCATAAATGTTATTTCTGAAGTCAAGGTCTCTTCTGTTGAAAATATTGTGCGTCTCAGCTTGCTTCAGCTAAGCTGTGAGATGTCTGCTTTAATGCTTCAGGCAATTGCAGTTGTCACCAAATGACTCGAGAGAAATTTGGTCTTTAAGGTATTTGAGAACTTTAACTGCTTTCTGGAGTACTTCAATTTGCAACAAGAAATGAACTCGGGGTCATTTTCTAATGCAGAACACAGGGTTAATCACAATTTAACTGACAGGCTCATTTACACAAGAAAAGCAGTGCGCCTGAAGAATCAAGGTAACTAATAACTTTTAGAAAGACTAAAACTGTTGTATCCGGTACCAATTGGCAGAAATAGGTCTGGTTCAATTCCAAGAGGTCACTAAAAGCTTCCACCTAGAAATCCAGAAGTTGAATTGTATTTTCTGGGGGCTCAAGAACAAGCTGAACGCAGAAGTAGAGTTATATAAATGAGCTTTAAATAATCAGAAAGGGAAAACAGGGGAGACAACATACTAGCATGGAAAAACTGAATCAACCCTAAAAAGCAGCGAGTTCACATCTCAGAGGACAGCAGTGAGAACCTTGACCGTGTCCTCTTTCAGCCCTTCTCCTGGTTGTACTACCTTGATTCCTAAACACAGAGAAGTCCACATAGGGCACAAATCAATCTGTTGTCCCAAAGGAAATAGTGCCTTTCCCACCTAGGTAAGGAAGCCTTATCAGGGTTGATGCTCCAGGCCGCTAATCTTGATGACCTGACTCATCTGTCCGTCACTAGGTAGGCCTACTTTGGCTTACATACTACCGTTATTAAGTGCTTGTGCCACAAATCTTCCACCCCAGCTATTCATGCTGCTCTGTCTTGCTGGGCCACCACTGACAGCAGTCCCAGCTGGCTCCTTAGATGGATGGTACAATGCTTACTGAGAGCCACAAAGAGTCTGAATGCAAGCACCATTCTGCAGTTTCTTCTCCCAGGCAAGCAGGTTGTCATTGATTAAAACAGCCCTGGACCCTAACTCCTTCCTTCAGTCTTCATTAAACCACAGACATGGTGAAGCAAAAAACACCATGGGCCTTACTACAGTGAAACTTGCTCACGCCTACAGGATGTGCTTGCTGCCCCTGATTTCTCTGTCCTACCCCTTAAAAAAGAACTTTGACAAATGTAGAAAAAGTAGGGTCCTACGCTTGCCATCGCTATGCTCTTCCCATTGCTCCTCTACAACCAGAAAATAGTCCCATCCTTCTCTTTACAGAACAGCTGAGGTCAGAAAGGGTCTCTGGAGATCATCTGATCCAATGTCCTGCATCAATCAGGGTCAACTAGAGCAGGTTGCCCAGGACCACGTTCAGATGGTTTTTGAAGATCTCCAAAGACTGAGACTCTGGAACCTCTCTGGGAAACTTGTTCCTGTGTTTGACCACCTTCGCCATAAAGAAGTTCTTTCTGATGTGTAAATGGAATTTCCTGTATCTCTGTGCCCATTGTCTCTCATCCCTCCCCTGGGAACTATCATCCTCCACCAGGAGCTCACTTTGAAGTCAAGCCTCTGCTGTGCTAAGGGCACTTGCTCCACTGGCTGCAGGGGACTGTGTCCTGCGGTGTGTCACCTGCACATGGCCCTCAGCAGACTCTCTTGGGTGCCTCTTAGCCCTGCTCCTACTTCCTACCTGCATTTTTAGCTTCTCTTAATTATGAAGAAAAAAAAGTCAGTACTCAGCTGCCTCCCCACATCTGTTTTTCCCTTTCCTACCTTCCTTCTTTGCTCTTTCGACCAGATTATTACCGCTCTGTGCCTGTCCCCACTCTGCTACGCCTTCCTCCCCACGCTCTACCACTGCCACCTCTGTGCAGTCTCCTTTCCTTTAGGAGCTGCACCCTAACATTAGCGCTGCCGCCAATTCCTGATCCTGGTGATCTGATAATCTTCATTTTGTCTATTCCTTCCTAGTCTCTTCTGCAGTCACTAAAGACAGGGCAAATGAGTGGATGGCTTTTCTATCATTTGCTAATCCAAGATGAACCCTGCTGTCAGGATCCTTTCCCCTGAAATGTCCACCCTTTTCCAGATGGTGGGAACGGGGAGCAGACACTCAGCTCTCTCACACACCCACTCCCTGCCTACTGGATGTGTATCTTTCATGCCCACGCTCAGGAGGAAGAAATAGAAGTGTGGCAATTTCAGCATACTCATTTTTGTTGTGAATTTATGCAACCTGCTTGCTCTCGGCTTCCCCCACCCTGAAGGCTCAGCCAGCCGAGCGAGAGCGTTTTCGGCTGCCCTGCATGCTGCAGAGGTGGCCAGGGACAGATCCTGCACCACGCCAGCACTGCACAGCCAGGACAGACTGGGCTACGGGCTGGTAGTACCACGGCTCTACCAAACAGTGAAACTTAGCTGTGACTTAAAATACCTGCAACTTCCTCTGCAGTGCAGAACAGACCTTTGGCTGGATTTGATTCCTACCCTGAGGGAGCACACGAACTGGATTTAAAGCCATTTTTGTTCCCCCAGCAGAGGAGGATGGATTCCGCCTGGTATCTGCTTCAGAGGACTGAATCTCACGTGTCCTTACACACATCTTAAGGTTGTTGCTTTATTTTTTCCACCTCCGGCATGTCATTTTAACTTAGATTTCTCCTCTTCCTTACAGGGCTGCTATGGTTTCAAAAAGGATTCACTCCAGCCCCTAGGCTTGGACAGGAGAAGAAGACCCCCTGCCTGAGCCAGACGCTTACAGGAAAACACATGCAGGCTTTTTAAACGTGTATCATCCTGCTGTCTTTGATCAGGGAGGACTGCTATGGATTTCCATTGCTTCGTTATGCAAAAAAATGTATAATCAAATATTCTGCCAACCAAACTAGCTGTAAAAATGAAATGTTACAAGTGACCCAAATAAAATGTAACTGGCGCGCCTCTCCCTCTCTCATAGCAAAGGCACAGCCATTGCCAGTTCTGAACCCTGACTACAAATTAAAAAAATGAAAAGAATTTGGTGTAGAATGATTTAGATAAAGGATGCTAATCTCCATTTCTACAATCTTCCAGGAAAACACTTGTTTCAGCCTAAATGGACATAGGTTTGCTGCCTGCGTGATGAACCTGATGCAGTTTCACACGTCATCAAAGGCTTTTACTGTGGTATTGCTGATCGGAAGGGAAGTGGGCTCACAGGTGACTCTGTAGCTCTCCAGCTGGTCTATAAAAGCATCTCACTTCCTCACTTCTTTACTTTTAATACTATGCAGAACTGTTACTAGTAGTGCAGCAAAACAGAATAAGGAAGAATATTAAATTAGTTAATGTAGTGTAAGCAGCAAGGTGGCAACGAGACCCCAGAGGAGGCTGCTGATCGATTTTGTTGTCACTGAGCAAGACAATTTCACTGCCAAGAAGCACTGCTGAGCAGGGAGAAATTGCTAATAGCACAGCAGCTCCACATAGCATCCAGGCTTCTGCTTAGCCTTGTGCCTGGGCAATAGGATGGGCAGTGAAGCGTAGAGATGCTGCCGCCGTCCCGAGGATCAGCCGACAGTAAAACACAGCATTGTTTAATCCTCCAAATGGAAACGTTTTTGTACTTTCCTACAAGATCATCAGTCGTTTCCTAACCTCAATTTTCAGCTTCTTTCCTCAATCAGTTAACAGTGTTTCGGGAGACATTCAGCTGCTGTGTTTGAAGGACTGCTTAAACGTTTACACAGCAGCAGCAACTTTGAAGGCAAAAGCAGGATGTTCTCCTGGCAGAAAACTTTCCTTGTCACTTAATTTTGAGGTTATATTGATGGTTTTGTTTTTTTTTTAAACAGCTCAGGCTATTGTTTGCATGAAAGATGCTTTAGAAATGTACTCTATATTTGTTTTCAAATTATTTGCTAATGTGCTCCAATACCGATGCCTGTTGTCTTTGCTGTCTGTCCCCCCATATTAGGAAGCGACTCTAAACGATTATCCTAATTCCAGAACAAATAAAGTAGCAGCATCAATGTGTATTCTTTCTGTCAGTCCTGACATCATTCTCAAAATCACTGAATTGCCCAAATTCATTGCTGTAATTCTTTACAAAATCCCATTTCAAAGTATGCATCAGGTTTCTCAGAGGCTCACATGACTTTCCAGTCCACGCTTTGGCACAGAAAGCCATTAGCAGGAGTACCCTACACACCTTCTCTATCCCTAATAAACACAGAGCTTTTTAGCTGCTCTCTGGCAGCTTTACCAGTGCACAAACAAGGCATTTTGTCTTTCGCAACCTGCAGCAGCCTCCCCAGGAAAGCAACACCCCCACAGCCGCCCTGCAGCCAGGTAACCCGGCTCTGCGTAAAAATGCAGGATATTTACAGCTTCATTTCAGCAGCAGGTGCAACTCATTAATCCACTGCCGCTTGCCATCTCCCAGGGAGCAGAGGCAACTCGGCTCTACTGGAGAGAGAGGCCCTGTGGGGAAAACACTCTGGGAAGCAGAGCCTGTGGGAGATGTTTAAGCCATGCAATAGGTTTTGCTGCAGTTACATCTGTTCTCTTCCCTCCGAGGTCTGCCTCTCCCACAGGCAGGGATCCTCAGACCTGCCAGCCTGACTTCAGCTCGCTACCAGGCTCATCCTCAGGTCCCCTTCAATAGGTAGGATGGCAGGCAGGCATTTCGCTGTATACCGGTAAAGAAACATGGACAAGCGGTGCCTGGCATCCTGGCAGTGAGACTCCCAGGCACCCCAGCCATGACTTCCCTTTTGCACCTTCTGCATCACAGCTTTTGAAGAGGAGGCTCAGGGGGGATCTCATCAATGTCTATAAATCCCTCATGGGAGGGTGTAATGAAGACGGAGCCAGCCTCTTCTCAGTGGTGCCCAGTGCCAGGACAAGAGGCAATGGGCACAAACTGAAACACAGGAAGTGCCATCTGAACACCAGGCAGCACTTCTGTGCTGTGCGGGTGCCAGAGCACTGGCACAGGCTGCCCAGATTGGTGGTGGAGTCTCCTCCTTGGAGATCTTCAAAAGCCACCTGGTCATGGT
The DNA here is from genome assembly GCA_013399475.1 of Chauna torquata. NCBI lineage: Eukaryota > Metazoa > Chordata > Aves > Anseriformes > Anhimidae > Chauna > Chauna torquata. Next base: position 109,550 of record VXAL01005832.1, read on the forward strand.
CCTGGGCAGCCTGCTCTGGGTGTCCCTGCTTGAGCAGGGGGTTGGGACCAGATGGCCTCCAGAGGTCCCTTCCAGCCTCAGCCATGCAGTGATTCTGTGATTCTGTGTTTTATACATTTCCCAACCAGTTTGGTTCTGCATTTCAATATTTGACACAGTGCACGCACATTTGGCATGTGCGCCTGGCCACTTCTGGAGATACCCATGCTTCAAGCAACCTTGTCAGCAAATGGCGTCCTGTCTATAGCAAGCCATGCTGCCAGGTGAACTGCGCTCCCTTTGGTTTTGTTAATCTGCTGCCATTAGCATTAATCTGCCTATGACAGGAACACGATGCAGTTGCATATGTTTTTATGATCACTCTTAGATTGTACTTACTAATAAAACCAGACCAGGCTGGAAAAAAACACTTCCTCACACAACTGGGAGTTGAATGGAGACTAGTTGCTTAACCTGCAAGAAAGCAATTTTATTGTTTCAGGTGCTTTTTCTCTAGCCTAATTGTTGCGGTCTGTTTTATATTTTAATTAATGTTAATTGGTTTGTTCAGGCAGTTTTACCTTGCTGGTTCATCACTCTGTGGGTAGGAGGTGTGCTGTGTAATTAAAAGCAAGTCTGCTTGTAAGATCAACACTAAGTCATAGTTTTTAAATAAAGCACTTTGTAGTCACTTAGAAAATAAATGGTAAAGTGTTTTGAAATTGTGATCAACTAGTCTTCCTACTGAAGTAGAAATTGGATGGAGGAATAGGGATACTGTCAGAGGGAAACTGAGGAACAGACCTTTGGTGGCATGGCGAAAATTTCTGATGGAAAAGAAAACCAATAAAGCAAAGTTTCAATCGGCATTCAGCTCAGCCTACCGGAGGTCTGCATATGTTCCCCACTACATCCCTTCCCTCACTAATTATCTCGCCAGCCTCAGTGGCTCTCAGTCTTGGGGTCAACCAGGTCACTTGTTAGCAACCTGATTGCCAGGGACAAAAAAAGGCTCAGGATTGCCTATTTTAATTACGGTTTCATTGTCATGCAGTTCATAGCCAGTCCATAGTGAGAAGGGCTTCTTTGTCGTTGCTTGCCAGTCCAAAAATTCACACCAGAGAATGAGAATAGCTGTCACACAGTAGGAAGCACAAGCCCAGAGCTCCTGGTCGTTTCAGGACCCCAAGCCACAGATGTGCCCTTATTCCTCGGCCCCTTCCCCATCACCCTTAACAGATATTTTGGCTTCCTCTGGTAATACTGTCTGAAAAATATTTGCTGTGCAAAGATCAATGAGAAGCAACAATTAAAACTGAACGAGGGAGTTGCTGTAATGGAAAAGAGGAATGCTGGAAGATATTCAGAGAGAAAAATGTAAAGATGATGGGCATATCATTTTGCAGCACTGGAGCTTTTTCCAATGTGTGATTTCACACGGCCGTAACTAGTGGAAAATTTTCAGGAGACCTTTTCAAAATGAAGGAAGTTTCAGAAATACTCCAAACTTCCTTAGGCACAGCCAAATCAGCCTTGACTGGGGAGATGAGAAGGGGAGATTAAAAAAAAATAACGGAACAGAGGCCAGTACCCCTCCCTCTGCTTTCTAGCTTTTCCCTTCCCGCTTGTCAGATCCCAGAGACGCCAGGCTGGCTGCTATTGCAAACAGGCAGTCTTCTCCAGCCTCACGCAGCCGAGCCTGCGAAGGCAGCACCCCGAGTGCCGATCTGGCAGCCTGGTGCAGTGGGCAGGGCTGACAGGGATTCAATTTGTCTTCCTCACGCAGGCACTTTGCTGCAGCCACCACCAAGGCCCCTGGAAGAAGGGCTGTGAGGGAGAAAGACCAAGGTTTTATTAGCTGGCTGGTACCTAATGCTCCTGCTGAAATACTCAGGGACAGAAGAAGGTATATTCCTACACCCATCTCTTCTCTTTCATTTCCTGAAAGTCAATCTCAATGCTTTTTATCTGTGAGAACCACAAGCTATCTCGCAATGCATTTAAGATATTTAGGGTTGCGTTCTCCTGGTATAAACACGGGTAGGACATTGACAGCTTCAAGGTACTAAAGAGAATGAGGTGATGGGATTGCTGCATGGAAACAATAATGGTCTCATTCACAAGAAATGGTGAGAGCCAGAGAGATGTCTCTTTCAGTGAAAAAAAAAAAAGTAATACCAACAAATACCTGTAACGTGACGCCAGTGAGGCCTCAGAATGGCTTTTAAATAATTGAACGGGGAGCTTAGATGCTGCTGAATGGTGATGCTCTGGCTTTCAGGCTATGTTTTCTGAAGTTTACTATGGACTCAAAAGACTGAGTGCATTCTAGCTTGAAAACAGAGCTGAGTGAGCATTTAACCGTACTGAGATCAAAGTTTGTTAATATTTTAATGTTTCTAACATGATGCAGGGTGCATGAAAAGTCTAAGCCTTGGGGAGCATCCTGATTAATTTACGTACTGAGTCACTACCAAAAAACAAGACTGTAGTTCTGTCTTCCTGATGGCAGATCAAATTCTGGCTATTCTCAATAGTCCAATATTGATCACTAAAATGACCTCTTCTTCTCTTCCTGTGTTTTTTAAATAAAGTAAATAGAAAATGAATCCGGTTCAGGACAATAATAAGCAATCATGAAGAGATGTTGGAGCTGTCATTAGCTAAACCACTTTTCAGGCTAATATAGATATAAATTAGATCAGCATTTGGCAAACAAAACAGTCATGCTGGTGTTGGAATAATTGCACGCATTGTCGGAAAGGCCAGTAAAGGTCCTTCAGTCAACTCCTGTCTGTTTAAAATAGAAGTTCATGGAACAAACGTGATCTGGTGAAAAATAGCACTGAAAGGCACAAATGGGTAACAGTAATCACAAAAAAACTGGGATTAGCAACATGCTTGTGAAGACCTTGACCATTTGAAAACTGCAGCGGGCTGTCTGCCCAACAGCAGGGTATGCAGGTGGATTAGACAGGGGAGAGACCAGTCAGGGCTCTCCTTTGCCCGTAAACACCCCACATAAAAGTCAGGTCCTCCAGCTCCACAGGCAGAGGTGTGAGGACAGGACTGTTTCCAGTGGGAGGATGATGTAGCACAGATCTCTATGCAGGAAAAAAAATTGTCAGCCATAGCCTGTGAGCTTTAGCTCTGCAGTGAGCAGTATAAAGAAAAGTCCGAAGCTCAAGATAGCTTTGGTTGCTGAAAGCCACTGTGCTGTACGTGACGCATTTTGGCTCCCCAGCTGTCCCTGCTGCCTCTTTGAATTCTGTTTTGCTCAGCGAAATGCCAAGGTGGAACCCAGGACAACTCATTTGCGACCACTCAAACAGGAAGACACTTCCTGAGCAGGGCCGTACCAGTCCTCCTGATGACAAACCTGCTGCAAGTCAGAAATGTCTTGGGAGGTGACCCCCCTCCAGGGAAGTCCATACGGACCCCACTGCACTGCAATTGCTACAACTTTTACCCCATAAGGCATTAGGGGAAGATCTTCTGTGCAGTGGGCATTTGGATTCAGTTCCGGTTTCTGGGCTTCCAAAGCAATGAGCTGGCTCCTCCCGCTGCAGCCTCCACTCTGCAATGCGCAGTGGGTGGATGGAAGTGGAAGTGCTGGATTTCCATGGTTAGGGTGAGACCTCGTCAGTTTTTGAAGTGTCTTGAATGCAAACAAGGACTATGAGTTTGGCTTGGTCACCAATCCCAGGACTATTCCATTTGTGCAGCTGCTGCTGGCCAAGCTATAAACTGGATTCAGCTAAGTTACATGAAATTTAAGCCTCAAAGAAGAAGAGAGAGGTAAAGCAGATTGATGTTTCCTTTATCTGATAAGGCAACAGACCTCAATATATCAGGCAGTCCTTTAGACTGACAAATAATGAAGCAGAAATTGTGCAGTTCCATGTATACCAGTATGACTGGCTTTCAACCCATTATAAAACACTATTTACAGTGACACAAGTTTTTACCCTAGTTTGAAAAGACCAGAGTATCCGATGATTTTGCTACAGCTTTGCTCATCCTTTCACAACACGATTCCCCAGACGGTTCACTAAGAACGATACATTATTCTGTTTGTGTCATGAAAGACTGTCACATCTCAGAGATGTTGCAACATGACGTTGGTTCGGTGTTTGAGAAAGACTGTACAGCAGCTGGACAGGCCAAGAGCTTTAGGCAACAGCATGACACTGCGTAGGGGCCAGTTGATCCTGTTGCAACCTGGAGAGTGCCATTGCCTGATGCTTTGAAAGAAGCACCAATCATTGATCTGGGCCCACAGTGGATCTCTCAAAATAGCCTGGTACTGACTATCCTCCTGGAAATGAGAATAGCACAGCCAAAACCCTGCAAGCATCTGGCATCAACATGCCTCCGCATGTCGTGAATGCCTGCTAGCAAAGCTTCATATGGCCATTATCCTATGAAAGGCTGATTTGCATATCTGTGCCACTTGGGAAGTGAATATTGTTTATATTAGCCAACAGCTGATGACGAAAAAGAAGAGAACGTCTGGCTGGGACATGGTGTGCTTTCTGGAGCTGAGGTGAATTGGTTGTCTGCAGACACGCAAAGACATGCAAGACACGTCAAACTGCTTCAAGATTCAAGCATGGGGATGGTGTCACAGTCAAAGTCATAACTCTGGTTGGTTTCAAATGCCACCCTGTTGACAAAATATTGCATTTGCCCAAAATAAGGGTTTCCACTGGTCAGAACGGTGAGTGCACACCTGCAGTACAGGATGGGGAGATGGCTCCAAGGAAAAGACCTCACAGTAGAATGACACCCAGCCCATGTCTAGAAGACTAGACTAGCTGGACTGTGCCGGGCTCACCTCCCTGCTGGAGCAGCCCCCTCTCTGCAGCTCCTAAAAGGAGAGCAAACCCATTAGCCTCCAGAGCATTTCAGACAGGGTTTTATATAAGCATGAAAATCTTTACCTGTACAAGGGTAGACTTGTGCAGGATGCGACAGCGTTTTACAAGGGAAGCGCTTCTCTCGTCCCAGTGACTCAGAGAGCACATATGGCACTGTTGGAACAGAACAGGGACACAAGAGCTTCTTCAGAAGCATATGTTCACCTTTCTCCCACACCTACACAGAAACGCAAGGTGCCTGTCACAGCAACAACAGAGCGTGCAGGCTGCTCCCAGGCAGGGCCGGTTTTGTGCAGCCATGGAGCTTTCCAGCCTCTCTCCAAACTCGACGATATCTTCATTTGCTGTGATTCTGCCACGCACATTTGGGCTGAAATCAGGCACTTTTGTCTGGTTTGGGCTGGCTCTCTACCTGTGCCTAGGACACCAGTTCTTATTCTCAACTGAAAAGTCAACCACATTTTCCCAACATTTTTTTCCTCTTAGAGGAAAATCAAAGCCACGCTTTCATTTGCTTCACTGAGACATGTGGAGACAAGTAGGTACTGCCTTTTTACATGACTTCCCTTAACAGTTAGTAGACCACATTTTGATGTCTTATACATGACCAGTCCACCCCAACACCACAGTAGCAGAACAACTCTCCAAGACCAAGAGCACAGTCCTGCAAGCTCTTCCTTGCTTTCAGAGGACTTCTTTTAGTCACATTATAGTGAGTGAGTTGTAGAGGAGCAAGGAGGTGTTTCACACTTCATTTGCCTTTTAAAAGATCTTTCTGGTTAACATAGTCCTGCCATGGAAAAAACACAAGTCACTGCGTTGCTCACAAAGTCAGCAGGGTACAATAACTCTCTTCTGTGTTACACAAGAGGACAAACCAAGCTATTACAGCACTTTCCTCTGGACTTAAAAATCCATGATTTGTTTGTTTTTAAATCTGTGAAATCCTATGGAGACTTTTTCCTCTCCACTAATTTCATTGGCAAGGTCAACTGGAAAAGGATTCTGGCATCCACCATGTCAGTTGGGATACGTTGCAGGCAGCCTGAAAGCCCTTCTCCTGGCATGGCTGGAAAGGCTCTCACCAACCCACAGAAGTCACTCGCCAGCCTCCTCTATTTTTACTGGGTCAACAAAGGAAATTCCCACCACCGTGACTGACTGATTCTCTGACTGAGTTGCAAAGACATGGGAGGCACAATACCAGAGGTGCAGACTTCACATACATGTGCTGCCAGTACCTCCGATCCTAGTTACAGTTTCCCTGTTATTTTAGTATTAGGTTTATCCTTTGACACCAAGGGCTAATCATTCCATGCTGTGTGGTCATTTTGAGGCCCCTGACAAGTTCCCACTGCTGTCCAGAATGATATTAGAAAAATCAATTTAAGACTTAAATGAGGAAAGAAGAAAACACTCCAAAGGCAAGAAGCAGCTGCACTCTGTCCCACAAATACCCAAAAGACAGCATTACATTCACCTACTGCACCTTAACTGCTTCAAACAGAGTTTTGATTTGTTCCAAAACAAAACAAAACAAAACTATTTGCCAGTACTTCAAACAGTTTGGTTTACTAGGCACTTCCAGACAAATATTTATAAATGAAAAGGCTCAAAAAGAGTAACAAATGGTTCTTGATTGGTAGAAATATTGCAGAGTGGGGGAAGAGGCAGTAAGACTAATGAAAAGAACAGTACAGTCACCGTAAGAGGGACTCTTAACTACAGTAAGTCTTCTCAGTCTGGAAAAGAAATCCGTGGGTGGGAGGGTCTATAAAATCAGGGATGGCATGGAGGCAGTGCAAAACAACTAATCCTTTTTCTTTTCTAATACAAGAATAAGCAGGCATTAAATGTTCAAAACAAACAAGATCTGCTTCTTCATATGGCACAGAATTAACCTGGGGAATTCTGGTGGACAAACCCATGAGAGGAAGAGGAAATTCATCAGCTGCTAATAAGCACACAGATGCTTCCTCTGGTTTAAGACATGCCTGAACCATAAACTACTGGAGTTTGGAAGAGCTTCACCATATGATCCGAGATGGTCACTGTTCATTTACAAATCACAGCTGCCTTCAGGAGGTGCATGGGACTTCACAAGTTGAAGCCCTTTCTGGGACATCAGCATGGTTAGACAATCCTTCAAAAAAACAAGACTTGCTGTCATGAGGCTGCGAAACAGAGGCAGGAAAATAAGTCTCTTTCCACACTTCAACCAATTAAAGCAAGAAGAATTTTTTATATCCTCTTCAAATGGAGATGTTGGGGTGAGGAAGAATGCCTATAATAGACAATAGGACACTGTGATTAGGAGGTGTACATCATTTTCTGAAGTTATATGGATGGTTTTCCATCTACAGGACAAAAACAGAAAAAAGAATGCTTTCAAAATCAGCATTTCATAATGAGAAATGATTATCGCTGAAACACTGCATTTAAACATCTCAGAGGAGACCAAATGCCTGTCTCTGAATATATTTGTAATTTATTCTGATTTTTCATGTATACATGGCAGGTGCTGGAGATGTGTTTATCCTTTTTCTTATATTGCCACCTGGTGGCCCTAGGCATACTGAAGTAATAAATCACCAATTTTTCAGTGAAAAGACCATATTTAAGCATTTTAAATAGCATTCATTTATTTTCCCCGGAGACAGAAGATAAGTGTATTTTTAATATACTACTTGTGAGAGGCTGTTTGGTTTTACCCTCAATGTGCCGTGTCCTGTGTGCAGTGCAGTCAGCTCTTGACCGTCCAAATAAATGCCTGTGCTGTACACCCCAGGTTATAGGGAAATAGTTAATATGGCTTGCAGCTCTGCTGCAGGACCCGGACCCCACCTGAGCTGGGGCAGTGGTCCCTGCAGGTGGGTGCCATGTACTCTGAAGGAGTGCAGGAGGTGCAGGCTCCCAGCCAGAGCCAACCAACTGCCTCTTTCTTCTGCCCTTTCCACCTCTCCAGCAGTGGAAACACAGAATCATGGGATATCCTGAGATGGAAGAGACCCACAAGGATCATCAAGTCCAGCCCCTGGACTCAATATAGTACATAGTACAAGTACACTTAGGTAGTATGGAAGGGGGTCTTTTGTCCCCAGGAGCAACATTGACACAGTGAAGAGAGCATTAAAGAAGAAAGCGTTATAGACTTGGACTGCATGGGACTGGCCTTTTGAATAACAGACCCTAGAATGGCCTCTTGTAACAAGATTGTGTGTAGACCCATGTGTCCAGTTTTTGGGCTCTTGATAAGGGAAAGATGTTGTTAAACTGGAGCAAGTTCAGTGGAGGGCCACCAAGGTGATGAGGGAGATGGAGCACTCACCCTGTGAGGGGAGGCAGAGGGACAGGGCTGGTTCAGCCAAGGAGGAGAGGGCTTTGAGAGCACCTGACAGCAGCCTTCTGATACCCAGGAGGAAGCCATGAAGAAGGTGGAGCCCAGATCTTCACCATGGTGCACTACGGGAAGATGAAAAACAGCAGGCGTAAGCTGAAACAAGAGAGGTTCAGAGCCAATATAAGAAGAAACTATTTCACCACGAGGACAGTTAGCAATGAAACAGACTGTCCAGAGAGGTTGTGCACTGTCTATCTTTTGAGATTTTCAAGATAAAGCCCTGAGCAGCCTGGTCTGATACCATAGCTGACCCTGCTTGGAGCACAAGTTTGGACTAGAAACATCCTGAGCTCCTTTCCAAATTATAGTTCACACGGCAATAGTATCACAGAATTATTCAATCTGTATTTTATTTCAGGTATTGAAAAAAACATTGTGCTAACAATTTTCAGTGCTACTAACTTATGGAGATGCATTTTTAAACAGTTAATGGGAATTGCAGAATTTCACATCCCAGATGTAACATCTGTCTTGAGCTATGATAATAATTCTTACATGATAAAATACACCCAAATTCTTTCTGATGGGTACAAAAAGTTGAAGCTGTCCTTTTCCTAGTAGCAGTCAAACAAAAATAGCATTTACACCTTTTTATTGGTTTTACACAATTACCAGATTACATTTCACTTCCTGTTTCACTGTGTAGCTGTAACTATGGAGGCAGTCTACCAGCTGGAATCAATACTCACCTGGTGGAGAGGGGCTCCCACCTCGAACAGTCCCAATGGGTTTAGTGAACTTAAACTGCTACTGAAGGCACAGCAACATCTGAGACACAGAGACACCACACTTGCACACCGAAGAAGCAGAAGTTTGACCAATGCACCCATGGTAGATTCCTACCATCAACAGGAGCATCGCACCTTCACTGCCTGTGTAGATAAGACAGACTCACCCTGAAGACCCACACAGAGCAACCTACAGGAGTCTCAGGGTCTTCCCTGCAAAAGGGATATCCCGGCTCAGCCTCTTCTGCAGAGAGAGAAACCTGTGACACAGCTCGGTGTTCTCTACGGACAGTGGTGAAGACTTGTAGCACCTGGAGAATTCGTATGTGGCGGCCCTATATAGGACTGCCTGCCATGTCGAAGCAAAGGGTTTGACTGGTAGAAAGCTCCTAAGCTCTAAAAAGAGTGTCTGCAGAGTACTGATATTCTCTCAAAGATGTACATCTTTATATGAAAACTCCTAGGATAGAGACTCTCCAAGATTACGAAATGGAAAGGCAAACATAACAATTGTTTTATCTTGAAAAGTGCTAGGAGAGCTTCCCTTGGAGAGATTGCAGTCAATTCACTTCTGTAGAGGAGAAAAATTCCCCCCAGTGGCAGGTAGACAGCTCATGCTTTAGGAAGAGAGGAAAGTATGCTGCTCACACATACACAGCTACTGATTTGCTGAGGGAAAAGGGAGGTAACAGGACTGGACAGCCTGCATAAACACCAAAAGCCCAAAACCCAGCAAAGGAGGAATTACACACAGAGGCATAGAAGGCAGAAGATAAAATACTAAGAGGATGTTATACTTGATATGTATACACTCCCTTAGGATCATGTATTAAAAAAACATAGGATTATCTTACAAGAACAATAGAAGAGAGAAGAGGAAGTAGAGAAAAGAAGGACGGATTGTATGGGGATTTAGAAGCCTGCAAGAATGGAGAAGTGACTGAGAAGGCAAAACACCTTCTTAAAAGAAGAGTGGGTGAGTAAAGAGAGGAAAGGCTTAGGAAAAAAACATAAGATCAGGAATCCTTGTTTGCACAGGCAATTGATTCAAAGGGGAATAGCTCCTCTGCAGCAAAAATTCTGTTTGCTGCATCCATTGTTATTTCAGTTGGAATCAGCTGGAGTCCAGATAAGGGTGACACTATTGTAATGTGGCAACTACCTCAGGCATTGCACCTCCTCTCATCTGTACAGCAGGAAAGTTGGCTGAATCACATATGCACCAATTACATGGTGCAGACTTCTTAGAGGACTTCAGGGCATACCTGGTTGGTACAGCTACCCTGGGGTGCTGAGGTTAGCCCTGTCATTATGCTAAGGCATCATATTTTGTCATGAACAACTCTAAGCTCCTTCCATGAAGAATGAGAGACCACTTTTAGTTTCATCAGTGCATTACAGCACTGATTAAATACTGCAGAAAATAAAATGATGATGCTAGCAAATTTTGAAAACACCACTCGACACAAACTATTCAAAAACAGTCACCAGAATTCATCACACAGGGTGAGAGCAGGAGCTGTGCTCGAGTGTGAACATCAGGGACCTGCAAAGGGAGCCTATAGTCCACTATAGTGGGAGGAAGAGAACTGGTCTTCAGGAGATGGCCTGATTCTCTTCTGGAGGTGCCAAGTACCGATCTGAGTGGGATACTCACAGCCTGGATCTTGAATTCTCCAGCCATGGGATGGTGCAAGTGCATGGGGGCATAGCTGAAACATCCCAGCTCTGCCGTTCTATCCAGGACCAAATTCATGACCTGTGACAAGCAGCAGGGAGGCAGGTGATGTGACTGTGGTGCAGGATTGATCCTGTGATCTTTGAATGGGCTGGAGTTGCGAAGTGCATAAGAAGAGATAGAAGCAGGGCAAGGGAAAACTGAGGGATGGCACAGGCATCAAGACAGGTGAAGAGGAGCATCTGAAGGAAGGTCCCAGAATCATCCAAAGGTGTACCAGTACACAGGGCACAAGTGGGAATGGTTGGAGGCTCAAGGGCTGGGAAAGTAATTGGATAGACACCCTCCCCAGCCACCTCAAAACTACTGCTCAGAGCTGCTGTAAATAAATCCCCATAAACTGCTGCTGGTACAATAGTAGTCACAGAGCCCTGCTAAGCTGTGCTCAACAACTCCCACCTCCAACAGCTTCCTAATGCACTAAAGGCAACTTCTGATTTTTGTACTGTCAGAGATTTTGTCTCATCCTTTGTACAGCTCCAGATGCTCCTTGAAACAGAGCAAGCAATATTTTTGCTGCCCATCTCAGTTATTTTAAAGTTTTCTTATTTGCAACAGCCACTTCTTCCTTAAAGTGAGACTCTAGTCTAAATGAGGACACAGCTGCTTCCTCCTCTTCCATCATCTCTGCAATAGCTGCAATCGGCAGTGAGCCTCAGAGCATTCTCATCTCTTCCCGTTACATATTTGGGAAAACAGAGATTACTCACAGTTGCCAAAGTGATGTTTTCAATAGCTGAGAGCTCAATAATTGACTTCCTTGATATTTTCACCAGCTTGCTTCTGAAGTTCCAGCCCACAAGACAGATGACAACAGAAGAATATACACTTTTTTTTTTTTTAAAGGCTTAGCTTAATGTGGAACCTGTTCTTTCCTTCCCACTTCATAACTGAAAAATGGGCACAATCAATAGCTCCCCGTCGGCAGCACTGTTTAGCAAGTCTGCCACGTGGAGCCCAGGCAGGCGTGCCTCAGGTCGAATGTCAGCACCTCTCATCTTTCCATTTTTCACAGCAAGCTCATTTTCTCCAGGTCTTGGCACACTCCACAGCATCCTCTCCACTAGTTAGGGTTACCACGTCTTTTCAGTTCAAAAGAAACCTGAGGATGCCTACATTCTGGACTGAAAGATTTAAGATGGCTTTGGATATTCTCAGTAACCACTTGATTTTGTTTATAGATCTCAGATTATAAACAAGACCCACACTTTTTCTTGCTTTCTTTTTCACAGATGCCTCCACTTAAAGACGAGACAATCCTACTCCTTTAAGTCTAATTACATAAAATGGCTTGTTCATATCCTTGGCCCTGAAGTGTTCCTCAGAAAAAGCACAAAGCCAGTAAAGTACTTTTGACAGTCTTGGTCCAAAATATTAATGGAATGACTTTAGTTCATGTATATCAAAATGTATTAGAATATTCTTTGAAGAATTTCAGTTCATGCCAGCAAATTTTACAACTCCACTCTCAATGGCACTGCACAGTGAGCATAACGTACAATGTACATAAAGGCTATTATGTGGTCACTAAAACAAAGAAAAAAACTCATAGAAACTACGAATGGCTTTCTCCTTCTGTTGTTCCTGTATACTAGCTCTTTAATTTATAAATGTAAAAACTTTGTACATCATTGCTGTGATAAATGCACATTTTTTCATCCATATAAAGACACCAGAATCAAGATTTCCCACCGCAGAACGTGCCACTCTCCTTTCTAATGACATGTTTTCCAGGTGTTCCATCATGGGATACCTTGGAGAGGTTAATGGCATCAGCTTATTTACATTTCCTTGTGGCTTTGAATCAGGTGGGAGATAAAATAGCAGTGTAACTTTGCAACTCAAATTTGAGCAGGGATAATAAGCACTATGGTGTGCAGCATTTGAAAGCAGGTGCCACAGAGATTCAGACTGTGATGATTACAGACTTTTGAAATATATTTATGGCTATAGCTGATGCAGAAAGATGTGACAGCCCATATTTCAAAAAAAAAAAAAAAATTTGGAAACTTACCCACCAACTGATATATAGGAAGCAATTTGCTTCCTAGAATCAAGGTTTTGGTCTAAAAGCTGATACTGCTTGTCATGGTGTTTTTCAATAGCAGTCATATGAACAAACCAGTAAACTGTTTTGTTGTCTTGGTCCAATGTAAGCCATACACCTTCTCGTAAACACCATCATAAAAAAAGACAAAGCATTGATTACAAAAGGGAAAATATGAGGCAAGCGTTGGCATTTTGTCAGAAGAGTAGTTACATTTTTGTAAACGGGTTTAAGTTTTTACCCTTGCCTTTTAAGAGTACACCAATCTTTTTTTTTGGTTTACACACGTGAGTTCTTCTAATCCACTGGATCAATTCAACTCCAGTCTGTCTTAAACATATAGAGTTTAAAGGTAAAAATATATAGATTTTATAGGCTTGAGATAGAAGGAAAAAAATCCAGTGTCTAGATAAGAATCTGCACCTTTAGGTTGTGCTGGAGGCGAAAATCCACACACAAAGCTGTCGTAAGTAACTAATCATAAGAAAACTAATGAAAACTCACAATTAGCTAAGGGCCCAAATCTGTGGGAAACAAGGCCTCATCTGCCTTAGTGTTTATGGCAACATTTAGTTAAACATATGCTATTATTTAATGGTAAACTACTCCATCAATAAGCCCATGGTACTTCAGACAGTTAACACTTCAGCACTGCAGAGGCACTAAGCAGCTTAGCTTTCTAAACCTGCACAAACCCAGTTCTGCACATCTCAGATGCAAGGGTTGGTTTAAAAAAATAAAAAAGATAATTATAAGTAGTTCCATGGAAAGCCTCAGTTTATAAGGCATGTCACATTAGCTTTGTATCCTGCTAGACCATTGGGATTTAAAGTAAGCACACTGCCCTTGTTCAGTCTGAAAACAGAAATGAAAACAGAAGTTCTAACCAGAGTTAGAAAATTCATGTGGAGTATTAGGTTGCTATAGATGGGTGCATTTTGTCATGTACCATTTGCCTCTGGCTTTTCAACACTGTAACAGTGTCATTAAGCCTTACCTAAGTACTGGCAGGAAAGAGTAGAGCAAAGAGGAGGAGCATCATGCATTCCAGACAGTCAGTTTTTACCTCTGACCACTGTACACGACCACATTGTTAATCGAAAACAAATGCAATAATGGAGGCTGAGTCGCGAAAAGTTGGAGCCTCCTAAGATTAGAATTGGCAGAGCTTATATGATAGTCTTGAAGACAAATTGGAAGAAAAAAAGATTAAATTTACCTTTTTTTTTTTTTATTGTATGACATTGAACTATCTCCTATAAAGAGATACAAGCAGCTTGCAAAGTATAGAGGCTAACTCTATCTTCCAAAACACTCCTGAGAGCAACTAGAGTTTTCATTTAAGGAAAGCCATGAAAAATAATCATATTTTTAGAAAATAGGATGTGTAGGAATGGAAAGAGGCATGGCACTTCACAACAGAGAACATTAGTGACAGTGCACCAGGGCAGCATAGAAGAAAATGCAGAAATAAAAATGGATACATATATAGCAGTTAGAGATCTTGGGACTATAGTCAGGTCAGGCAGGTAAATATGACTGAAGCCATAACATTTTTTTTTAAATGTATGAAATCATGCACAAATGTATGCACTATTTTAATGTATGAAACCGTGTCTCTCAGTAAGTATACACAAAGGAAAAGCACAGGAGAAAATAAAAGCGATAGCCATTCAAGTAGACAAAACCAGCAGTAGATTCTTCCAAATTAACCGAGTTTTTGCAACAAGAAGGAAATATAGCAAGATGGCACTTTATTCCAGTAGTATTTACAAAACCAATAAAACAAGAATAATGAAAGAGTGAACACAGCGTCTGGTAAATGCTTGCTTTTCTCCATTTAAAAAAAAAAAAACAAAACAAAACACCAGAAACCAGAAATTCTCTAGGGACTTTTCTAATAAAGGATACTACTTTGCTGTTTAAAGAATCCTGTTCTTTATTAGGCAGCCCACATTACCCCCAAAATGACCTCTAAAATTACACTGACTTTTCCTTTTTCACTTATGTTGATTCAAATAATTTTCTGATATTAGTTGAGGTAATGAAATCAGTATCCGACTTGTTACCCAGCTGCTGATTTACACACTGGTTTGAGAAGGCTATAGTGGATTTACTGGGAAGATAAAGGCATGTGTAAAAGTCCAGCCAACTAAACGCATAGTAAAGTGGCAATGTGAACAAAGATAACATTCTACATAAAAAAAATGTTATATGCAAGTCTCTTGACAACCTCTAACAATTGAAAATAAAAAGTGCCTGTTACAGATACTTAAACTAAGGAGATCAACGCATGTGAAGTTGGAACAATGGGGTATACTCTTCAATATGACTGAATCACAAAAATCCCAGGTGTAATAGAATAGATTACTAAATCATGTAATAGCTGATGCTTGTTTAACAACAACATTGGTGTTGGTAAATACAGCTTATTTAATGACAACACAAAATACAAGAGAGGGACAATTAATATGATGTTTCACTTTTCCCTGTAGGCAAGAGTGGCCGCATGGCAAGATATACTAGTATTGGAAAGTATTATCTAGTATTATCCTCAAATTGAAGGTAAGATACCAAATTACAATTGTGACATACAAAAAAGTTCAATTTTTGGCAACTTTTTGAAGCCTAATGAATAGTATGTCTTGCTTTTCTCAGGATACAGTCTATGTTTATTTAAGAATTCCTAGACAAGTAAGATACATTACTCAAATGCTTAAAGTACACATGTGAAGGAAGCACTGGATACCACAAATAAAATGAATGTAGCAAAGCATCTTTATTAAGATGTAGGGCTTTTATTCCCCTCAGATGTTTTAATGAATTGTTTTTTTTTTTTTAAATGCTGTAAAATAGAATTGAAAATAAAAAGCTAAAATATAAGGACCTTTAAAACATAAATTATAATTATCCTGAAAAGAGTTTGGCCTACCCTGAAAGAACTGTATTCCTTAGCTAAAGATGCAACACAGTAAAAAGTTAAGCACAATTCCAATTATGCCTGCAGTACCAGTTTGGATAGCAATTGGTTCTAGAACAAAAATCATTTCAACCTCAAAGTTTAACTAATTTCTAATTAGCCTTTGGAATCAGAGACAGACATGCTGAAGCAAAGGCATCCTTTTTGAAGTAGTCACCATCTATTATCATTTTATCCTAAATACAATACAATCAGACAGATAAGTTAACCTGTTCAACTTCTCACCAGAGCACTCAAAAGCCAGGAAGAGTCAGTAGATGAGTCAGGAAGAGTCAGTCGAAGGCAGTATAAGGAATAGTTCCCACCTTTCAGCTCCTGCCTACTAATATTTGTAAGTTTTTCCAGCCCAAATTGTAGAGGACAGCACTCAAGCAAAGAAGGAGGTGGCTCTTCTATAGCAGTCTGCTCAGGGAAGGTTCACAGTTACACAGAGAAGACATGAGAAGATTTAAGTTGTCTGTGAGTTTGGCTTTAAGCCCCACTCGACAGGAAAAACAAACAAGCAGACCTGTCCAAGCATAAAGATAAACTACTCCTTCTAAGTAAGCTGGTCTAAGACTTGGACCAGCACTGTAATAAACATTCAGAAGGCCATCAGAGAAAGCTGCGTATCTAACTCTGATCTCTGGTTAACTGCAGATGCTTAAACACACAGTGTCAGCACTGGCACCCTAACTGACAATCGCATTTAATAGGAATAAGGTGTTCAAAACAATTCCGTACTCCACTTGTAATCCCAAACGCAGAAGAACCAAAGTACTGGCAGCTTGTCACCAACCCAAGTCACAGTGAACAAACCTGTCTTGTTACTGTTCTTCTCTGCCCTACCTCACCTCCTCTCCTTGAGTTCCAGGCTATTCATCAACCAAAATATACAAAATACTTCACATTTCCTGGAACTACAGAATTAGAAAAATATTTGACATTTCAAACTACCGTGAAAGTTGCTTTAATAAGTTACATTGCAGATGTTTCACTTTCCACAGCAGAAAACAGAATTCAAAAATCAATATGGTTAAACAAAGCTGAAATAAAATGTGAATTCATTTTGCACAGACAGGCCTGCCGTCTTTTTTAAAGAGCAAATCTGTTGACATTGAATATTTTAACACAGTGATCAGCTCCACAACTTGCAAGCTGCAACCACTCGCTGTTGTTCTGATCATTATGTCCAGCTCTGCCCTCATGATGTCTCCAACACAAGCGTTTCACAGCAAGAGCATGACTTTGGCTGCAACAAAAAGAAATCCATACATAACTGCAAAATGTCAAACACAGTTGGGTATGTGAACATAAACATTAACATTTATATAATTAGTGCGCTTAACACTACCAACCGAGGAAAAAACAGACTTGTGACAACCAGTAGGTATTAAGTTCTTAAAATAAGTAGGGCCTTTAACACCAGTGACATTTTATCCTCTCACTCATCAATAATTTAAATAGCTATTAATTTCAAGTTTTACCATACTAAGCTGCAGGTCTAGCATCTCTGTTACTGCAATATGACAGATTTCTGGCTTTTAGTCTGGTTTCCTGTCATTTGTTGTCTTTTTCACATTCTCTTCAAGTACACACAGGCCAAAGTCATCATCAACTTTCATTTCTGGTACCATCAATGCCAGCATTTAAAGAAAGAATCTACGAAAATGCTCCAAATGAAATATTCAAAGTCTCCACAGAGAGTTTCTCTAGCTGTCACCATAGCAGTACCACATATAGCTTATCATTCCTTTGGTTTCTGTTAGAAGCTGCTCTAGAAAACTTTCTGTCATCCATTCCAAAATGCCTGGCTGATGTATATAGACAGCGATTCTCCCCCCCACTCCCCACCCCCCTTTGGTGTTTTCTATTGTCTTATTTCATGGTTAACAATAATAAATCTTTCTTTTTTCTTTTTTAAATGGAGCTTTAAGCCAATGAAAGGGTAATACTTCTCAGACCATTTACACAGCATGAAGTATTTTGGGATTTAACTTCCCTCCTTGCATGTTTCATGGTTTTTTTTTTTTTTTAATTTTTTATTTCCGAGTTTTAATTAAAGACATTTGTAGGCTTTCAGAGATCAGCCTTTTCCTAAAAGGATAACAAATTTTGATATACAAATAAAGCAGCTTCACCTCATTTTATGATATAAGAACAGAACTCCAGCACTATCAGTCTCAATAAGAACACTTCCTTGCTCCTAAGTTACTTCAAAAGACATACCTGTTATCCACCTCAACGCACTTGGTCCAACCAGCCAGTGCTGGTTCTTGCCCACTCTGCTTCCAAGTGTACAAGATAATCTTCCCATTCTCTAAGCCTACTGCAATAATATACCTATCAAGAGAACAACCACAGTAGTTCTAAAGAGATTACAGTAGGCAGTTTAGCAAAGTTAGCTCTCATGCAAGCTACAAAGAACTAGCACTCTAACATGCTGTGTTGCACCTTGCCCTTCAAATCTGTATGTACTTTTTCATGAAAGAAATCACAGTTTAAATCAAAGCTTCTTCATAAAAATGAACAAAGCAGAAACCTGCAAAATATATTTGGTTTGAATGAAAAAAAATACAACTTTCATAAGGAGGTTATGCAGCATCAGACCAGTCAATATTTTCAGAAGAACGAATGTGTTTCAGAGGTATTAGCACTCCTCCTCGCCCTCCCCTGCCTTCCTCCCCCCACTTTCCTTTCTTGTTACACTGTTTGCAGAAATCACAGTGTACCTGAAAGAGGCTAGGAAAGAAAAAAGGAGAGTTAATTCAGTCAAAGAATAGTCAAAATATTTGACAGTTAAATTTTAGGAGCTGTTTAGCCACAGAAAACTGACTAAAGGGGGAAAAATACTAAAAATTCAAGTTAAATGCA
>VXAL01005832.1:128168-168910 GCA_013399475.1 Chauna torquata
TCAAGTTAAAGGCAAAATGGCATTACAGAAAAACAGCAATACCTTCCATCAGGAGTAAGCACATGGCTGATACTAACGGCAGTAACAGAATCCCTCGCATCCAGTACTGTTGAACAAGGCTTGATTGAATCCAACATATTCCCTTCAGTAGTCACAGATAAATCACACTGGCCCCAGATAATGACCTGTTAGAAAGAGAATCATCTAGGAAGTTTCACTTAGTTTCACTTTAGGTTTTTTTTTTAAAAAAAATATATTTACAAAGGAATTAAGGACTTACTCAGTTAAAATGCTCCCAGAGCACAGAACAAAGGGGATGACCCCTAAAATAATCAAAAATTTCTATCTATGAAGATTCAACCTATTAGAAAGTCTGCTTGATTGTATTAAATATAGTAATAACAAGCACAGATTCTGTTACGAAAATTAAAGAAAAACTTAAGTAGAGACCCGTAAGAGTTATATGACCTATGCTTATCTTACTGTGTGAAGTTAAGATTGGAGGAAGTCCAACTGACAGACCATTGTCTTGTACACACATATTCAAGCACTTTATTTAGCATATGAAAGCCTCCCTGATTTCTGTGGTAACACACACTATAAGCTTTTTGTATTTAGAGATTATGGGCCCATTGGAATACAGTATTTGCTTATCTAAAATATTTTTTAAATAATTCTGAGCTTTTAAAATTCCTTTTATATTAATTACCTTTTTGTCCCGACTGCCAGTAACAAAATACTTGCTGTCTGGTGTCCAGTCACAAGACCAAATGATTCTACTGTGAACAGCTGTATTTTTGTCTGTGTATGCACAGCAACTGAAAACTGGTCCTGGAATAAAACATACAGAGGAAAACCCTTGCTTCAACTACTTTGCTTGTTAAAAATAATTGTTATCCTTACTTATTTTATGTTAGAACTGCAGAAATAGTTGCACATCATTCCACTCATCTTTAAAGCAGTTGGGAGTACTTAGCACCACATAAATATTTTTTCCAAACACTTATCACATGATCATAATTAGTACCAGTTCAAGACCATACCCGTCAGCCCTTACAACATGACAACCATGGAAAAAGTATCTCTTACGCACTTATCTGTTTCAAAAGAAATGAATTCCAAGCATAAGACATCCAGGTTCTACACTGTTTTTAATAAGAACACTGCCTTCAAAAGCCTTATCATAGTGTAACTTTTATCATGTGTACACATATACCCCAACAATCTCACTGCAGTTCCTATTTACCATTAAAGCCCCAAGAGCTCAAATCATAATGATCCAATCCTAAAGATTAATCTGCTCCCGAAGAGACAGACTGCCATTTCACTATGCATACAATCAGGCAATAAACCTGATTAGCAGATCAGTAAATGTGAAAGCTTTTCCTAAGTAGAAAGAACTGTTATTTTGGAACAGAGATGTTGACTAACCATTTGTTGGGATGCCAGTAGAAGCAGTTTTGCTTTATACTGATAATGACAGTTTTTGTAGAGAGAAAAGTTACTGATGAACAGATGAAAAGAGGGTTTCCTCTACTTACTTCCTATATGAATTCATACTCCTTAACCTGAAACATCACTACTGTGGACAATATGCCAGGCCTTAGAACAGAAGCCTGAACAGAACAGAAATCTCAAGCCAGAATACAACCAGACACTGTCTGATGGGGCCAAAACTCACTGCCAAGTCTCTAGGAAAACTCTATAGAGCTCAGTAACCTTTTAAGAGCCCAGTAGTGTTTATGCACTATTAAGTCAACGGTGCAATGACAATCATTTTCAGCACAAGCATTTGTTCAAGGAATCCACTGAAGTGTTCAATACCAATCTCCTCATGATTTTGCAAGGCTGAAAGTCCTAATGAAAAAGTCAACTGAATCTTTACTGTCAGCTCTATTTTACAGACAGAGCCAGCCTTAGTCAAATGAATCAATTGCGTAGGATTATCAGAAACTCACACAAAGACAGAAATTAATCCTGTCAAGAGTCTCAAAGTGTCATGCCCTGCAAAAAGGGACAAGACAGTGTTAAGGACACCAGTATGATAATGAACCTTCTAGCCTAGCTTGCAGAGAGTGAAAGGCTTTGCATGGTAAAATAACAGTTTGAAATTCAGACACTCACTACACTCTAGCACGTACACTTGATTTCAGTAAATCTGAGGTGTACAATCAGAAGCAGAAGGCAGGAGGAAAAATAGTAGACTTCATTACGTCCATCAATTAAACATCATTTAATGCCTAAATATATACTTTTATACATTTTAATTCCTTTTCTAGCTTTTCTATACACCATCTATTGCACTTCTTAAAGCCACAGGAACCTATACCACTATTAATTCTTAAAAGTTGTAAGGAAAATGTCCATTAAAATATTTTACCAATTCTCTTTCAAATATTTTGAAGCCAAAAATATTGAACAAATCTTAGAGTCTTCAAATGTGTATATCCATTTCAACATATGTCACCTGACTCTGATGATTCTTGTTTCCTCCACAGTGACCAATTCCTGTCTCTAGAAACTGCTAGTAAAAATTTGTCATTAGGAGAAAATGCCAGCTGAGTAACAGTCAGATTGTGAAATGACAAACTCTGTAGTTTCTTCCAAGAAGCAGTGCTCCACAAAATAATTGCTGCATGTTCTTTTTTGGCAGCCTGTGGGAAAAAAAAAATACATCAGTGAGAATTAAAGAAAGCAAATATAAAAATAATAAAGAAAAGCAAATATAAAGTTTCAACATACTAAGATGTTAAGGGAGTTATTTTAAGGCTTACAATGGAGTTAGAGATTGTTTCCTCTGCAAAATTTCAAGACTGGCATGGCTGATTGACAGTAGTGAAACAATGTATTGATAAGAAACTCACACCTATATTTGTTAGAATTCATCTTGCTAATATCTTCAAATGAATCATACATCATTTATGAATAATAACATTTCTGTATTCACTCTCACCTTTGCAAAGCAACTGTAATTTATACAAAATCTTTCACATTAACTTAAAGAGCAGATTCAGCCCAAACTGAATTCTGACACCTGCTGTATCAGCTCTAGAAATATGACAGCACTTTTCACTAGATGGTGCTAGAATCTTTGCTTACCTTACAAGCTGAGGCAATTATAGTGTTTGAATTATTGCAAGCAACACAAAAAATTTCATATCCGTGTCCATATCTGAAATAAATGGGAATAGATATTTACCACATCACAGTCCTTTTTGCAACATGTACGGAGGTTTTTATGTTAATTTAAATCCCTCTGCAAAAATGAAAGGTACATACCGGGAACATCCCACCACTTTCTGTACTTCATCCCAAATCATTCCTAATAATGCTCTGCATTCAATTTAAACAACTGCACAAATTCTTTCATGCTTAGGAACTGTCTACAGACCAATCTCTCCAGGCCATTCCACAGTCCTAAAGCATCAGCAATGCAGAAACTACTGCAATAATTAACAAAGCACACTAAGACAGCATTTAACATTCTTATTTTCTTGTAAAGCAATTTTAACACTAGCAATAAAAATCAGAAGACATACATGAAGATCACAAAAGAAATACACCACAAACACCTAACTAAATGATGCCTGTTCTGTGAAATACTGAAAGAAGATTTCTGAATTAGAGGACAAGAATCATGTCAGAAGAAGAAAACAAAAAAAAGAAAGAAAGAAAGAAAACCTTTACACAAGTCTTTACACAAACTCTCTTTGAATTCATGCTCACATATTTAGATCAGGATTTAAGTAATAAATGGCAATACAACACAGGAAAACAAATTACAATCAGTCACAAAACAGACTGGAAGCAGAATAAAATTGGAAACATCTAGAAACTGTAGAAAAATATCAGCTAAATATCAGTTGCTGCAGGGAGGTATTCCTTTACAGCACCTAGCCAAGAACTTCACTTTCTGTTCCAGGCAAAGCTCTAACAATTCTTGGATGAAATCTAGACCACGCAATTCTCATTTCTAAACAAGAATACAATAATATTTTAGAAATAATACAGAAGTCCCCACGAACGAAGTTGAATGACCTTTGCATGAGGTCACCCTGATTTGGAGTCCCCTCCCTCTTTTCTAGCTTTCCCAACATCATTCTTGATGAAAGATGACATAAGGACACTGTTTTCAGTGTCATCAAGTACAGACGCACCACAACCTGTTTATTTCTCCTCATGGCCTCACACTCAGAGATTGTTTATTACTTCTGCACAGGTAGTAATCAAATAGGTTAGACTTCCTCTGCCTGGACAATATGACAGAGTTAACAACACTGATCTGCAAAAAACAACTGACATGGAAAGTGCTGGATGGGAAAATCAAGGTTTTGATGTCTTTTCTACTACAAAAAATAGCTAGGAGGATTCCTAGGAGGATACACAGGAGGCAGTGTACTTGCTGACCTCTGTGAGACAAAGTATTACGAGAGCTGCAATTTTACCAGGACCAGAGTCCTGGTTCAAGCAGGACTAAACAAGTACATGGAAGAGAAAACAAGTGAGTGTTGTTGAAACACCAAAACGCATATTCAGCTTGAGAAGCTCCTGGGCTGAAAATAGTTAAACTGGGAAAACACTCGGGAACAACTCTCCTTTGGGTATCTGCTTACACGCAGCTTTCCTCTCCTTCAGGAGACAGCGTAAGCAGTGCTCCCCCCCACAAATTATGTACTCAAGTCTGCTGTTCTGGAACTAGACTCAGCACACCCACAGCGCAAGGAGTCAGCCTCGGCTCAGGCAAACCACCACATTGTCTTCCCTGCCAGCCACTCCTTCTGCAGTTACTTTTTTCCTTGGATGTTGACTCAGTAACAGAGGCAAGGCTCCTATACCCTTGTAAACAGCATCTCCTACTGCCACTGTCTCTACTGGAGATAATATTGATCTATATTGGCTCTTGGTCTGATCTATGGCAGTCCAGCTCATGTGACTTTGCAAAAAGATGCTATCTTAGGTAAAAAATTCATTTAAGGA
Organism: Chauna torquata; assembly: GCA_013399475.1. NCBI lineage: Eukaryota > Metazoa > Chordata > Aves > Anseriformes > Anhimidae > Chauna > Chauna torquata. The sequence goes on from VXAL01005832.1 coordinate 133,146, forward strand.
GAAAGACTGTATTTTAGTGCCTCTATTCAGCAAGAGCAAAGCTGTGTGCAGAAGCTCAAAATGTTACTGTTAAATACTCTGCAATATTACATTATTTGAGATAAAACCAAAGTAACGGAGGATGTTTCACAAGTTATTCCACAGGTTATTTTTCCTTCACTGAATTTCCCTGAAAGTATACTTTTCATGGAATAAACTGAAAAAAAAAATTAAGGAACTTGACTTTCAACGGTTTTTGATAAAAAGCAGTTTCCAGAAATCTGCTTTAAAAGTAAGCAAGTAAGTATTATCATAAAACTCCTGCTGGTGGAAGGGTGAAGGGAAGACACACAGTTATACCTTCACCATTACACGACACAATCAGACTTGCAAATTACTGTTCCAGTTAAGCACAGCCACCAGTCCCTCTCCCCCAAGAAGGCCTGGGCACAGTTACCCTTCATGAAAAGCCAGCGCATCCCCAAACCTCAAACATGAGGTGTGGAAGTCTGCCTGTGGTATATGCCCAGCAGCTACTCTTCTGGACTCTGCTCAACAGATACAGACAGTAATTTGTCATTTAAACAGATGGCTGCTTTGGCTGTAAGTGAAATCCCATGAACATCAATCCCATGTAACAATGTCTTTGCAACACTTCTGACAAAAGGAGTTGTTCAGAGAACTGTCCATCTCTTTAGAGCTGGATCTGAACAGAGTTGTCCCCTAAGCCTTGAGGGCAGAACCCCGCAAACGTGGGGAGAGATGAAAGGAACAGAGGAGAGGAAGCAGCCTCCCACCTCTGTGAGGGTGGGCCATCATCAGCTGCAACTTCACTCCCCAAAACCAAAGCTTAAAGCAACATTGTGAACAAGTGACAGTTTGTACCGTTTAGTTTCATGCAATCCCTACTGTAAGGCCCTAGATGATACCCCAGCCCCCTCCCCAATAAACACATAAATAACCAACTGAACTATAACATGCACCTGTAAAAGCCGGGACTCACTTCAGAGATCACTGAAGTGTGACTTCACTAAAGACGAAGACTGCAAGCACAGAAGCCCCAGCACAACCCCTCCTCCGCCCCCAGCATTCGATCCAACCTCTTCGTTATATAACACAGCACACAAAAAAGCTTCACAATGGAGAGAGAAGCAACTGCATGAATGAATAATGAAATGACATTTTCAGCCACAAGCGATTTTGCCTTAGCAATGTGTAACTCATAACGTTTGTTTTTAGGCACAGGTAAGCTGACTGGACATTCAAAGTTTCCAAACAAATGATTACAGTAATTTTCTACTGTCAAAAGGGATCTCTCAAGACTTCCATCTTACTTGAAATGTACATATCACATATAAACAGTCTATGATAATTTTCCAAGAGGATAAATATTAGCACATGCTCACAGTATTTATCATATTTTTATTTTAAAGTTATTAGATTACGTAAAAAATTCAGCCAGTTCTTCATACTAAAACCCACTCAACCAAACAGTTACCAAAACCAAACACTAATGCTTCAAAATTTAGTGTTGAGTTAGAGCTGGGAATACACAAATGTCAATAACAAACAAGCTATTTTTAGCAAGTCAGTTCCTCATGCTGTTTTTCTGCTGCTATGGCAACTTGAAATCTGCATTATGCAATTTCGTGTTACTTCTTTCAAGATCATCCTGAGTAAAAGAATGGAAATTCTATGGACAGTTTACATCTTGTTTCCTTTGCACAAAGGAATCGCTATCTTTAGCAGTTTCTCTAAAAACAGAGGAAAAACTGCTCAGGTAAGTCACCTGAAGACCATCACAAAATATGGGATATTTTACTGAATGCAGAATATAGAAGCTGACAGGCACTATGTCTGTAACAGAATATCAAGAACTAACACCTCACTAGATGTTGAGGACTGTCAAATGCAAATGAAGAAAAATTTTGGCCTTGGCCCCTTTGCACTACTTAATATCCATCACCAAACTACTTACGGAAGTGGATGCATTAGCGGCCATAGCACACACAGGAGAAGCATTTAGCATAACAATTGGTAACTACAAAATGTACAGATTTGATCTAATTCCAGCCAGCTTCCCTGGCAGTAGAAGTGTTTAAAAGTATTCAAAGAAGATTAACTGCCTAGTTGAAGGTAAAGATGGGCTCCCACAAAACCTCCTACTCAGTCAAATGAAAGCAACTTGCAAACCTTTTTCCCAAATTTTTTTTTTTATAATTAATATTATTTCCCCTCCAAACAAAGTCATAAAACTGGTAATGCATAAAGGTAGATGTAGTCATCAGGAAAGGCTCAACATTCTTGCTTCTGCCTGAGACCACTGTTTCAGGAGATTCACATAAGTAAATCCATAAGAGCTCGAAATGATTCATTTCTTCGCACTGTAGAATCAAAATCAGAAACAAGAATGCTGCCCAACACATTTAAATATTCACTTTCCTATTGACATCTGCTTCCAGAGCAGCATTGCTAACAAAACTCACTTAAAACAGTCTTGCAAAAGCTGCAGGTGAAAGACCTTTTTCCATTATCCCCTCCAGTTCCTCTCAGCTTCCTGGCACTGTGATTTGCAACCACACTGAGAAGTTCAAAGAACCAATCTGAGCAACAACCAGTCAAAAAAAAGGTTTTGATTATGCTGGCAAAGGTTAGGGGGCAGCAACGCATAGCTAAGATCAGCTCTTTTGGGTGAAGCCTGCAAGTAAGAAAACTTTGAAGACTGTGAAATTGTAGCCTCATGTCACTGAGACTCTGAGGGAACAAACAGGTTACAAACTTCATTTGCAAATTGTTATGAAATTAATATATAAGGTGACTCTCAGAAAAGAAGGAACAAAACGCAGAAGAAGAATTCTAACACCCTGCCACCTCAAAACAATTATTGGCATGACTTATGATCTTTGTGATCCATAACCTACCCTGCCAGCGTTCAATACCCAAACTGGGTCTGTAACCATCTTACTCAACATTCACCACTTTGCTCTACCACTAGCCGCAGCTTGTTTCAGCTGCTGTTTCCACCTATCGCACCTTATAACTCTGTTAGGCTTTAGGGGAAAGCTCCTTATTTGATGCTTCAGCCTTTAGTAGCAGCACTATATCCATACCAGAAAGACAGATTTGATCTGTAAAGTCTGCTACGAAGCGGAAAGAAGCAAAAAATTCCTTATGCTGGGAGACCTTCAGTACAGGGAAGTTTTAAACAGATGCACCAAGCAGACAAACATAAAACCAAGGCCACAGCATGAAAAGAGTGGCCCAGCACATTCCAGAGCACAGATGAGACCACGAGAACGTGCAATAGCTCCCTAGAGCAGACTAGAAAAGTTACTATTCTCTTGGTACAAGGAAGAAAAAACAGGGATCTGTGCCCTACACAGACCTCCAAAAGTCAAGCATCCAAAGGAACAATGAAAGTCTGATTATTACAAATTCAAAAGAAGAGCTTTGTGCTAAAATATAAATATTTCACATGTACAACAGCTAGTGAAATACAGTCAAGACACATCAGTCCTAACTCCCATTTTCTTCAGTTTCCTAACTTTTTGATACATACATTTATTTTATAAGGTATATGCTACACTAAGTCAAATCAAGTAGTAAGTCAGGCAGAGTTATAAGACCAGACTACATTAATAGCTTTCCAGAAAAATTGTAAATTAATGAAGGGAAAAAAAAAAAAAAAAAAAAAACTTACAACTTCTGAATTTCAGGCCACAAGGTATTCTGCAGCAAGTGATCCTCTGGGGGCGGTTCTAAAAGACATTTGTACAACATATTCAAATTTGGCACTAGATAATCTAAAATCAGCTAAATAATGCTTCAAAGTTAATATCCAATGAACCCCATTCTCTACTTCATAAAATAGAAATTAATCTCATACCTGTAAGAATCAAGGGTTGAAAATAAATCTCAGGATACTGATTAGAAATGGTATTAAATGTTTCTTCATCCTCAGCAGGTTGAACAGACATATCTCCTATTCAAAATAAGGACTTTATTAGCTATAGAGAACATAATTGACATAAGGGGAAATATGAGCACATACTATACAAGTAAAAACCCTCTATTGTTTTTAAAGTCTAACTAACCGAAATTAGGTTTCTCCACTTCCAGAGCTACGATAATACAACTATCAGAATCTAGTTATTTTAATGCACGAGACTGAGAAGACAAAAAAAATTTAAAATAACAATCTAACCTTTGGACTAATTCCAGCCCAGGACTGACCTCTCCATTGGCCCAGTCTCTTTTAGAGATTACCAAAGAGACTTCTGATATATCTGAAAGAATCAGTCACTAGGAGCTAGCTGAAACTGTGCTTCTGCAACATAAAACCTTTTTCCTTCCGCACTGCAAAAATTAAGGCAAAAACGTCCGACAGAAGTGATGAATTTCCACATTTTGTGTAGACACTTACATGAAAAGCCATACTTGCAGAAGCTATCTACAATTTGCAAACTTCAGCAAAACTGCCAAGTGTTCAGCCTTTAGCTTTAGCTAAAGTACTAGACATAACTGAAAACTCAGTTACGTTAAAATTCAGCTCTATCCTTCACTTTGAAGGTATTATTTAAAACAAAGATACAAAGTTGGGGAAAAGTGCCTTTTTGCCAAAAGCACATTTTGAATGCAGCAGTTTAAAAAAGTAGGTACAGAGAATTCAGCAGAACAGAGACTGTCTTCTTATCCATCCTGTCTTCTCTCCCCTTGAAAAAAAAATTAGCAGCATTTATCTAATTTGAGAGCACTTTCTGATCAACACTCGCCATGAAGATTCCTCTGTAGAGTAAGCAAGACAGAGTTCTATGGGACTTCAACCTAAGCCATCAATGCTGACAGCATTTGGTAGACAATAACAGACAATACAGAAAATATGACAGATTTTCTATTTATAGTGCTACTGCTGGATGTGCCACATGAAATCAACTGAATTTAGTTATTGTGTGTGAAGATGCTCTAGAAGATGAAACTTTTATTTCCCTCTGTCAGTGGAAGGACTTATGAAAGATCAGAAAAACAACAGTTTTTGCCAAAATATATTTTATGAATTACTTCATGTACAACAAAGCTTCTTTTCTCTCAAAGAAGTTTTAGGGCAATTAAGCTATATTAAAGATCCTGGAGACAAAGCTCTTAAAATGCTTCCTTTTTTAATTCACACCTTCTGATAAACTTTAGGCAGGGAAAAAAAAAAAAAAAAAACAGGTTCAACCTGATTTGTAGATTCTAGTGGAAGTGTATTTTTATCAAAGACTTTATCAAACACCAGATTGCCAGTCCCATCCCTAGTCTCAAGACATGACTTGGTTATATTTAACATTCCAGACAATCCTCCTTTCTGGTCTCCCCACAACCTCTCCAAGAAATTCACCTGGTGCCTCACCAGCCTTTACTGACGAAACATTTCTTCTTGTTAGATAACTAATTCTTCCCTCCCAAATGCTTTCACAAAGCATCATTTACCTGGAGAATGTTTATGGCTGTTCTTACTGGAACAGAGAATGTGACTGATTCCCTTCAAAACCACATTACTTCTCTGAGCATCTGCAAGGGTGCTAACATTTGAGGAACATGTGAACAGGACTCCAGAATACAGCTTAGGAGGTCAAGGATACAGGTATTTCTCAGAGAAACCAAAACCAGCAACAGTAGCCCAGCTTTAACAACCTGGAACCTAGTTTTCACAGTACACTATTCAGTACTGATTTTTTTTTGGATAGAAGTCATCAGTCTTCTCATCTAGGAGACAGGGAGGAGCATGAAGAAAACAGAGGAACAACTGCAGGTGGGGGAATCCAAACAATAGCCTGCCCCAGATACTTCCAGGTCCATACCGGGAGGGCAATCATCCCCAATGTCCGGGTGTGAAACTCATCCGGATCAGTCAACAAGGAGAGGGTCTCGCGAGCACTGTACAGACTGAGTGGGGTTACTTCCCACAGGGTGCGGGTCATAGTACTGGAGGCAGGGAATGTGTACTTTGGGTTTGCAGAAGGCAAACCCAAAAAATTATACCAAAGGCAACACCCCCCGCCCTCCCCCACCCCAAAAAAAAACCTATTATGGGATGTTTAGGGGAGGAACCAAAGGCAGAGAAAGGGACAATTCACAGGATTCTCACTTGTGCTGTTTTTGTTAAGCACCATATTTAGGTGCTGCCAGACAAATAAGCACATTGCACAACTTTATTTCTAGCCTCTAAACTTGCAGTCAAGCTCCCAACGACAGACCTAACAAAAAGACAAATGCTAAAGCAATTACAAAAAAAAAAACCACTCTACACATGATACACCATCACCATTATTTCTCATTAGCCATACCTTCAAAGACAGCTTTATTGGATAAACCCAAAGCTGGCACGGTTGCACCTTCTGGAAGGTCAGATGATTGCTGAACCAAAAAAAAAAAAAAAATTTCACAGATTGTCATGTAGGATCAGGTTTTAAAGGGCACAGGTTAATGAATCGCTGTGATAACAACTGAGACTTTTCTAGAGAGAAGTGAAGGGAGGCACTTTGAAAAACTCCCAACTCAAACAGAGCACACCACAGACAAAATGAAGAACAGCACTCCGCCAGGAAAAAAAAAGCCTTCTGTAAGGCATCACCACAAGAGTTTTGCTGTAAAGCGTGCATCTTCACTCCTACATACAGGTTTTCTACCACAATTTTATTTACTCTAGGATACACATGATAAGTACTCAGCTGAGAGCACTGCAGTTCTTGATGCAGTAAGACTGGGAATAGTCTGTTCTGAGGTGAAATAAGAAGGAAGCATTTTGGAAAAGTGGACAGAGGGTGAGTGTCTCTGCCCACAACTTCAAACCCAATCCAGCACATAACACAGAGATGCGGCTGGAACATGTGGCCATTTGGAGGAGTAGAGACAAAAGACAAATAATCACACAGAAAATATTTCCATAAAGGTATGGGAGAAAAGCCAAAATATTAGAAAGGGTAAGCAAGCTTGGGGCCTTTTGTGCAGAAATGGGAAAGGGTTAGATCTAACAGCTGTAAGGGTCTGAAAAGTTCAAAGACTGTTTTACATAATTGGATTTATAATTTAGGTGACAGCTTAAAATACGATGTTATTTATTTAAATGTTCATAATTTAATGAGAAAATGTGTGACAAACACACCAGTCTGAGCCTTCTAAAATAAAAATGCTTCTTCATTAAAACCCAAAGTATAATATAAGCCCATGCATTTGAACTGAATATAATCCTATTCAACCTCTTTTGAATATAAAAGCTGGCTTTTTTGGTTTTAAGTACTTTTTTGGGAAGCCATTTGAGCTAAATTAAGAAAATGCTTACACACTAATGCAAAAAAGCATTCACACAAATCTATTTCAATAAAGCTATTTAAGAGTAGCTATATCATTAGAGCTCATAAAGCCTTTCTCTTTAAACAAAGCCCATGTGAAACACTTTGTGATATCATGGATCAAAAAATAGCACTCCAAGGAAGAGCTGATAAGGAAAGTCTACATAAAAGTAAAATAATGACATCTGCCAGCATTATAAAAGCACAATGTTATTTGCACAACCTTCATTAACGCAAATGCTTACAAAGACTTATGGAATTAAAGCAATAAATAGCTCCTTATGTAACTTCTTGCTATCATAAATGATTAGATCTCTTTCCCTGATATTTCAATTGTTAAATGAAACAGAAGGGCTAATCCATTGCCAAGAAGCTACACAGAAAACATCACTTTTGAGCCAGAAATGCAAAGAGAATGCAAGGCACTGTACAGGGGTAACTATCCTGAATGAGGGCTGCTCTACAAAATGCAGAGAAAACCAAAATTAGATCTTGTGAATGGAGAGCAAACAAGGGTTGGCAATGCTGCAGTCTTATCTTTCCTCAGAGTAGGAAAGCATACTTATCTACAACAGCTATAGGCCTAAGAACTGAAATCTAAAGGACTCAAAAGAAAATTTCCACAGCCAAGAGGAAATAAAACATGAGCAAGTACATATTTATAAATATTTACACATAACAACTAACAATAGTACTGAAAGCTTTATGCTATTTCCAAGCATACGATAAAAAAAAAAAACACACACACACACACAATAAATACAACTAGACAAGACTACTACACCCTTAAATTAAGGAGAAGCACATTCCCAGGCTTTATTGTTTGTTTGAAATCACGAAGTGTGTACAGTAGTCTACTTGGGCCGATTTTTAAAATTTACCCATACTCTTTGCAATCTGCAGATTTCAATCTTCAGGCCTTGTTTTGCTTCAAATATAACCTGTTTTATAATACAACACCATAAAACTACGTTTGAAATAACACACATGGAAGCCAACAGGATGGAAAGGAGAAATAAAGTTAAGTTTCAGAACCGTTAAAAGAATTCTTATGGAATTTAGTGCAACTTGATGTTTTCTAAAGCACTGATTTTACTCATATGGAAGAGGGCTGTCTTCATATAGCATTGCTTTAGAACACTTACATAGGAGTACAGCTTCTCCATTGGAATACCAGTGATGTTACTGAAATTTTCTATAAAATTCTTGGGAGCACGAAAAACTCGAAGCACTTTTTCATCTGCTCCTGATACAAACTGAAACCTGCCAATCATTGCCAGACAACGCATGTCATACCCATGTACTTGAGGCCTTGCAATTTCGTGCCAGGTTACCTAAACAAACAGAAATGAAGTTAAAGTACAATTGTTAACCAGAGAAGCAGAAAGATTTTTGAGTTACAAAGAGTACTAATACTTTCCTTGTTGACTTTATCAGCATAAAGGAAAGTTAACAACAATCTTCCACTGATGTTCATAAAACTGATGTATGCTCACATACATCAGCTAAATCCCAATCTTCCACCAACCAATTCTTGTAATTAGTAAATAATGGCCCTTCCCAGGTCCCCTAAGGCATTTGCTTACCTTTGTTACTACAGGCAAACCACTCACTGAGACTTCTTTATGCTACACGGTCAGGAAAAAGACACAAGTTGCTTAAGCAAAAAGAGCACTGTATACTACTTACTGCTTTCAAAACTAGCTCTGAAGACCTAAGAAGATAGTGATAAGCACCGGCTTCCTTCATCTGCCTTTCATGAAGCACAACACCATTGCTGTCAATAGGCTACAGGTTCCTATTTCTCCCTTTATTCCATAACTGATATTAGCAAAACCGTTTTATAGAAGCTTTGCAAAAACTGAAAAAAACAAAAGAGCTCCCTATAGGAAAAGCAACTGAAAAACCTTGATGATTTTAGAAGTTGTTTCATTTGAAACATTCTTCTAGTTTCCCAAAATATTTACATCCACACTTCAAGCATTAATCTAAGAACCAAGATTAACAGCTGACCAAAATTAAACAGGCGAGTTTTTTTGTCATACTAAGTAAAAAATATTAGCAAGAATATCAGATTTTTAGAAAATTGATGTAAATAACTTATTCTGCACATGAAAAAAAAATGATTCTTCGTGAAAAGATTTTTAGGAAGTGGCATTTAATGCTACTTATATATGGTATTTTAGTTGAAACAATACACTGTGCACTTCTGAGTTAAATTAATTCTAGTTCTGCCAGTTGTTATTTAATTAGACTTACTTTAGATTACTTCAGTATTAAAGTGCCTGAAAAACTGCAGTAAATACAGAATTTATATTAGATATTATACAAACATAAGGAAAGGCATTATGTTGACTGTAAACTGCTTATACCACACTAAAAATTCATTTGAGTTTCATCTTGAAACTTCCTGTACAACATGAATGGAATATTTGACAGATCCTACAAAATCTCATGTTTTCACAAGAGCTTGATTATTTTCCAATGAGAAAAAAGCATTTATTACTTAAAAAAAAATTAAGAAAAGCTAACAGTACAATAAACCCTTCTTTCCCTTCATCAGGCGCATCTTTGCGTACTTTAGAACACAGCACATAATAGGAATGAAAACAACAACAACAACACACCACCTAAAAAAAAAATAGAGGGAGGTTTGCGTGAGTTGTGCAATAAGCTTCTTCCAGAGAAACTCTGGTGCAAGTTTGCAGGACAAATTGACTTGCTATCCCTTATTTCCAGTGTATGAACCCAGTACAGTATCAGAACTGGAACTTTAAGATGGGATAATAATTTGCATTTAACTCTTAGTTCTCTTAAAAAAAAAAAAAAGAATTTTGAGCTTTACTACTAACTTTTTATAGATATCTGAATCATCCATTGTATCTTGTTAAGACAAGTATCAGAAGTTACCTACTATAATTTTTCAGATGCTAAACTCAATATTGCAAAGAAAGGCTGACATTTTAAAAGCTTACGTTATCTCATGGTACATTCCCCTTCAAATGACCCATTTCTACCTCAACCCTTCAACTCACCCCACCTACAGGATACTACAGCTTTCTCCCACACCCTATGCCGCAAAAAGCGTTGGCACTACTCAGCTTTACACATGGTCTATCCAGCCAGATGGCTACTCTTTGTCAGAACACAAAGGGGAAGTACAGTAATTCAGTTCACTTAGATATGAATACTGACATCGCTCTGCTACATCAGTTGAATAAAAATTTCAGGGATAGCAGGAACAGCTGCACAGGTATATCATATAAACCTCAGTTCTTTTGGATAAAAATTTATCAAACAGTATACATAATGAAAAGTGGTACTTCAGTAGGTCACTGAGGATGTGCTATCGACTGCTCTTTTGAATGCTGCCAACTTGCAGAATGTGCTAGTCCTGGACTTGGTTTCCATATGTTAAATCCAACATACTATCTTTTCCACCGACGTGTTGCACCCTCCAGCTTGGAGATTAGGGGAAGAGGCAGAGAAGGAAATTGGAGGTGCCCTTCCTACAACACAATGCAAAACTTAGAACTTGATCTGGGATGGCCACCACTTCTGTGTGGCCTGGAAGAAAATCAAGGAACTGGTGCAAAATTCACTCTCTCAGAAACATCAGACATCCTGTACTGGTCTACACTACAGAAGCTTTGCTAAGACAGTTGTAATAGCCACCCTTTATCTCCCCCAAATAATAGCACAGCTTGCACAGTGCCTTACATGACTTGTTCCATTCAGGCAACTGCCAGAAAGATTAGTTCAATTTTGCCAGAAAAAAAAAAAAACCACCTGTATTTGTAGACTCGCAAAATGCATGACCAACTAGAAATAGGAACTTCTGAACTCCCAGACAGGGTTTCCGACATCAAAATTTAGACTTCTTTTGGAACACAAAGTTATTCAGAAATAGTTGTTCCTGAAAAGCTGTACTCACAGATGCCAAATGCAGTTCAGTGGCAGGTAATCATTCTGGTAAAAGTCACATTCATAAACAAAATAGTGTAAAAAAATACAGTGAAAAGTTTGCTTAGATTAAGCATGTTAAAAAAAAAAAAACCACCAAAGTCGAGTATCTTTATGATTACCTGCCATAGTGCTTAGCCAAGAGTTAAATATGGGCAACAGATGGTTACCAGAATCAGGTATGTATTCCTCCTCCTGACTTATTGCAGAGCTTGGTTTTTAAGAGCCTAAAAGAACACTAACTGAAGGTAACCCAGAGGTGAACTCAGGATTAAACGGCAATCAAGTCATGTGATTACTAAAACTTGTCACTAGAATTTTTAAAGTGAAAACAACATGTACTGAATGACCAAACCAAACATTTACACAAGCAGTTTTGAACAGATCACGGCTTGGGGAAATTCAAGGTAAGAGTTAGACGACTTGTTCCAAACACAGGACAGGCAAGCCCTCTTTCACAACCCCACAAAATCTTTGAAGACCATACCTCTGTCTCATGTTTTCTTTTCCATGGAGCAAATAGTCTAGTAGTTTGATCAGACCCAACACTGATGATAAATTCTCCTTCTGGATCCCACTTTACATCTTCTACACTGTTAAAATGTCCTGAAATCACAACATCTGGAGTCCATTCTTTCTATAAAAATTAAAAAGTGACCAAAGAAGCAAGAAGTTTTCAATTGACTGATTAACATATTCTAACCAAAATAAGTGACAAAGTCCTTATTGGGGAAGAAATAAAATGGACATTTGAAAACAGCAAATTATTAGAACTCGGAGTGGCTACAAAGACGCAAATACCGATTCATTGCTCCAATCTAGAAGAAACTACTGTTATTGGTTCAGCTGTTATTTCCAAGCAAAGGACAACTACAAAGGTGTTCAGTCTACCCCACTGATTTTGTGGTTGCTGCAAGTAGGCACAAGCTTTAGAGTTGAGTAATTCTACCCTCCCTTCTATGCAGGAGTAAGGCTCCTGCAGAATATTGTATTCAGAGGAGGACTGCTTCTATCATTAATTTTAAGCTATACTGTTACACTTGATATTTTCTATTAACAATACAACTTAAGTGCAATGTTTTTAAGCATGGATAATAATAAATAAATTAATAACATACCTTATTAACTGAAGCCTGTTTCCAAAGGTGTAATGCTCCATGAAAAGCATGAGCAATGATCATTGAACCATCTGGACTAAACTGGCAGTCAAAAAATCCAAGGGTATTGCCACCCACTTCACCTACCCGCACCTGAATTAATGACCAGAAGTGAAATATCCATGAAAACTGCCTTCAGTTCATATAAACTCATCCTAATCTCTTGAGATGCAAATTTAGTTATGGGCAAGAGTTTACATTATACAATGTTCTTCAAGTGCATACTGTGTAACTGCAAAGTTGAGCACTAAAATATCAGGGGAATTAAAGCTGCATGCCACTTTAATGCAGTCTCCCATCATAAACATCTCAAGAGATCTCAGGATCTTGTTCAATGTGAGGTCTAACCAAGGCAAATGGAATGTAAAAAGAAAGTAACAGCTTGCAACAAGCTTTAGTGCACAACTGCTTTTTAGAAGCTTGTAAATTTTAGGCACAACCAGCGACAACAAATAGCATCTCTATATGATCATCCTATATGAACTAATTCATACTTCAAGTAGAATGAACTTTTCAATGGAACACGGGAAAAATTACATCCACTACTGTAATTCTTTTCCCCAAGAGAGTATTAAAACTTTTGTTGTGACAGGAAGACAAACAATGGTTGGCATAACCCAACACAAACAAATTCCGCTGAAATACTGCTATATGTTCTTAGCTGATCTGCTTTTCCAAAGACATCTACCAAAGCATTAGATAAATCTTGTTGTACTACTTGTTTATTTAAGATGATCCACGTTAGAATAGCATTTGAAATAATACAGTGAAACATGAGCATCTAGCTCAGACGGAAGAAAAAACCTCATGTCACAACCCATGAATAAGTTATTGTGAATAAAACAAGGCTTGTGAATTGTGTGTCAGCTGCTCTGTAGCAACTGCTTGGCTGCATGTTCCCACAAGGATTAACTATAAATATTTCAGGGTGTTTTTTTCGTCTTCTTACCACGAGTACACAGTGCGTGTTACTATATAGCACCTGACTTGCTATTCTATGAATGACAGTTGAGCAGAAACTGTTCTCAGAAACTCCGCAATATCGTAATAAGCAAGCAATAAAAATTACACTGCATCACATCATTTTTGACCAATATAGTTTCACTCGCAACACAGAGCCAGAATGAGTATTCTGCAAGAAAAAGTTGTTGCCTCTCTCTCCCAGTATTTTATACAGTTTTTGTTTCCACCAGTACACACACAATGCTGAAAAGGCAGTTTTAATACAGTATAAATTGTGAGAAAAACTGAGACTTACCTGTTCTAGCCAAACTCCAGATTCCTTATCAGGTTCCCAGAGGATCACAGTTTTGTCCATTGATGCAGACAATATCGTCATTGGTTGTTCCATGCTGCCACCTAGAGTACCAGGAAAAAGATTACTCTACAACCTGAGAATGCTTTCTAAAAGGATTTGCTCATACTGAAATCCAAACATGCTAAGAAATTTGTTCAGCAGAGGAGACATGCAATGCAGCACTTAAATGCCACAATAGGCTCTACGTTCTTACTAAGCCTTCATTAGTAGCTATTGTATCTTTCAACCATAATCTCCCAAAGGAAATGTAAAACACATACAAGAGAACAACCATATTCTACTGTTTATTCATTCAATGTTTTTTCCAACATCAATTTGATTTGGAGGAAAAGCTAGAGCTTCACAGGGAGACCACACAGAAGTTCTCGGTTCTCTTCAAGTAAGTTCTTACCAGGAGATTTCCAGTTTAAAACAAAATAATAATCTCTATGCCAACATTTGCTGTTTTTTCAAATTCAGTGTTAGATTCACTAACGGACTTCAGTTGACTCTAGCACCATGCAATAAATGCAGCAGTAAGGACAGCTCCCCAGAATGCACTGAAACACTCCAGGCAACCACCCAACACAGCTAGAGTGGGAAGAGGGAGCTAGGTGGTTTACCACCCACTGGGGAAACGCCTAGGAGAACTGTTGAGGAGCCTTTCTTCAGAATAGAGACATCGGTGGGCATCTCCTGAGGCAGTATCTTATGTCAGCACCAGATCTCCTACATTCTGTACTGGTAAGTGGTAAGCAATGCCCTGAATATGTCTCTCCATTCAGCCTGTCTCTATTGAACACGAAGGTCTATTTTGGGGAATGTAAGTTTCGGTACAGCCACAGAACACAAGCAGATGTGTGTTTGTAGAAGCATGATGTAAGACACCTGGAAAGCTTCATTATCTAACAGGACAAATGTTTTTGGATTGCAATGCAAGATTTACATGTCTATATTTTGCCTAAAAGGCAAAATCTTGTATTGGTGTCCCAAAAAAATAAAAAGGAGGGGGTGCGATGGAGAGAACAGACTAAGCCAATATTTCTAAAGCAAATGCCATGTTTTTCACTACAGCTCTTTTGCCATTCTGATTGCACTCTACTGTTCAACCACTGTATACATACTGGCAAAGCTGTGCTTTGAACTGCCACCAGCAACTAAGACATTTCAGGAAAAAAAAACAGGCAGCTTTGCTAATAGCATACACACAGGGGCCCTTTGATGATGCAAGCATATCAAATCAAGAATCTCTTTCCCTGATACATCAGGCAGACGTGCACCAGCAAATCACTACTGTGAACAAGGCTGTCAGAATTTAAGGATTTAAAAAGAAAAATAAAGACTAGACCAAGGTGCAAAGTTAAAGAAACTAAATAACAATTTTTCAACAAAAGTCTGTGTTAATGCCTTAAAGCTACATGCTAGCTAAAGAAAACTGATACTCAAGGAATTTCTGGCATGTTAAATTAATACATGGAAGACTGAAGATTAATCTTCCAAATGTTGCTAATTGTTCCTTTCTAGTCCAAGAAAAAGAAAGGAGTGCTTGAGTTAATACTGACCTTCCAAAGCACATACATTTCAAATACATGTATCAAGAGAAAATATTACAGCTATTAATCCATGCTGATAAATTGAATTATTTTTTATTCCATAAATAAGAAATCAATTACAATAAAGCAGTAAAATACAGCATCATGCAACAGACTGAGCCTGTGCTGTAAGATGTGCTACTGTGGCACATTCAGCCAAAACATCCATTTACTTACAAAACATTATTTGCAGAATTTAAATATTTTCGTAGTCCACAGTGACAACTGAACACGCAAAGTGAACATTCAAATGCAATGCAAAGACACGTGACCATACTCCATGTATACAACACTTAACGTAACTGCTAAGGTCTTTGGTATCAGTTTACCTTTGGAAAAGGAAGGTTGCCAGTGGACTGCATACACCCAGTTTTCATGACCAGCCAACACAGACTCCAAAGTAACTGCATATGTTGTACCAGTATCTACCACAAATCAGAGAAAAGCACATTTCGTTCTAAAAGCCAAGAAAAAACAGACCATTTCTGATATCTTCAGTGATAAAATCAACTACTTTCATCATTTGTCACTATTTCAATAGCCTATTGACATTGAACAGATCCTTGAAAACGTGCTTTGCCACAAACCTGTACACCACATTGACGCCAGCAGGTCACCTATTGCCTCAAAGTGCTATCACCAAATTCCTGGAGAACTCTCAAGGAACTTTGAAGAAAACTCTGACATTGGCTGTGCCCATATTCTTAGGCATACTTACATCTGCAAATGACTGTAAAAACAACAACGAACTAGGACTTGCAGCAAGTATCATGAGCACTTTTTATACACGTCATCATACAAACTTCATTATATTACCTAGGTTGTGTAGTAATTTACCCCACAACATCAAAATTGTGAGCCTCTGGCATTACAGTGCTCAAACAGTACGTTAAATAACCACAAAGTAAGCCTGCACATATTCATCTGTTTTCTCCAATCCTTTTCTAAGGTTTAAGTAACAGTACTACCTCTCAATACATTGAATTTAAAAAAAAAATAAGTATGTTATTAAACTGGAGGAAAGCTGCATAACAGCATGCCTCCCACAGACAAATATATCTCCTGATTATGTACTGCATTTGGAATATGTATAACGATACAGGTTGATAGTAAGCTCTTTCACTGCTTTACCATTTTTGTAACATATCACTAACTTTACACAGTCACTGCTTCAAAACAATAACTCCACTTTTTCTAACAGTTGAACAAAATAATGCAGTCAAACTGGTCTCTGATTCTTTTAATACAAGAAACAAAACAAATTAGATGGTAACCATCTTGATAGCCCCCCTGAACCACTAACAGTTACACAGGAAGTTGTATAAGAGAATTTTACAGTTGTTACCTACCTTTAACGCTAAAAACATTCTCTTTCAGTCTTATGGAATCATCTTTAGTTTCTGAAAATTGCTTTGATTTTGTAGACACTTTCCAAATTCTTATCAAACAATCCTGAGCACAGCTTGCTAAGAATAGGTCTTCGCCTATTTGGTTAAAAAATAATAATAATAAAGACCCGTGTTTTCATTGCAATCAATGCCATGACTAACCTACTATCTTTCCAAACATTCACTACAGCATTATCCTCCTTTTCCCCATTGTACACATATCATAAATACAGTTGTTTTATTTCAACATCAACTCATTCTATCATTTCAAACTCTCCACAGAACACACTGACTATGGACATTTCCCTGTCTATTAGACATGGAAGTATCTTATGGTAAATACCATACATGAGCTTCCCTGTTACTTATGGCCTTCACGCTCCAAATTCCGACACCCACAATCAGTAGCCTAATACGTCTAAGAACTTCCTTCCTTTCTTTCTCTCTTCAGGATTGTAGCATCCTCTAATGCTTTCTATTTTTTTTTTTTTTTTTTGCCATTGCAATAACTGTTTGATTAATGTCTGAATAGATTCTCCTCTTAATCTCCTATTCTTACAAACAAAAGAGAAAATGCAGGGAAGAAGAAAAGTACTACTACACTCTATTTTTCCCCCCTTGAAGAAGCAGCAAACTATTCCTCACTCAGATACAGACACTGCCATACTAAGAAGGACAAGTTGCTAAAATTCCTATTTGTTTACATTAGGTAGCAGTTAGGTAAACATGCTTGAAGTAAGCAAAACAAAATGAGGAATGCAAACACAAGTGTGTTCTGTATCAATCTTACTGTAGTGGTAATTTTGATAATTGAAAAATAATTGCAGTATAGGTTCAACAGTTGTTATATTTTTAACAAGACACGAAGTTCTACCTTGATTTTAAACATTTGTATCACCATCTCAGGAAAAAAAAAACGCACAACCACAAGAGTTTAGAAGCCTGAGTGCATCAAAAACATCTGCTGGAGGGGTAAAATACCAGTACTGTTATTAAACCAGTATTCCACTTTATTCAATTTTCATACTGACCGCAGACTGCCCATTCAATGCCTCTTATCCAATCTTCATGGCCAGGGAGTATTAATGTTTTCTGAAACTGAATGAAAATTCCTGTTACATCATAGAAATACACTTAATTACCATGCACATATGGTCATTTAGCTTTGGATTTTCAAGTCTTTTATATTTACAGCTTCTATTACTTGAAACTGGAAAAATAAGCTTCTACTAAAGATTAGAATCTACCAGTACATTACAGCTAGGCCTTTCTGGTTTTGCACCATTGTATAAACATGTTACATTATGGCACTTCCCATATATGAGCAGGAAACCATGACAATTTAAGGAGAATTTTTTTAAAAATTTAAGTTAATCATGCTTACAGTGGTGCACAGAGAATAACATAATGCAGATATGACAGTAAATAATTTGTATTAGACGAAGCGGATGCAACTGCAGATGATGAGAAAAATGAATACAGGTAAAAATCAAACAAAAAGGCTAGATGTGCCAAATTTATTTCGATAATAAATTTTTAATATGATAGTATTAAGAAGAATTACTTATGGGGCTAGAAATATTCCCTTCATTTCTTAAGTTCATTAACTAGGTTTCAAACGGTGTTTATACATCAAGAACTGTATCTGCAGATGGAAACCTCTGTATGAACACAGGCTCAAGAACACAGGAACACAAACAGTCCAGACTCTCTTCTGAGAAATTTCATTAGTAGCATATTTTCATTTGTAACATATGTCATATTACCATTTTACAGCCTGCAGAACAGGGCTGACAGGTACCTCGTGAAGCTCAACAAGGAGAAGTGCAAAGTCCTGCACCTGGGGAGGAACAACCCCTGGCACCAGTACATACTGAGGGCCATCCAGCTGGAAAGGACCTGGGGGCCCTGGTGGACACCAAGTTGAACATGATTCAGCAGTTCACCCTTGCCACTAACAAGGTTAATGGTATTCTGGGCTGCATTAGGCAAAATATAGCCAACAGGTTGAGGGAGGTGATCCCTCCGCTTCCACTCACTGCTGGTAAGGCCACACCTTACAGCGCTGTGTCCAGTTCTGGGCTCCTCAGTACAATAGAGACATGGAGCCACTAGAGAGAGTCCAACAATGGGTCACAAAGATGATGAAGGGACTGGAGCACCTCTCCTATGAGGAAAGGCTGAGAGCTGGAACTGCTCAGCCTAGAGAAGAGGAGGCTCAGGGGAATCTCATCAACATATACAAATACCTGAAAGCACAAAGAGGATGGAGCCAGGCTCTTTTCAGTGGTGTCTAGTGACAGGACAAAAGATGGCAGAGGTCCAAGTCTTACTGTTTTTCTCTGCCAGACACAAGATGTGATCTCCCTCCTCCATCCAGCTGACAATCTTCATGGAGTTAGAAAGAGCCCAAATTATCTTTGACTCTCTTACTTCACTTCTCAACTAGACCAAATTATTTGAGGGAAAATATGCTCAAACATACACAGTAAAATCATCTTACAAAAGCCAAGCTCAACATACAGATGCTGTTTCAAAGTTATGTTTTGATAGTCTGGTTTGCTTTGCTTCCCTTTCATAGGACCATAATATCTTAAGCAGGAAGACGTAATGGTTTTTGAAAGATTTCTCCCTGGGTACTTTTATAAATCAATGCCCTCTTTCAAGAATTCAGACAAGCAAAGAGATTGTTTTCTCTCTACTAAACACTTTAAGGGATCTCCAGACAGAAGATCTTAAAGGATTTGAAGTTTGCACACTCAATTTCAAAAACCAAGCAGTTTTTATGAATAAATATATTTTGACTGTAAGATTCATGAGATTACCCAAACGGCAGCCTGAATCAGCTAATGAAAGGAACCTGAAGATGCCTCATCCTTCCTCTGAGTATAACAATGCTGTCTGAGTTTAATTAGTATGTCTGGTTATGAACTCTCACATTCTACCTTTGCATTCATACAATCTTTCTTAGGACATGAATTAAAGGAAGAGATTTCCAAGAGTTAACAGGACAGAGCTATGGAACCTTACCAGAGAGGTACGAACACAGAAGTTCAGCTTCTAATCACTCTCCCACATCAAGTTCTAGTGAAAAGTGGCAGGACAATGGTAACACTTTCTTCAAATACCTCTAAAAGTACAACTACAGAAGCCATAAAAGGTGTCAGCAGATCTGAGAGAGCCTGACTGAAAAGGAGAACCTCCCTTTAGCAGCTATGAAGGAATTTATGTCAGAAGGCTCACAAGGATGTTTTCATTCTGTTAATTGCTGCAGTGCACTACACAGGCATTTTTACTCTACACGGAATCAAATCTGGGCTTCTCCTCTTTGAGGTCTGTACAGTCTACTTAATTAACAGTGATGTTCTGGAAAGTTAAGACGGACACCAAAACAGAAGTCTCACCTCATGAAAATAAAAAAAGAAAGAAAAAAAGACAGACTGTTAACCCCAACTCTGCCAAGATTGCTGGTGAAAATCCTTCCTAAAATTGAAGGTGTAGAGGAAAAAAAAAAAACAAAAAAAACTGTACAGAAAATTCCTCACCCTTTGCATGAATAAAGTTTCCTACATCCAAAAATGACAGCAATGTGAACTTGTTTATAAAGCTGAAGAAAGTTTGTCTATTCCAGTTACCTTCCTTGATCCATCCACACACTGCATTTAAGAATGCTGTTATACTCAAAAGGTTGGCCAACAACTGGTAAAATAGGTTCTCTCTCTCCGAACATTTTGGGCAGTCATACTGCATATTATTTGTTAATCTGAACCATACAAGAAAACAAGTTCCAGATTTTAAATATGGAAAAACAGCTGCATGTTGCCTGAGATAGAAGCCTTTAGCACCATTGCACACTGAGAATCCTGAGTGGCATTCTGCCACTGCTAGCTCTTAGTGAATGTCATTAAGCCGATTTAACTCATGAGCTACATAGGGGAAAAAAAAAAAAAAAGCTAAGAAACTGACCCTCCTTTCTTCCTTAGTGGTCAAGGTATCACTGAACATAGCAGATAAAAGGATGAAGCATTTCTTTTATCAACAAAAAAAGTCTTACTGTTGTACACAACAGCCTGAACAGATAAAGTAATCTGTAAGAAGCTTTCATCTGTCTCAAAAAGCAGAAAGGAACACCTACTCTTCAAAATCTAAGGGGACTGTACCTGAACAAACTCAGAAAAATAACTGGTTCTTGTACATGCTAGTTTCAGAAAAGGTAAGTTCATTTGTGCATTGTGTGTTCTTTTTTTTTTTTTAAGGGACTGATATGCAGAAAGAAGAGAAACTGACTTCTGTTTTGGATGACAGTCTTGCAACACCTCCTTCACAGTCTAACAAAACTTCTAAACAGACGTAAGAGGACAGAATTTCTTTGTTCTGCACCAAAGGAACATTTTACTAAAAAACTAAAAGATTGCCAGCTTCCAAATAATATATAAAAATGTGCATATCTATAGAAGATCAGAGACTATTTCAAATATTTGTTTGAACATTCAGAAGCGCTCAGCACAAAGGGCATACTTAACAACAAAAATACAATTCAATAGATAGAAACCATATCAATTTTACTGTAAGAATTTACAGACTGAAAATAACATCATTTCCACATGAAACATTCAGTGCATGGACACTGAGTAAGGAAGCACAGTCATAGCTATTTCATGTCAGTGGGAATAGAAACACAGGCTATCTTCACACAGGGAAAAAATACGGAATAACACTTTTACACACTGAATCCAGCTTCAGCATTCTGTACAAGCATTTCATCATTCCCAAGAAAATAAATGAACTATTTGAACAGAGATAGTTGTGTGTGATGATTATCTAGAGACAGATAGTAGTTATTGAAGAACTTCAAAAAACCAGCAGCACATATGAAAAGCAGCAGAACCGTACAATTTTCTGAGCAAGACACAAAAGCTGTAATTACCTGACCGTTCTGCTGTATAAACAAATTTATTTTGCAGTCATCACCACCACAAGCCAGTATTGGTACTGAAAAGGAAAAAAAGTCTTCATTACTAAAGTTACAAAATCTAATATTCTAGGATATGAAAAATTACATAAATAAGAAAAAACAATAAATACAATAATATAAATGTATAGGAGGGCATGATATCATTCTTCTCTTTTTTTTTTTGTTTTGTTTTCTAAGTCAGACACCTAATATTGTTTGAAATAAACTAGTATTTCAGGAACACAAAACTCAAAAATTATTTTGGCATGTAAGTAACACCCACAAACATTTAATGTGAGTAGTTTTCTTCGAGCTCATACATATCCAGGAAGTTCAAGCATAAGATATTTGCATTTATAGCAATAAAATATAAGTAAACAGGCATTTGCTCCAAATACAAAAGGAGCAGGTAGCAAAACAAAATGACTTGAAACTAATAATATAGTTCAAGTCCTGAATACACTGAAATAGGTATACGGATGGATGCAGTATAATTATTATACAGCAAATAAAAAGGAAGACAGACCGTGACTTACAATATGCAAGAATATGAAAATAGTTAACTTTTTTAGATGCCTACTTCTGCCTTGAGTAGTAGTTTACTTCTACAAGCTATCTAGGAAGTGAGCAAAAAAACGTAAGTTGTTGGTTCAAGCTAAACAAAGTTATGACCAAGGGAAAAACAAGAGAAGCTGGGCAGTTGCTTAGTTCATCTCTCCCACAAAAGATGATGGAGAAAAATAGTTAACACTTGCTCCACTCTTTTTGGGTCATAAGGATGAGGAGTATTGCAAGGGACTGAAATAGTAAAAGAAAAGGAACTAATTAAAGAATTATGAAGAAATAAGTTACCAGGGCTAGACATTTGTATTTCTCAAGTATGGGTAGGTAACAAACATGAAGTTTCACTAAAATCGGCTACTTCATTTAAAAAAACATCATCCCTTTAAAAGGGAGAATCCTGTCTGTATTATGGACAGACCAAAAGTCAACCCAACTACTCACAACAAGCTTATGCTCTATGTTAATTTCTGCTTTCTGCCTAAAACAAACCTGTGCCTGGTATTCTGCTTTTCCTCTCCCACCTTTAAGCCACATTTTACCTTCTTACCGCTCCATCACTTCTCTCCAACTTCTAAGTCACATTTCACCTCCATCTCCTCACTTTTAAACACGCTCAGTCACACCTTCCACACCTACCATAGCAGGTGCACAGCTACAGTATGGAAAACAAGATCTTCATTTGGTTCACACAAAAGCTATGGAGCCCCTGCCTTATAACAGGGCAAAAATATTGCTTTGGATTGGAGGTAATGAGCTGTTCTGAAAGAAGACCTGGCCTTCAGGTCCACAGAAATTCAGCAAGAGTGAGGTTTTTTTCCACATAACACAATACAATACATGTACAATCCATGTTCTTGGATCCTGTATCATCCTTTCCTGAGGAATACATTTTATAGGCCACTACAGTAATTACATACTTTGAAAATAGAATAAAAGCTTGAGTTAGAAATACAAGAGAAAAAAAACAAGAGATCTAGTTGCTGTATCAGACAAATGCAAATGTTCTCATTCAGAAAGTTCTATCAAGACTTATCAATAAGTATGTAACTGGAAAAAAGTACTATTTTATATTTTTCACAAAAATGCTCTTAGAGTAATATAATTTGCACCTGATTGAAGCAAAGGGGGGGGGGCAGCAGGGGAGGAACCAGTAGGAAGTTTTCCGTTAAGACTCAAAAAACTATAGTAAAGAACACCTTAACTAAAACACTGCCATTGAAGTGCTTAAGCTATGCTCCAGCCACAAAGGATTGTTCAGCTTTTTATGAGCAGTCTACTTGCTTTCCCCTTTGACTTCCTCACAAAAATGGTTCTCAACGTTTTAAAAAATTGTTTTCAGCAATAATCTGTTAAAATACTAGGCATCATGAACTTCAATTTCTTTTGAAAGTTAAAGCATCCATTACATATGAACCAATTTTCAACGCAAGCTTTAAATTTCTTTGCTTGGTGAAATGAGAGTTTACTGTAAATGCTTCTAGATCAGGAGAGTAGTTTATGACTTTCAAAAAATTAATTCTGTGTTTAACTCCTGACTTAAAAACTGCAGGTTATCCTCAACAGAAAAGCTTCTTTAAATCTTAATACAAGTGTCAGCATAGCCTTCATAAAGATTTCAGAGCAACTCCAAAAGTTATCATACATCATTTTTCCCCTGAAGCTCAGTAATCTTCTGAATTGCCACTACAGATTAATGTTTGACAAAATGATCAGCAATGAGATTTTTAATGTTTTTTAAGCTATTTTATTTAGATTTCAAAATTAACATAATCCTCTGAACAAAGCCAGTTCAATTGCATGGACTTTTTTTTTTTTAGGGAGAAAATAGAAATATGGTTGTGCTCTATTAAAAGCTCCTGTACAGATTTCTGGGGAAATATTTCTAACTGTATATTGCTGGTTCAAAATCTAGACTGTTTCTGGACAATCTTAGCACTGCAAATCACTAATATTGGAACTGGCACTCAAAAAAAATGTAGGGGTGGGGTTCTATTTGTTTTAATATTTTGTTAATTTTCCTTATAGAAAGTAAGCTAAGAATTTCTCATTTTAAAAATAGTTCCAGCTCTTCAGAAAAGTATTCTTTTTCAGGTTACAAGCATTGTGTTATTTTGGATAACTAATTTAACTCAGGATAACTAATTTAACTCAGGATGTGAAAGAGGCCATAATAAAGGATTGCCCTGCTCTGAATGCAACTTTAGGCAAAACTAGTTTTCGGGGGACTCTGGTAGATTTTTCAGCAGTAAAGCAAAGTGTTTGTTTCTCCACCATTTCAAGAAGCTTCAGTATAATAGTGAAGAAATAATCTTTCTTTGCAGTATGAATTTTATCCTCATTTAACTAGCACCACAGACACTTCACCTCTAAGGAGAATTCACACTGGAGTTAATATGATTTTACTCAAGCCTTTTAATTTCACCTCAGCAGCCACCTACTCGTATATTTACAGGAAAAATAAGAGAGAGAGGTTTGAAGTTCTTTATCAGTGTAAACACTGCTTTTGATATCAGACATGCTCTGGAAGCAGACATTAGCATTTCCAAATGGGACGACACATTTTCATACAGCTTTCATATCTCCCAGAATTATCACAAGCCAAACAATAATATAAGCTTCTGTGTAACTGCCGTGGAGGCATACAATCTAAAAACGCATCAGTGTGGAACATGTGCAGCAAGTAGCTGAAACTCCAGAAATTGTATGAAGCTTCAGTATGTTTCCTGTTAACAGCCTATGAGTCCTCGATCCAAATGAGGAGCTCTAATGATACTGAAACACAAACCTAACTGAGCGTAAGTATTTGGCTCATATTGTACTAGAGGACACATTTAGTTTTGAAAAGGCTTCTACAGATTTCCAACAGAAGAATATGTCTGTGGCAGGATACAAAAGCAGCTCCACTATGGAAAAAAAACAGGAGATTCAGTTCTGAACTTTTACATTATCAGAAAACTCTATAAACCATACTGAATAGTTAGGTTAAACTTGTTCAGCATCTAATTTTTTTTCACATTTAAGACTGAACATATGGTTAACACTGCTTGTTAATCTGCAATTTGTGATGTAGCCCTGCAGATTCTTTTTCTGTATCTTGCCCTTCAATCCAAACAACAAAAAACATAACGTGCAGCACCACAAGGAGTGAAACGATCAGTATGAGCCTATCCCACTCACTTGCATCTCTGTTACCCCCTTTTTATGCCTTCTGTCTTAGAGTTCAATAAAGAACTTAGAGCATCATTTTGAAAACACTAATCAGCCAGTATTTTTCTAATTCTTAAGAAAAATTCCGCTGAAATCTTTAAATACAGTCAGCAGCTTAGGCTAATTCCCTAGAAAACAAAATATAAGGCACAAGGGTCTGGAGCTGGTTAAATGAAAATCCTGTTACACAGCTGGGAGATTTCTTAGATTTTATTTTTCCTGAATTGATATTCAAGATACGCAGCTGTACTTACCACTGCTGCCAGGCAAGAAGGATAAGGAGACATCCATAATAAATCCATTTCCAAATTGCAGAATTTGAATGCATTTAGCTGAAAAATGAGAACAGACAGTGTTGATCTCATTCATCGTATTACAGTTACACTGTCATTTCCTTCTACATAATGTAGTTAAAATTCCCCATTCAATTTTATTTTAAGGAGCTGCAAACTTCTACATTTTATCAGAAGCTACATTTTATCATTGATTTTTAGAGGGAAAATAACCCTCAAATAATATCTTTTGTGGGCTCTTGGCAATTCATCCAGAGTTAGCTAAGTTAGAAGATAAGTCATTATTCTCCGCCAAGTATTGAAGTTGTACAGTTTCACTCTGGTGAAGCAATGCATATTGCAAATTACATCCTGTGGCAACAGCATTCTACACAGAAAGCTAAAACTGAATTCATTTGCTACAAAAGCAGATAAGCAGATAGAGAGAGGAGCAAAAAACAACCCCTGAGATCCTAGAAGTGATTATACTGGTTACCCACCAAGATCAGAGTAACAAACAAGATGGCCAATCAACCTTCCTACAGAAGTATAATTAAAAAAAAAAAAAATTGGTCCTTCTGCCACTGGAACCCACAGCAGCAAGACCAAAAGGAAAGGACAGGACTTCAGGGCATTCTCGGGGAGCATGAAAAATGCCTTCTACAACATGGGGCTGAAGATTTGCAACTCCCACCTATTTACCTCACTTAGGCAGGGCAACTGGAAACACTCAAGTACTACAGATAACCAAGAAAATAGTGTGAGAGATGTAGTCAGCACAACTCAACTAGTAAGTAACACTTAAAATTTAGATTATCTGTCCTAATTATTTCTTATGTATTCCAAAAAGCAATTCTCCCATGTGTCCATACAAGGGCCTAGTTTAACAGAAGGTCAAGATTTATCATCCCACACTTCGTTGGACCCAAGCCAATAGTAACAAATAGGTTTAACCCCACCTTTTTCATGCCAGAATTAATCATTTTACTATGTAATTTTACTTCACATAAGCACACACAGAGCTAGTTTGCCCCCAAGTTACAGGGCAAAATGATGTTTCAGATTATCAGATTCTGAACACACATTATAAAGAAACTAGTAAATTCTGCCAACACATCACTGATGAAGAGCAAAGATAAGTCATTCTGAGAAACAAATTTGACCCAAAGCTGTCAAACTAGTATAACTCCCAGCTTTCAGAGAACAATGTAGTGGTTTGACAGGTCAAAGTACAAAGAGAAATCAATGTGGTTGCATTAAAAGATGTTAGTGTTTAGCCACGTACTTCAACAGATAAGCATTCATCATTTTTATTAAGCCAGTATGTTGTCACTACATTAAAAAAAAAGTTACCTTCTGAACCATGCCGAGACCAGATTCTCACAGTAGAGTCAGACGCTGCAGAAGCTATTAACAGATTTAAATCAGGTTCATCTGACTGGTAGACAGCATCCACAGCACAAACAGCTTCCGTATGGCCTTCAAGACGAATGCTTTTCACAAGCTGAACACATCAGAAAGTTTTACAAAGTCATATAAACTAACAAAATTAAACTCCAGTAGGGTTCTAAGTAACATCTCATAAAATTTGGGAGAACCTTAGTGAAGGACACAGAACAGAGAACACAACGGAATAAGTAGCAGCTACAGCAGCTCTGTTTAGCGTGTTCTTGCAAATCAAAGCATCTTTTTACTCCTTCAAAATACTGACACAAAGCCCCAAACCTCTAAATTTAGACTTAAGTTTCTTAGCGAATGAATACAGGTGATTCACTTGGTAATCTGTTCCTCATAAATACAAACAGCAAAATGAGAAGCTTCCAATTTTCTGACTAAAAGTCATCTAGCATTTATCCAAATCTTGTCATAAATGCACTTGACATCTCTTTCAAAAAAATAACTTAGTAGGCCGCAGTAACATTTTTAATTGGCCCATTACAGAACTTCACCTATTTAAGAACATATGCTAGCATAGAACTGTCATTAAAATGTGCACATTTAGTCACATTCTTTTTCAAAGACTGCCATGAGGCTGTGCACCACATTAGCGGAAAAGGTAAATGAAGAAACCCAGAAATTATTTTAAATCAACATGTAAACAGTTACAACAGATTAGGATCATAAATTATTTGTTTCTAAGACTATTCCTTCATCAAACAAGCCTGATAATGAGTACTGTATGTGCACTTTCCCCTACTATATTACTGCTCTTGTGCATTTTAAAATGTACAGTCTAAAGTAGTTTAAGATAGCCTATGAAATGGGTTACCTACACAGCCATTCACAAGCCAATGCCTAATAAGCAAGATGTCAAAAATTAGACAACAAATTACATAAAGCACCTCTTTCTTTTAAATTTCAGTTCATTCTGAAGGCTTTTACGCCATACTCCATCTTTTCCCTTACATTTTTACAATACGAGTAATAAATTAGCAAGTCTCTTGTCTCAATTTTTCTGACAAAACTCAGCTGTTACACAGGTATTTTTTTTTAAACACCTACTCCAACTTGTACATCACCTTTGTAAGACTGCCTATATATAAACACTACACTGTTATGCAGATTGACCAGAAATCACTAGAAATAGATATAAAGAAATGAGAGAAAAGGGTACAGGAAATATATTCTAAAAATGAACTTCATAGTATCAAGATTTTAATGCAGTTTAAAGAAAAGCGTTACATGAGATCAGAAAGTTGAAGACTCAAAACTGGACAAATAGGGTCTTTTAGACATACTAGACAAATCCACATGATGACTGGTTAGCTAATTTCTTAATGAAGGCTGATTGAAAAAGATATTCTCCAGAAGAGAATAAACAACATTTAGATTAAAACAGCATGACAGAGTACAAATCTGAACAATCTGGAAGAGATACACATGGGGTTCTACAGTCACGGTACAATGAAGAAGCATTAATAAGAAATAAAGGCAAAACAAACACTTTCACATCACAGATAATTTGTGGTACATGAGAAACAAGAAGGAAAAAACAAAAAGCTTTAAAAGGAGAATATTTTTACTTACTTGATCATTCCACACTCCTGTTCCATTCCATTCCCAAAGAATGAGCTGTTTATCAGATCCACCAGAAACTAACTCTGCTTCAGTTGCTAAAAAAATACATGTTTGTAAGTTTTGTGAACTCTTACTTTGTAACAGCAGTCAACAACACCTAAGCAGTTACATTGGTTACTACTCGCACAGTATCACATGTATTAACTGTAAACAAAGTTTCCATTAAAATAAAGCATGACCAATACGAGTTGCACTGTACAAAACAACTCAAGAGCAAAGGTATTATTTAAGACAACAGGAAGAGGGAAGTCACATGAATACCTGAGGTTTTATATGAATACGATGAATATATGTTTCTAAAAAGATTCTCAAATCCAATAATGTAATTTATATTTTGTTTGGTCATTTTGGAGGATAGGAAAAAAAATAAAAAATAAAAACAAAGCAAGAGAATTCTGACCGACCAGAATATGAACCTTCACATGAAAACATAATTCTAAGCTGTCAGAAAACAATTTCTTTTACTCAATTTTAAGACAACAACAAAAAAAAACACATCACCAAAGAAACTGGGATGGGAAGAAAACGTTTCAGTGCAATCATTTGAAAGGATGCCAGTTGATGTCATTATTAAAGAGGAGTATTTTCATCTCAGTTCTTTCCCCAAAAAATATAAGCACATTACATTAATAGTCTGATCAACAGCGCCATTCCCCTTCATCAGAAAGTTTATCTAAAAGCTTAAGGGCAAGAATACATGCCTTTAAAAAGTCTGCACTCCGCAACGTTAAAACCTGGAATTGCTATCAAGTAAAATCCTCATAAGGCTCTCAAACGTTTTTACCTTAAAGGGCTATTTCATCATGCATATAGCCTCTACGCAACTTACAGTTTTACTGTCTGAAATGTCTTAAATGGCATTGCAAAAACAATGGCAGTTTTCAAAGCCAAAACAGGCTAAACGCTTACTCGAGAGTCTGGCGGCAGCGCAAACATCGTTGTCACCGGTTTGTCAGATCCCTTGCAGCCGCAGACGGAAAAAAAAACACAGCCTCCCAGGCGCACTTTGCTGCAGGGTCTGCAGAAGACAGCCCGACCGACCTCCCCACCTAACGGAAAGCTCTCCTCAGTTCAGCGGGCCAGATTCCTGCAGAGCCGCCTGGTAAAACCCCTGCTGGGAAACCGAGGCGAGAGGAAAGGCCGGCAGCGCCGCAGCCCCCCGTTTCCCCGAGCTGCTCAGGCACCGCTCGCAGCGCGGCGCCTCCGCCGCCCACCCCTCCCCGCAGCCCCGGCGANCACGCAGTTCACCCTGCCGGCGTGCCCGCGGAAGGCGGCGACCGTCCGCCTCGCCTGCGGGACGGAGAGAAAGCACCGAGCGTCAGGTCAGGCCGCGCCGCCGCCGCCGCCAGGCCCGGCCCAGCCCCACAGCACCTCCCCCCGCCCCGGCCGGAGGCCGCTCACCGCCGGCTGGTAGAGGATGACGTCCCGGCAGCTGCCGAAGGCGAGGAGCCCTCGCCGCCCCCAGGACAGGGCCCCGCCGCTCGCCCGGTTGGCGCAGCAGGCGACATGGCAGACCCCGACGGGCGCCGCCATCTTCCCCCAGCAGCCACGTGCGCGGCCTCACGCAGTTCCCATAGCAACGACCCCGAGCGCCGCCGGGGGCGGGGCCTGAGCGCAAGGGGCGGGGCTCGCACACGGCCGTTAGGCGGGTGAGCGCCATGTTGCCGCGGAGGCGGCGACAGAGCCCTCGGTGGGCAGCGGACAGCGGGCAGCGGGCAGCGCCGGCCTAGTGGCCGTGGGGTCCGGCCTGCCAGCCTTAATCCGCGTAGCTGCGTGGAGAGCCCGGCTTTGGGCCTCCCCCGCTTGTCTCGTTGCCAGGACGCGCCGCCGTGCTCCTCTCTCACGAGAGCCGGCCACCGGCTCGACACCCCCGCGCCCAGGGCTTGAAAATGGAAATTGTTTTTGTTTCTTGGGGGGGGGGAAGCTTTGATCTTTATTCGCCTTTCACCAGACACAGGTTACCGCGCCGTTGTGAAAGTTTAAAAGTTTTCTGGGTTTGTTTTTGGTTGTTCGTTTGGTTGCTCTAAGTAACAGCCTGGCTCCTCACCTAACTGGGTACGTCCAGGAGCTGTGGCAGCCTGCGCGCCATCAGATGACCGGCATGGGTACACAGATAGGTACAAAGGATTAACTAGGATTGATTCCATAAATTCTATAGAATTCCATAGTTCTATAGAATTTGTCGAATGTCATTCTATAAATGCACGGTTTTTACCAACAAACTACATTATTTACTACGAGGAAGAATTTGGGTGCAAGGGGGGCAGAGGGTGGAGTCAGCTACCAGATCCACAAGTGATACACAAAGTGCCAGCAGTGGGCCAGATTAACCGGGTATTTTGGGCATAGAAATTGATGCCACGTGTGCTAGGAAAGACCTAAAATGAGTATCTGAAATCATATTCCTGCTGTTATCCATTTCTGGTTTTTTGGCTTTTTTTTTTTTAGTTGGCAGATTGCTTAATAACTTGCCATCTCTCTTCCTAATTTCCCCTCGCAGAACTGTTTCAGATATTTTGGTGAAGTATCCTTCTCCCAATATTTTTCATTTGGACACTGGAAGTCATTCCTTGCTTCTGAAGAGTTCCAGGTCTGTTAGTCCTTGGGGACATATGTTAACGTATTGTAGATCGAACCTGTCACCTGTGAAGCATCCCTCTGAGAAAGAAGTACAGGATTAAGTCACTGGGTACAGACTGCATTTGGTATCGCAGTTTATTATGATGTCCTGGAATAACTGCCATAGAAATCACAGGAAGTTGCTACTAAGCAACAGCAGAGGTACAACGGGGTGCTCTGAGTATGTCTGCATACACCTATTTTTCAAGACAAAAGATGAGATCATAGCAGATTAGAGAATGCCATCCATTACATTTTTATTGATTTATTTATTTATATATTTATTACCCTCCCTGCTCAAGAAATTGAAACTAAGTCAAGGGACATCCAAAAACAAACAAACAAAAAACTGTCTGAGTATTCTAATTTTTTCTTTGTATGATAACTGGCCTAAAGAAATGGGATCGTTGGAGCAGGGTATAAATGAACTACCCTGAGACAGAAAGCGAGAAAAGGGAGAGGAAACAGATGTGACTGCCACAGGTGTTCTTTCCCTCTGTCCCCAAAGAGCACCTGCGATACCCTGAAGTAATCGAAGCTGATCTGAACTGGAAGAGCTGGAGAGCCTGTGGTGGAGGGAGAAGACAGCTGTCCGTGGCTGTGCAGAGAACAGGGATGGGTGGGACAAGAAGCAGCACAAGGTGAAGAACCAGGCGTGCAGGGGAGGCAGCCTCTGCATTGCACACTCAGCGCTTTGAACCCTAAACCACTCCTGAGTGCCTTTTCTCTCCCCGCGTGCCAGCATGTTTGTGAATGCCAGCTGTCGGCAGCGCTGTAACCTGACACAACAATGTTGCAGCTGGGCACAGCTTTTTCCAGTGGGTGCAAGAGAAAGGAGGCTGTGTGTGATCCCGTACAAGATACAGCCAGGAAATGTTGGCTGCTAACAGGAGAAATGGCTCCTTGCACAAAAAAGCATGGATCTGATCATCAAAGTGTGCTTTAATTGACAAGTGCTGTCCGGAGGATGGCTGTGCAGCAGTCAGGTTGCACAGCAGACCCCTTCTCAGCGTGCCCTGCCAAGGTAGGAGTCAGGGCTCCAGCCGGAGGAGGTCTGGTGCTGCCAAAAAGCTGAGGCATGTTGCGGGAGTTGTGTTTGTTGTTGTGGGAATGAAGCTGGATCTGACTGCAGTAGTGGGCGTGAGCATAATGTTTTGCAAGACCAATTTGCATTGGGGATTCCTCTGTGACAAAAGAACTTTATTCATATGATAGATGTTCTGCTGCTGATGTCCTGTAAATGGGAGGGCCCTGGGCTCTGCTCGTGTTGCGGAGAGCTCTGGAGGTATGTGTCACGCCTGAGAGTGTGAGGCCCCACACTGCAGGGTGTTGTAGGACCGGTCCTAGAGCCTTAGCCCACCATCTCAGGGCTCGTGTTTTTGCAGGCAGCCTGAGGGAGCACACTGCAGGGGGCTGCTAGTACCCAGCCGTTGCCTCCCTCCTGCCATGAAGGTCTGGCACTGTTCCCCTTGCTCTTCCTGACACCTGACAACACCAAGAGAACTGGGATGGATCAGCACAGAACATGGACTTGCAAGTGGTGTGGGAAGTGCTGTAACAGGACCACAGAGGTATGGCTAAAAAGCAGAAGCTGGGGCCATCTCTGGGCAGATCAGCCTAGACAAACACAGTTTTTTTACATACTTTCTGTAAGTATTACATCTGAACAAGCCCTCATTCTCACAGGATGTTGGGCCTTTGGTCTAACCCAAGAAACATTTTTTGCACATTCTTAAGTTAAAGGGTCTTCTCTTATGCCTGAAAACTGAAATATCTATGGAACAGTGTATGACAAATTTAGAAGAACAGATAACTATAGCAGAGCCAATAAGCTTTTTAGGAACATATGCATGGTAAGGAAGTAGTGCTGGTGGTCAGTGATGTTAAAAGGGTGGAAGAAGACATCTTATGAGCTAGTTACTAGCTGCCAGTCTTCATTCATATGTAGCGTCCCTGCTGAATCCAAATCTGGCCTTGCTGTTTTCCTTCCCAGAAAATAACTTCTTCACTTTTCAGAAACATATCTAAAAATATTCTTTATTTTTCCCCCCTTTGGTGTAAATTTTCTTGCACAAGAAGAAGAACTCGATTCACTGAATATCAGAGAAGGTTGTGATGGTGCCTAAGCAGACTTTAGAAGTCACTGTATAGCCTTGTTTACATGTTTTTTATGCCCCACTTTGGTTCTGCCAATGGGGTTACACTGACAAATTCCCATAAGGGAATTACTACTTATACCAAAAAAAAAAAAGGATTTTTCAGCATAAAACAAATTCAGCAGTTACATTGGAGTAACTTCTTTTTAGCAAAATAGTGGTAAACTCAAGTCTACAAGTCAGATTTTGCAATCAGAGGTGGCTTAGGGATCTTCATGTGCACCCTACTCAACACACTTATACCTGCAAGCTTTTAGGTAGAGACCAAGAAAATGTAACGCTAGTCAAAAAATGAGAAATAGTATTTAATATAAATATTTATCTGTCTAAACAATCACATGAAAATGTGATAACGTTGCAAATGTGTTTTCACTTCCTGCAGAACTCATTCCAACCTATTAAACAGCATCTTTAGCTTCATCTTTCTTTTCTTGTTTTATGAGGAAAATAGTGTTGGATATATATTATATGTATAGTTAATTGAATGCATGTTGAGAAGAAATCTGATCTTCAGTAGATTAAATCAAAGTTCTGTGCATTTATTATTTGGAGTTTTGTTGGTGCAAAGGCATATGTATTGACAGGTCATTCTGTATGATACCATGAGAAGCAGCAATCATAGGTTGGGTTTAAAGTTTAATTATATGCAGTCTAATTCTATAGAAAAAATGTTTAAAGGTTGTTAAACTAGCAAAGCAGAGTGCTTTAAAGTTGACGGCCTAGTTGTTCTTGTAGTTGTTGAACTTAACCTGTCTTTGTTTGTCTTCATTGTATACATGCCTTATGAAGTAATCATTAATGAAGTTACCTCATACTCAAATTACCGCCTGCTATTTTTACTGTAGTTTGCTTGCCTCCAGTAGCAACCTGGATGAATAATACCTGGTGAATGAGGCAGCTATTCAATATTTCAATTTCTCCTCATTAGTTATATTGTGGCCCTAGACATAATTTGCTGTACATTATTCTTGGCCAGCAAAGAATTATTCTTTCCCTCATAGCCCACCCCACTTTTTTTTTTTTTGTAATTTCTGCTACCACAGTGCCTGAATGTCTCAGAAAAACTGTATGAATTATGTTTTTCTTTATAATATCGCTGTTAGGCAGAGGGGTATTATTATATTCCTTTTCTCAGCTACAGTTTCTTCCTAGGACTAGAATTCCTAACAAAAGCACAATAGTTCTTCAGCGATGAAGTGCCCAATGTG
Organism: Chauna torquata; assembly: GCA_013399475.1. Taxonomy (NCBI): domain Eukaryota; kingdom Metazoa; phylum Chordata; class Aves; order Anseriformes; family Anhimidae; genus Chauna; species Chauna torquata. The sequence continues at coordinate 167,911 of VXAL01005832.1, forward strand.
GAAGACACAGAATGGTTTTCAGAAGCGGGGCTAACCACCCCTAGCACCTATCAGCTTTGTCTGTGATTGCACATGTTCAAAACTTTTGGAAATTAGATTCCATAGCTGGGACACTTCTGATGGCTTCTACAGGGCCAGGGTTTCGCCTGGGGGATCATACCTGGAGCACTGCCAAAATAAATGAGAAACAACAGTGACCAAAACCAGAAATATGAGTTTAAATTATTTGCCATCTTCACAGAGGGTACCTATACAACAGCAAGTAACAACTCCATTGCCATAGATGTCTCCAGTACAAATCCAGCCTTTCCCTTTTTTCCAGGAATTTCAATGCATAAGGAATGCTAATTCTTGGGTTTACTAACCAACTTCTTAATGGAGTTTCTTTCCCTTGAACCTACAGCTACCAGATGCACTGCCAGAAGAGATGATCAAGGACAAGTGTAATTCCTAACATTACTGGCTGGGTCCATTAAAATTCAGTGTCAGATTTCATTTTCCTAAGACTAGTTTTAACTGCCATTGATTGATTCTGGAGTTGTTGGTCCTACGTTCAATAAAAGTTAAGATTGCCACTGTATCTCGAGCATAATAAAAGCCTATGGCATCCTTTTCAAATTCATGTCTCAAGATAAAAAAGCAGATATTATCGCTTGAATAGAATGCATTTAAAGTGTTTAGAATAAGTTTTTAGACACAATTTATCCTTTAATTCATCTTATTGAAGACTGAAAGTTGAATGATGCTGGTGAAAGATGTTGAACTGAACAAATGTTAGCTATAACTATTTCCATTTTTCTTGCAGAATGTATTTTAAATATTCTATAAATGCCTTATATTCCCACTGCTTAACTGTATTTCTCATTTTCTGAAGAAAAAGGAAACTAATTATTTAGAAATATCGTCAAAATTAGCTCTCCAAACAATGAATGTAATTGCTTGCGGAAAGAAATTCCACAGAAAATATCTCAGGGTTTTGGGTTTTTTTTGTTTTTTTTTT